>JAVFKF010000102.1:0-592075 GCA_036926295.1 Pachydiplax longipennis | reverse complement strand
AAAACTTCCCTCAAAAGACCGCCTGGCGTCGAACTAAGGACCCGTTGTGAAACACAATCGTATATTTATGTTAGATAAGTGCCATTCTGACCCGCTCTAAAGTTTCAATTCAATATCTTTACGGGATAGTACTAAAATAAGATTTCCCCCTCTGAAATACATGGTAGAATCGGAATGAAACTCTTGCATCGAACCAAGGACCACTGGAAAAACGGCTAGCGAAACATGTCGCCTAAGAAGTAAATCTGTGGAAGTGTACCAGTGTTTTTATTCATTTATAATGTCCTTTCACGAAGTAACGCCTTCACACATGGAATTTAAAAAGGTTAAAAATAATGGTTTTAAAAATCAATGGTTTTACAGGTACAAACACTTCCGGTATTGCTTCGTAACTCCCGTAATAATTAAGATATAAGAAATATTCTAACACTAAAATGAGGCTTAAACATTGTTCTAAAAAATCACATCATAATAATTACAACAAAGACATCTAGATCAGCCCAAAAATGCATTAATGTGTCCCTATGCAACGTTAACGCAAAGTTGACGAAAGGCAAAAGAGGTTGAAATGTGTACTATTTCTTATTAACCTTATTATACTTATGCAAACCAGTCCTTCGGAATGTAACGGGATGTCAAAATAAGAATACAAAATACAAAAATCCGTCAAAATTATTTTTAAATTACAAAAACGAAATCAAAAAACATTTTTTGCAAATAAATTAATTGATTATTAATGTAAACTTTACAATTAATAAAAATTAATTCAAACCTAATTTTAGTAGACACTCCGCTAATTACATATAAGACATTCCGTTGAAAACTATCACATAGGAAAATATCTGGGGAAACTTCTTTGGGGTCATCATTAACTACGTGATATCATTTTATTTCATTATCTGTGAATTAAAAGCGGCTGAATACATTTTTCATGTGGATGAAGCATTAAAATTAGACAGGAGAATGATTCCGCTACAAACCCCCACCGCTTTCGAAGTTACTTTCCTTCTCAAGTAGCTTAAAATGGATTTTCCCTTTGCCTGAATACTACGTATATTCCCAGACCTTGGTCTTCCGTATTACAAAAGCTACTGGAATGATCAATTTATCAAATTTCTTAGAAAAAAGTTAACCTTTCCGAATAACTTTAGTAATCTCTTTCGCAACCAGAAAGACCGTCTCGATCCCTTGACCAAATCTGGGCTTTATGTGTTAACGACTGCAATGAAATTTATGTTGGCCAAACGGAATTTTCAAATACGCTCAAATGAGCATTTTTAAGCGTTTGAGAAAAATTCCTCTTCCTCACATTTCTCCAACCAACAGCATTTCAGTAGCCCAAAATCTTGCATTTAGAAAGCAAAGGCGGCCTCCTGAACGAGCAACTGGATATTATACGTCACCACAATTCTCCAAAGAACAACCAACTCTTTCCTCACCCATCCCTTTCGAGACATTCTCTTCATCTCCTGGAAGCATTTCGCGGCTCAGATGGTGGCGGTCATAAAATTGAACCCTTCTTAAGCGGGGGGGCCTCAGCGACCGCAATCGGGGGAACACCGTCACTTCCACAGCGGCTAACTAAATGTTATTGCTGACGTTTTGCCAAAGAGTTATTTTACCAGAAATTGTTACTATTAATTTGGAAATTAAAATCATGTACCTTGCCGACTATGTACAACTTTCAAACGAAATTCTACCGTTAATATTAAGCTATTCAGTGTACTAATACAATGGCAATGATGTAGCATAATTTTTACGTGATAACATACTAAATACCTTAATATTAACGGTAGAATTTCGTTTAAAATTTGTACATAGTCGGCAAGGTACAAGATTTCAATATCCAAATTAATATTGACAATTACTACTAAAAAAACTCTTCCTGTTGCAATAACACTGAACTGCGATCTTTACAGAGTAAGGGCATGGCACAAAAATCTCGGTAGGAAGCTGGCCTCACTCGATCCATAGCTTCGATACCCTATAGCTTAATCTCCGCCAGTTTGATGTAGTTGGAACATTTTCCGAGTTGAACATCGTTTTTACTGCTATATTTCTCTGTTTCATCTCAAAAATTCCACTAATTAAATCGGAGGGATAACCATTTTTAGCTGAGTACATCTTTAATTCTCTTTCAAATTTCGAAGGAATAAGGAGGGAGAATAAGGGAAGGGGAAAAAGGGGCCTGATGGGGGAGGAAGAAGAGAGAACAACAGAGAAGAGAAAGCGACCTCTAGTATTAAGAAAGGACAGCGGTTATCAGCGGGGAGTAAGAAGAGAAAAGGTTTCCAAAGGAAATTCCAAAGAAATAGTATGTCTGCGAATTTCTAATTGCTTCAGGAAATTGAGTCGGCGGCCTTTGGTTGCGATGTGGAGGATTTCTGGGATAAAATCTGAGGAGTACGTTTTCTAAAAGGTATTTTGGGAAGTGGGAGACAGAAGAGTTATTTGGAAAGCATCTGAAATGTTTCTTGCTACTGGTGAAAAAACTGCGGGAGGTCTGACCGACGTATGCTGCATTACAGTCTTTGAATTTCAGAAGGTACCTGCTATATTTTGGGGGTGATGATTATCATTTCCATTGCAAAGAATTTCGGCTAGGTTGAGAGGAGTTTTGAAGGATGCCTTCAATTTATCTTTGGGGAGAAGCTGGGACAAGTAGAGAGTTAAAGAATTAATAAAAGTAAATTTTACCCATTTATAATTAAAGGAATCTTTACAGCAAAATTTCAGTAAAATCCGTGAAAGAAATAATAATTTAAATAAATACCTATTTTGTACCAGAATTTGTAAAGTGTAGCCTTAACGAAATCACTTCCGATAATGCTTTGAAACTCCCGTAATAACTTAGATACAAGAACAATTTTAACACCAAAACGAACCTTTAACATTGTTCTTAAAATCACAGCCTAATAATTACAACAAAGACTTCTAAATGAGCCCAAAAATGCAATAATCTGTTCCTATGCAACTTTAACGCAAAGTTGTCAAAGGCCTATTTAAAATCATGATTTAAGTACAAAAAAGCAACCAAAATCAACAGAAAACTATGCTCTTTATAGTAACAATATAATGGTAACAATTAAAAAAAATTCGGTAAGAATATATCGTCAACACTGCAGAAACCGGTTACTACACATAAATGCCATAAATTTGACGGAAAACCGATAAAATACGAGTTCAAAACGAAATTTGAAACTGCCGAAATGAAGTTAAAAGATTTCTTTTATCCCTGACACTATCATAATTTCGATTTAACTTTCCACTGTGCCAAATATTGCTATAACAACAGACAAACCAGTAGTTATACAATATATTTGACGAAAACCGTGGAAAATTAGCAATTAAACCAACACAAGAAACAAATATTAAGGTGAAAACATGCTATTTCTGCAATATTCAACACAAGCGAATTACAAAACACATTTCTGAACGTCATATTCACGGAGCAGAGCTCGATCTAAAAACCCGATAATTTCCATTTAAATAAAGCTCTATAGGTAAAAAAAGGCAACAAATTCTGCACAAAACGTTCTTCTTCATCATGGCAATACAATCGAATCCAATATAAAAATTTTTACGTCAACAAAAAGGAGTTTACTGAGTCGAGCCGAAGACCGGTGCATGACTTTTGAAAATAGTATATAAACTTTCGATTAAAAAAACGATTGAAAATCACAATTATTGTAAACATGCAGCAAATATTGTTCTTTAAGCTGACAACAAAACCGTTTCTGTGCAACAATATTTGGGGTGAAAAATTGAAGTTCTACGTGGAGTTCTGCTCCAGCGTGCACGGTCCGTAAACACACCATAAAATTGTTTATATACAGAGATTAAACAAGGTAATAATAGAGTAATTTGAGCTTCAATGTATAATACGTATTCTCTGTCATTTGAATGGGTATTTAAAATTCATGGATAGTTGCAATCAAGCTGTGTTACCGAGTAATACTACTTGTTTGAAAGACGTGAGATGGCTAATGTGTAGAACTCCCATAAAATTGCTATAATTCGGGTTAAAAAAAAGATAAAGATAAAATTCAATCAGCAAAAGGTAGCTTTAGAATTGTTCTGTCATACACTATTAAAATAATTTTGGAAACAAAATTTTCAAATGAAATTTTTGAGGTGACAAGAATGATTGTAGCGCTCAGTCGTGAGCCGGATTGAGATCTCGAAATATGGCTGTAACTCCAATAATAAAATAGATAAATATAAAATAAAAACACCAAAATATAGGTGAATAATTGCATTATTCACCACAATTGTAATAATTTCAGACAAAAATTTTTGAAGCGAAATATTTAGGTGACAAAATTTGCATCTCATTCTCTGAACAAATTCCTAAATACCCTCATAAGTCACTAATTATTAGCGCTATAAACGGGGCAAATAACTTACGTAAAAAGGAGCTTACAGAGATGATTTACATCAAATTAGAGCTTAAAAGTTGTTTTATAACATCGCAGAATTTGGTTAAAAACAATTGAAAAATTACGTCGAAATATGTAAAAAAATAAACAGCGTTCAGCTTACGGAAAAAAGCCTATTACTTCCGCAAAAGTAAACTCACGGGAATGATTTAAACATTAAATTGTAGCCTAAACATTGCAAATTGATGCTGCAAATCTTCGTTGAAAACAAACATAAAATATTGACAAAAAGAAGTCACTTTAGAGAGAGTCTCCGCTACTAACAACTCTCTGTTCACCAACCGAAAAAAAAACTCGGAAATTGAGGCTAATATGTGCAAAAACTACGAAAATCAGTATAATTTCGGTCGTTATGGATCTACAATCATAACCATAGCAACAATAGCTGTCATTCCATCCGGCCAACATTAATACAACAGGAAAGAAAGTCACGTGACTTTACAGGTAAAAAAATATTTAAAAAACCCACCTTAATTTCCTCAACAATACGAGAAAACTGCGTCGGGACAGCAAATAAACAATCACGCAACAACACTGGCAATCCACGGCTGAGGGTCGTTTAAAACCGTCTCTGGGATAAAAAAACACTTTTGTCCACATATTTGTACGTTTCCTGCGGATTCAACAATCGGTAGTCATGGAGACCGGTCTGTAAGTTTAACTATATTGTTGGTTAGTACGGCATCGATGAGGTCACGTGCGCACCGGAACGACTCAACGAGAATAAGGAAGCAGGGCAAGTCATGTGATTTCCCCCCCCTCATTCACCCCTCCCTTACCTTCCCCTCCTGTATCATATAAACCCCCTCCATCTCCCCTCTTCTGGGCTTGGTTAGAGGACGGAGAGAAGCGCTAGAAAGCACGAAAATACAATTCTAAGGGTAAACAATAAGAAGGCAGCTGCATATCATAAAATGTTCCCCTTCAACCAGGGGACTACGCCCACACGTGGGTTAGTTTTCAATTAAAAAGTGTCTGAGAGAGAAAGTATGGCGAAAAACAGCTTTCATAGGATTCTAAAATGTGAAGAATTAATAAAATAATAATAGAACTCGTTGATAACTAACTGAACGAGATCTTGTAAAATCTTATAAGATAATCTGCTAATTAACATGACTTGTTTTCCCGTGCGAAAATTTCGCAAACGAATACTGTTAATCAATTTCCCCAACTAAATTCATTATAGCAAACACTCTAATCATTACAGACGAATACAAAAACAGTAAAACGTACCTAAAGATACACACCTTCATATATATAACAGTGTCAGTTTCGACATACCTCGTTTGTGTGATCGGTATTTAAACAGTAACGAAACTCTATGGGTAAATTCAAAGTTTTGCGTTTTCCAAAGTCTTACCAATTGAACCTTAACAAAATCCCAAATATATTAGAGAGTGTAAACGATTTATACAATTCTTCAAAAATTTTCTTTTAGCACCATAATAACCAATAGTACGCGTCATTGATATAACAACGTATATATTATGCCGAATACCTCAATTGACTTAATACATTTATTACATCATAAAATATAGACAAAACATCACTACCACATCTAAGTAAACTCTGTTCTTCAAACTTCCTTTTATGATGTGTCACTTTGTGTTTAATATATATAACCAAGATAAAACAGCAATACATACATCCATGTCACTCATTTATTTTCTATTTTATCTCTTCATACACGAAATATAAAAATGACTACTTCTCGTCTGCGATCATCCTCCAAATTGAATTTTTCAATGTGGTCGTTCTTAAATTAAATCAATTAGGAAACAATACAATTCAACGTTTTTCAAACAAATCATTTCCATTTTCTGCAAATCAGTAGTCATTTTAGATATTAATGAAAAATTCAAAGAGATGTTTAAACAGTAATTTATTGATTATCAGTTATTTTCATAGATTAAAATCCACCTCATTTGCCGAAAAAGCAATCAATTATTTGCAAGAAAATTGCAAAATTTATCCAATATTCCAACGCAATTTTAAATAACAAAAAAATTGAATTTTTCTAATCCTTAACAAACATTTACCCGAATGAGCTTTTTAAATTTGCAAATAACCTTCGCAACTAACGTATATTGCAACTAAAGATATTTATTAGTTTTCCTGGGGTTTTATTTACCCCAAAATATAACATTTAACACATCAAGTTCCACACTAGGTACACATAAATAATTCGCAACTAACATTTCGCACAAAAAAGTTTAACTACACATACCTCATGATACTACAGTGACACAAACATTCACATTCGGCAATGCTTCCGAAGTTGTCGCTCACATGAGATGCAATGTGGCTTGCTTATTAAACTTTGCAAATAACGTCAAGATCATCGTTCATGAAGACTATAATATTAATTGCGGATACAGATTTAACCATTTTATGACCGAGAATAGATTTCTCTATCGGATTTTAAAAATTGTTTACAAACGTCGCTAAGCAAAAAAAAATTCTGTACATAGCAAGCTGCGTATCTTTTTGTCAAGGACAACGTACTGCAATTATTCACATATTAACTCAATGGCTTGACAAACGGTGGATTTTTCATTTGTCCGACTATTTTTAGCAGGAACCTGGAAATGTTTGCTTTCAAATGGTCATTCATTTATATGCATTTCGATTCAACCATGCATTTTAAACGGGGAAAACGGAATCTTATTTTAGGACCTTCCCGATAAGATATTGAATCGAAAATTTCGAATAGATCAGAATGGCACTAATTAATATGCTAATTTTTATCACGAAAGGTTCCTGAGTTCGACGCTACGCGGTCTTTTGCGCAATTATTTGCAAACTCTTTTGGGGCCGTTCTCGGTGCGATAGAGTAATCGAAATCACGGTGTATGCAGATTAAATGGTTATCTATTGTACCAAATGAAGAAATTTTACCAAATGACCGTGTGTTCGACGCCAAGTGGGTACAAATTTCTCCGGTATAAAATGCATGGCGGGCAATTATGACATTTACTTTCAATGCTTATCCGAAAACCGGGAATGATATAAAATGGAATATACATAGAGGCAATTCATGAGTTTCATTTACGATATTCGCAGTTCTCCTGACGGTTCTCGGTTCGATGCCTGAGCGTCATTTCTATTCTGCCATGTATTTCAAAGGGGGATAGCGTAATCTTAAATTAGGAACTTCCTTATAAGGTATTGAATTGAAACTTTGGAACAGCTCAGAATGGCACTTATCTAATATTAATATGCAATTGTTTAGCACGATCGCGTCCTTATTCGTCGCCAGGCGGTCTATTGCGCAAAGTTTTCAAAATTTATTTCAGGCATTACTTGGTACCCATGATAGCTAGCGTCGATGTCTGAACTATTCTGGCATCTTGTGTGTAGGGCCAGTACGTCCAAAAAAATTGAAGTCGACGGCGCTTGTGGAACATGGTCAGAACTCGTATCCCCTATATATAGGTATATCCGGAGAGTTAGCTATATATAATAGATATATAGGGGATACGAATTCTGACCATGTTCCACAAGCGCCGTCGGCTTCAGATTTTTTCGACGTACTGGCCATAGCTAGCTATCATGGGTTCGATACCAGAAAGTCCCAAAAATCACAATTTTCCCATAAGAATGCATTGCGCGGATTTTTGAAAATTATTTTGAGGCACTTATCGTTAAGATAGAGTAACAAAATCACGGAGGTTGAAGTTGAGGTAGTCTTCTATAATACGAATGGAAGAAATGTTACGAAATGACCGTGAGTTCGACTCCAGTTGGGTGCAAAATTCTTCCATAAGAAATGCATTGCTGCAATTTTTGAAATTTTTTTTTTAATGCCTTCCCGATAATCTGGAAAGATATAACCCGGAATGATGACAGACGCGTTTAAAAACATTCTTTCATGAATTTCACCGTCCGTCTAGTGGTCCTTGGTTCGATGCAAGAGGGTCATTCCGATTTCACCATGCATTTCAAACGGGGAAAACGGAATCTTATTTTAGGATCTTCCCGATAAGATATTGAATCGAAACTTTGAAACACGAGTGGCACTTATCTAATATTAATTTGCTATTTTCTCTCAAGGAAAGGTCCTGAGATCGACGCTAGGCGGTTTTTTGCGGGAATTTTTGCAATTTGTTTTGAGGCCGTTCTCGGCGCGATAGAGCAATCAAAATAACAGTCTTTGCTGATGAGATGGTCTTCCATAGTTCTTTAGGAAGAAATGTTACCAAATGACCGAGTGTTCGACGCCAGGTGGGTGCGAAATGCTTCCGTTAGAATAGCATTGCTGAAATCTTTTACGATTTATTACAAATCCTTCCCGATATGCTGGAAAGATAAAACCCGGAATGGTGACAGAAGCGTTTGAGAGAATTCTTTCATGAGGTTCGCCGTTTCTGCAGTGGTCCTTGGTTCGATGCAAGAGTGTCATTCCGATTCTACCATGCATTTCAAACGGGAATAACGGAATCGTATTTTAGGACCTTCCCGATAAGATACTGAATTATAACTTTGGAAGAAGTCAGAATGGCACTTATCTAACATTCCCATGCCATTGTCTTCTTCGAACGGGTCCAGTGTTCGACGCCAGGCGGTCTTTCGCACGAATTTTCGAAAATGGTTTTGAGCCCTTACTCGGAGCGATAGAACGGAGAAAATTTCGGAGGTTGGAGATACTGTGGTTATCTATTGTACTTACTGAGGAAATGCTACCAAACGACCGAGAGTTCGACGCCAAGTGGGTGCATAATTCGCCGGTATAAAATGCATGGCGGTCAATTAAAAAAAAATTATTTTGAATGCATATCCGCTTACCGGGAATGATATAAAATGGAATGTACATAGAAGCAATTCATATGATTCATATACTGTTTCATATGCTGTCCGCCGTTCCTCTGACGCTTCTTGGTTCGATACCTGAGCGTCATTTTTTTCTACCGGGTATTTCAAAGGGGGATAGCGTATTCTTATTTTAGGAACTTCCTCATACGATATTGGATCGAAACTTTGGAACAGATCAGAATGGCACTTATCTTACGCCCGATCGGGTCCTTAGTTCGACGCCAGGCGGTCATTTGCTCGAAGTTTTGAACATTGTTTTAAGGCCTTTCTTGGTACGATACTGCATTTAACTGATAGCTTGCAGTATGCAAGCAACTTTTACTCGTATATATATATATAGGTATATCCGGAGAGTTAGCTATATATAATAGATACGAGTAAAAGTTGCTTGCATACTGCATGTTGAATGCATTGCCGTACAAAGAAATCCGACAGATTGATACTAGGGACTAACAATGAGTGGAGCATTCATCGCGGTAGCAAGCGGCGCGGCGCCTTGACCCAGAGGTAAATAATGTTTTTTTGATTATACTTAATATCCGATTACCGTTTTTATACTTTGATCACTTACAGAAAATTTAATGGCAATTTCGGTGATATTTTTCTTAACGCGGCAGAAGTGGATTTTTTAGGTTAAAACCTATTCAAAACGTTTCATTGCCTAAATGTAGGTTTTGTCCCCTAGAAAAGGAAACAAAATTCATATTTAATGAAAACACAATTTAAGAGCTTTAGAATGAGCGTATTTAAAGCATCGTCCGTTTTAAGCTCTCTGAGAAATGGACGTTCAACTGAGAGCGCGCGCGCCGGATTTCGAATTTTTCTGCGAACTTTGCTTAGCCGCCATTTTGTAATTATTCGGATTGTTGGTCTAAATATTGGTAAAGGTGACTTAATTGTTACTATCAATAATGTGGCAAAGTTTCAGGAAGATACGAAAATGTCATGCGCGAATTTTCGAAAATTGTTTTCAGTCCTTCCTCCGAGCCATAGAACACTGAAATTCACGGAGGTTGGAGATGAGATGGTCTTCCATAGTACGAAAGGAAGAAATGCTACCAAATGACCGTGAGTTCGACTCCAGGTGGGTGCGAAATTCTTCAATAAGAAATGCATTGCTGAAATCTTTGAAATTTTTTTTCAATTCCTTCCCGATAAGCTAGAAACATAAAACCCGGAATGGTGACGGAGGCGTTTGAAATCCTTCTTTCAAGAGTTGCACCGTTTCTCCAGTGGTCCTTGATTCGATGCTAGAGGGTCATTCCGATTCCACCATGCATTTCAAACGGGGAAAACGGAATCTTATTAAAGGACCTTCCCGATAAGATAATGAATCGGAACTTTGGAAGAAGTCGTAATGGCACTTATCTAATATTAATATGCTGCTTTCTCTCTCGAAAGGGTCATGAGTTCGACGCTAGACGGTCTTTTGCGTGATTTTTTGCAATATGTTTTGAGGCCGTTGTCGATGTGATAGAACAATTACAATGTTTGCAGATGAGATGGTCTTCCATAGTACCAAAGGAAGAAATGTTACCAAATGTCCGTGTGTTCGACGCCAGGTAGGTTCGAAATGCTTCCGTAAGAAATGCATTGCTGAAATATTTGACGATTTTTTTAAATGCCTTTCCGATAAGCTTGAAAGATAAAACCCCGAATGGTGACAGAGGCGTTTAACAACATTCTTTCATGACGTTCACCATTTCTCTAGTGGTCCTTGGTTCAAGAGCGTCATTCCGATTCTACCATGCATTTCAATCGGGAATAACGGAATCATATTTAAGGACCTTCCCGATAAGATATTAGATCGAAACTTTGGAACAAGTCATAATGGCACTTATCTAATATTAATTCGCTATTTTCTCTCACAGAAGGGTCCTGCGTTCGACGCCAGGCGGTCTTTTGCGCGAATTTTCGAAAATTGTTTTCAGTCCTTCCTCCGAGCCATAGAACACTGAAATTCACGGAGGTTGGAGATGAGATGGTCTTCCATAGTACGAAAGGAAGAAATGCTACCAAATGTCCGTGTGTTCGACGCCAGGTAGGTTCGAAATGCTTCCGTAAGAAATGCATTGCTGAAATATTTGACGATTTTTTTAAATGCCTTTCCGATAAGCTTGAAAGATAAAACCCCGAATGGTGACAGAGGCGTTTAACAACATTCTTTCATGACGTTCACCATTTCTCTAGTGGTCCTTGGTTCAAGAGCGTCATTCCGATTCTACCATGCATTTCAATCGGGAATAACGGAATCATATTTAAGGACCTTCCCGATAAGATATTAGATCGAAACTTTGGAACAAGTCATAATGGCACTTATCTAATATTAATTCGCTATTTTCTCTCACAGAAGGGTCCTGTGTTCGACGCCAGGCGGTCTTTTGCGCGAATTTTCGAAAATTGTTTTCAGTCCTTCCTCCGAGCCATAGAACACTGAAATTCACGGAGGTTGGAGATGAGATGGTCTTCCATAGTACGAAAGGAAGAAATGCTACCAAATGACCGTGAGTTCGACTCCAGGTGGGTGCAAAATTCTCCAGTATAAAATGCATGGCGGTCAATTTTTACAATTATTTTGAATGCATATCCGCTTACCGGGAATGATATAAAATGGAATGTACATAGAAGCAATTCATATGATTCATATACTGTTTCATATGCTGTCCGCCGTTCCTCTGACGGTTCTTGGTTCGATGCCTGAGCGTGTTTTCTATTCTACCATGTATTTCAAAGGGGGATAGCGTATTCTTATTATAGGACCTTCTTTATAAGATATTAAATTGAAACTTTGGAACAGGTCAGAATGGCACTTATCTAATATTAATATGCAATTGTGTCACAGGATCGGGTCCTTAGTTCGTCGCCAGGCTGTCTATTGCGCGAAGTTTTCAAAATTGATTTGAGGCATTATTTGGTACGATACTGCATTCAACTGATAGCTTGCAGTATACAAGCAACTTTTACTCGTATATTTAATCATTAATTTCAGTCACGTGAGGCTACCCTTTGACACGTACCATTGATTTGCCCTGGTCAGTTTAGATCGTTTAACTTATACTTGTTGTTGCAGTAATTTTATGAGCTTAAGGAAATATAACAAGGAAGATTTTATACCAGCATTCTGTTTAAAGATTTTTTTTAACTCACGAAGTAATTGAAAATTCAGGTCCTCGAACAACCGAACGCATACTGGATAATTGCTTCCGATGTGCGTGACGGTTATGTAAGTGTACTATAATGAAGTAGCATAAGTACCTACTTGATACGTTTGCAAATGTCTTCTGAAAAATTATCGTAACAGACCCATTTTCCTTCGGAGAACGAGAAAATGGAGTGGGAGAGATGACAAAGAACGTCAAATCTCTGCTGAGTGCTCTCGTTTCCATCACTTACAGCTATGAGGGATTAAGAATGGTAATCCTCAGATTTCCTAGATGCCTTTCTTAAGACAACTGCATAGTGTACTCCTTCTGTTTCTGGAAACATACGTGTGGTAAGGATTTTTCGTCCGAAGAATCCTATCGGCTTCCCCTTTATATTGCTCTTCTGCCATTGCTTGTTCTTTCTTGATATTTTTAGCTAAAATAGAGCTCAGTTTTCCTTTTTCATTCGTTCGGAGGAGTCAAATCAGTGTTTTGTGCTAGTTTTCAGCGAAAAAAGTAGTTAATTTTTGCAGTCGTTTTTTGAGTCTCGCACAAGTGTTACTATATATTCTTGTTGAAGAGTACTCGTATTTGTTTATCCGTCTTCTAATTCCTTTCATAATATTTGCTCTACATCCTGACGAGAGATTGAGTACGTTTGATTCCTTTACATTGGATATTCTTCAATCATATATGCTTCTATCATATATTCTTCAATCATATATGTGCCACCACAAGTTTTGTGATTAGTGATTGTTACTTTTCGTGAGGTGACGTTGAAATTTCTGTAAAGCTGTGAGGTTTCGAAGCGCGAAGCGGTTTACGCTCTTGATATAAAAGTCAAAACTCAAGTTCTATTCAAGATATCGCATCGAAACAAACTGTAAATGAAAATTACAACATTTATCTCGATTTCTCTCGTGACAAGTTCTTCCTCACGTGAGAAACCAAAATGTTTTAGGCGACGTATAAATTGGACTGCACGACGAATTTTTTCTTGAGTTACGTTCCAACCAAATAATTTTTTACTGAGATTTGGTTGCTCTAAATTTAAGCTCATGGACTTTTATGCATTCAGATGATACAATGAGCGATCGAAGAAAAAATCAGCATTTTATGTTGGATAGTAAGAGAGTAATGGCAGTTTCAAAAAAGCTCATGGGTGAAAAGTCGGCAATTCATACAATTTTTCCTATTAACTTTGTTGTTTCTGCTTTAAATACATAAAATTTTCACTGTTGTGTTGATAGAGTTATTTTCATTGAAATTTCATCGGAACTTAAGTTTGAATCGCTCAATTTAAACTACGAATCTTAATTATTCCCGTCCGAATCCGTAGCTCATAGTAAAGGCGAGGCTTTGCCTTTCTCCCATAAGACAATACTGACAGACTTTGAAACAATACAATAGACAAAAGATCAGACGCTATTTTTCCAGATTTTAAGAAAGCCTTCGACACGGTGTCCCATGAAAAGCTTATACAAAAGTTTAGTTCCTACGCGATTGACGGAAAGGTGGACAAAATCATTTCTAGAAAACAGATCTCAGAGAGTTGCGTTAGACGGAATATTATCCAACGAAATTAGTATCACATTTGGTGTTCCGCAGGGAAGTGCCCTAGATTTTATTCCTCATTTACATTAACGACCTAGCGAATAAATTAAAGGGCAAAGTTAGAGTGTTCGTAGATGATACCCTCATATACAGAGAGATTCCGTCAGAAAATGATATAAATATATTACAGAATTACTTGGACGTTGTAGCAGGATGGTGTAAGGATTGGCAGCTTGATCTGAATCTTAAGAAATGCGTTGCTATGAGTTTCACGCGTTCTACAATTGTTATTCCCGCACCGTACAAAATTTCAGGACATCCCTCAGAGTTCGTGCATCGTAATAAATATCTAGGAGTCAAGTTTAGTAGTAGTTTATCTTTTAAAGAACACATTCGAGATGTAATAATGAATAGAGATGTAATAATGAAATTTTGATTTCGGTAAGGAATGAGCATGATCTCCGAGAGGCATCAACTAAGAGTGGAGGAAATCGTGAGGACAGATGGTTATTTCTGGTTGCGAGCTATTAGAGAAGCTAATAGGGTCGATTAGAAAACAATGATGGTGTCATTACACCCCCTGCCATACGCCACTGGCGGCTTGCGGGGTACTTATCTAAATCTGAAACCTAAACCAGATCTCTTATTCTGATCATAAGTTATGACCCTTCAAAATAATCCATATTCGCCGTATTTCGCGAAAATTACGAGAGTTGGAGAATTAATAGCTACACAAAAGTTGTTTCTGGGCTGCGTAATTGCCCGGGTGGCTTGATCGAAGTGATCACATTTTTTAACTTAAAAAGATACCTTTTCTTTTTGATTCTTTATGATATGGCCTATTTCTCCTTCACACCTATAGCGGGCATCTACGGTCAAATTTTGGCGCGCGGAAAAAGTCTACAAACTGAAAAACTCATAAATCCAATTTGTTATGAAGATAAAGTCCTCATTCCTTCACAGAAAATATATTTACACTTTTATTCAAATTTCATACGCAGAATGTTAGTGAGTATCTCTTACAGAACGAGATTTAGCTGGCGATGGATTTTTGGCTTGCATAATTCGAAAATTTTGGTCGAAAGAATCTTATACATTTTATAAGAGTCGTTCAAACAAAGTAATATAAAATTATAAGTTTACCGATACAGAAGGTAAGGTATGAACATATCTCCATGTTAATTTTGTGTCGAATGAAAGAACGCTTTGCTCGCAACAGCGTGATAAAGATAAAATAGGAAATTCGTCTTTCTACGCGAAAATGTAGAGAAATAATTTGTATCAATTTTATTTTTTGAAATATTGAGAAATGAATTACACCAATCCATGCATCCTTTATTTCTGCATCAGTTGAGAATTTTTAAATAAAAGAAGCAATTTTTCGCAACGTTTGACAACATCGCTTCTTACACGGGCCTATGCATTATTTATTTTTATTTATTTTAAATCGTCAAAGATTTCAGCAATGCATTTCTTATGGAAGAATTTTGCATCCACATGGCGTCTAACTCACGGTCTTTTTGAAACATTTCTTCCATTCGTAATATAGAAGACTACCTCAACTTCAACCTCCGAGATTTTGGTTCCTCTATCTTACCGATAAGTGCCTCAAAAATTTTTTCAAAAATCCGGGCAATGAATTCTTATGGGTAAATTGCGATTTTTGGGACTTTCTGGTATCGAACCTATGATAGCTAGCGTCGATGTCTGAATTATTCTGGCGTCTAGAGCTTAGGGTTCGTACTGACCGTACGTCGAAAAAATCTGAAGTCGACGGCGGTTGTGTAACATGGTCAGAATTCGTGTACTGCCTCAGTTCAAATTTAAAACTTCGCGCCAAAGACCGCCTGGCGACGAACTAAGAACCGCAATTTTCCCATAAGAATGCATTGCGCGGATTTTTGAAAATTATTTTGAGGTACTTATCGGAGTTCTTGTGAATAGACTTGATTTTACTTTCAAAATTCCAAGATATATATTCATAGAACAATACAGCAAAGGAGGACAAAAATTAAGCATTTAATTGTAGTTACAGCTTGAGTACCATAACATGAAGGTGTAAATGAAACTCTTAAGTTATATCTGAAACAAAAATATATTTATTCAATTACAATCACATATTTGTTCTAAAACAATTAACAGCACTTATTTTAAAATAGTTGTCAACACTGGCTGTGAGTTTTCCTTGACTATTCATGCCAAAGAATTCAAACCAGACTTTTCTTAATATTGCAGACCTAACTGTTGCTAACAGTTCAACAGCAACTCATTCCAGAAACATGTAAATTTTACACTCAACACTCACAAGAGTAATTACCTTAGTCACATGATTGATTATTTGTAAGAATAACATATCCCTACACATGAGGAAGTAAATACACTCACAGAACTAATGCATCTATCATATCCACTTTCAATATTATACAAAACCTAACAGAGCAAAATGATGCACAACAACAATCTTATTTTCATGATTTACAAGAATGCTAAGAAAAATAAAAATGACAAAGATAAGTATTATTCAGTGATTAAACAAGAATGATTTATGAGGACTATACAAAATTAAAAGCATAGTTAACCAATGGTACAAGAAAAAAGATTAAATTCATACATGAAGGAGTAAAACAGATAAGAATCTTGATTGAGATTCCAATAACAGAACTTCATTTTTACAACAATGACATTCTTTATCCACCAAAAATGGATTCATGAGTAATTGAATGTTGGACGTCTAATTCATAATTGTTTTTTGAATAGAGGTTAGGCACAATACCAATTAACCTGTGAATTCACATACATAATATAAATTGCATTTTCTATTGGAAATACCATACTATGTTGCAACTACTGCCAGTTTTCCATCCAATTCAGGGATAAGGGTCCAGAAGGAGATTTTCTACACTTACAAAAATACTCACAGTTAATTTTGAAAACAACAAATTATACAGAAATACAACTGTTTTCCAGTAAAAAATCAAAACTATTCTTATTCAAATCATATTGCTTAAGAGGTAGAAATCTTCTAATAAATGAAACACATTTTTGCTCGTGTATAAGAGTTCAAGCCAAGGAAAAATTTATAACGATAGCAATTCACTCCAAGGAAAAAATGATATCTATGGAAATGCTTTGTCACAAAATCCATTGCCTCCATAAACCTCCATGCACTATTTTTGAGACACATGCTGAAAATCACACAAAAACATTATTTTTCCCTAAGATAGCACTAATCATGGCTGAGTATGAAGTGCTAAGTAAGCAGATTAGTGATAATTTTTCATGCTGAGCCTATAATTACTTTAGTTGAAAAAATCTTGGCTCAACATGGGTAAAATTTAAATCCTCAAATCTCCAACAACTTAAACATTCAAGCAGTCCATTTCTGCTCAATAATTTTGCATAGTGTATGGTGAGAATGATAGCAATATTCATAAAAAGAAATAACATACAAGGAAACATAATTCTAGCTCAGTCTGTATTTTCACTCTCCTAAAAAGAATTTAAAACATAGAAACTCAATGCATTAACTTGTATTATTACATATTTTTTACAGTTTTGGTCCTTATTGATAAGATATTGCCAAGAGTTACATTCTGTGTACCTTCACTGATAACTAAAGTTTTCTTTGCCTTGTGATTAATAAAAATTAAAATCCAATCATATATATAAATGTAATAGAATATTCTTCCCTAATTAACAATCAGCAATATATAGCAGTTTATAAGCAAACCCTCCTTTCCATAAAACTTTTGGAAAACCAAATTTTTATTTTATTTTGAATCCCATTTATTTGATAATTTTTATTCATGAGGAGTAAAAAACACACGAATGAAGCTGAAGGGATAGAATATTTGTCAATCATATATGATGGCTAAAATTTTTTACAAATATTTTTTTAAACCAATGATGTCAGGGAATAAACTGTGGAGATTTATAAAGCAAAGATGCTCATAATATCTCTCAAGCCTTCATGTCAGAGATTTTATGTCTCTTTCAGATTTTCTGTTTCTTTCAGTAAAGCTGGTTAAAAAAATTGTTTTGTGCCTTAGAAACAGAAGTAAAACAGATATTACAATAAAACTTTACATTTTTCTCACCGTTAGCCATGATAGGTTATTCATAACACTTACACAGTTCACACTTAACTTCATAGTACACATGATTAAATTTGATTATAACAAGGACTGTAGACACTAATATAAGGTGTAATTCAGTTTCACAGTTGAGTTAAGGTATTTCAGATTTAAAAAAAAATAAATTATATGCATAATACAAAACAGAGATTTTTATAATACAGATCTCATACTGTTGGAGCACTGAAGCAACATCAAAAATTAAGGTTTCTGTAATATAGATAAGTTTGTGGAGATAATGCTCAACATATTCCAGTTCAGGGTATATATAGGAAATATTCAAAAGATATACAGAAATACAATCATATAAAATTGTACATTTAAAGAGTTCCATAAACATCCACCTAATAACTATTTGCATATTGTTTATGCTAAATTGAAATTATGAAATTCATGAAAAATGAAGCCAATTTCATGCCCATTTCATAATATGAAGATCATCTGAACATATTTTATTTTTTATGCATTCATTTTATGGTCTAAAATAAAACCGTTCTTGGAATACTGAGAACATAAAAGAGAGTAAACTAAGTCCTATTTATTAAGACCATCTCAGTTCTGCAGTAAATCAGATGAACATTTAATAAATCACACATAAACCTATGCTAGCTGAGAATTTAGCATAAATATTTATACCTCAAAATAGTAAAAACTTTAATTACATTGTAAAAAGCACATTCCATTTGAAGACGTTGACATCTAATGCAAACCATGTATCAGATGCAAGAACTGCTCATTCTTTGATTGGGCAAGAAAATGGCAACTTTCATGAATCAGGCACAGTATAAATGTACTTTAAAACATAAGAGAAATATAATACTATAATCAGCAAAGTCCTAGATTTCAATCTGTAAATTAAAACCACCCATTATCATGCAATTATAGTATATTTATAACTAAAATGATATGATTATCATCATTCAATATATCAATACAGTCAATTCATTTGTACCTCATAATTATAATTTGTATTTCACAGGTATCCGGTAGAAGATGGACATTACAAGCATGGATTTACAATTTCCAACACAAAACTTTGGTTTCCAATGCTTTCAAATAATGTTGATGGCCTTAAAGTTCTGCAAAATTCAATACAGCCAGCAATGTTCTTTACTCAAAAGCAAGAGCTTTAATTTTGCTATGTTATGAAGATAAATACTATATTATCGGTGGTATGTGTTAATTTTTGTGAGCTTCCAGATCTCACAATTATATCACAGCTGTATAAATTAAATATAAAATTGAACCTCTAATAACTTTTGTATTAAATGTTAAATACAATAAAATTTGATTTACCATAATATTTTCAATTGTTTATTGCTAAATTTCAACATAGAAATTGAAAATAGTCTACTTTAGGAAATGTTAGGCTACAGCACAATAGCATATGAAAATTAATATCCTTAACATAATAGTAAATAAATTTTGATACACAGTAGTATCTTGTAAAATGATTATGCCTTGCTACTTCTCATTTTTACTAGAAATTCAAGTTTTCCTGAAATCCTATGTATTAATAAAAACATCACATTTACTTTATTTCATAAGTAAAAAAGTATGTTATTAATTTATATTAATTGCATATTTACCATCAAAATATATATCATATTTTTTATATCTGCAACATGAATTAGAAAAGGAAGAAAAAGTGATAGTACCATAGAATAATAGCAAGCCAATTAGATCACCAGAGAAACATTGTACTAATTTACCATCTGATTGATGGAAATTTCTAGTTAAACCTTCCCAAAAGAATTATCTCTTTGAACAGTGGCATAAAGAGAAGAGACTCACATGAACATAAGGACAAACAAACATCTTAAGGTTTATATTAACAACTTTTTTCCAAAATATTCATCACAACAGAAGTTAAATCATTGTGCAGTAATGCTGTATAACAAAACCATGTTTTTGAAAAGTTGAATTGTAAAACCTGATACATGTACAAACTTGTTTCAGGAACTATTCTTTGGAGAGTAAAAAGCAGGAATGCTGCTTGTTTATCAAGTGTTCGTTAAAAAATATGCTGACTTGAGTAAAAACAGGGTTATCACCAGTGTATTCATTTGAGTGGAATAACCACAGTCACCAAATTCTAGAAAATATTGCATAAAATGTTTCTTGGACTATTTTGGAGAGAACATGAGACAATTTTGTTTCAACATGAAGTCAATGCAAAATACTTGACCAGTACAGTAAAAACCAAATAATCAGGCACCTTGAAAGTGCTATGCTCAATTGATCATTAAAGGCAGTGAATGAAGTTTCTTCTACTTTATCATTATAAATTTGAATTTTATTTTATTATTCAACCAACACTAACATCCAAAAATGCTCTACTGGAACATTCCTTGATAAAAGAAACTGCTGAGCATGATTTTTTTTATTTGAGGAGTCCCCTTTACATCAACACATGCACACTATGTGAATATCACTCCGAGGAACAAAAAATTCAAAGTGCTGTTCCTTTCAGAGTTCTATAGAAAATAATTATTAAATCTGATTACTACATTCTCACCTACTCAAACAACAATTTTCATTATTAGATTAGTTAACAAGAATGTTTGTAGCACAGTAAACCACGACAGAAATCTTTGAGAACTATTTGTGTTTATGGTAATGAAATTAATTGGTGAGTAAGGAAGAAACAAAGGTGGAGGTGCATATGAAGAATCTTGAACTAAAATTTTCTTCTCTCGAATTCATGAAAGCATCGGAAATATTTTCAATTCAAAAGAACTTAGCTACTGATAAGTCTAATTCATAATTTAACCTTAATTTTAATAAAATACAATTTATATATTATGAGCAGTTTCATAATATTTTCACACATTTGAGGTTTTCTAAATGAAAATTCCTGGAATAAGGACAATTTGAGGGTTGTGTCATCAAAACCATTTGAGCTTTTCTGCTACAGCTCTATCTACTTCACATCCCTGTTGCAAACAATGAGTGGCTAAGGCATTATCGTGCATGTAATTATACAATTGTGTGCATCACACAAATCACTGCACAAGCATGCTCTGTTTGAGCACATCTGACTATGCCACCAACCTCTAAGTTTTTGCATTATTGACTTCCTAATAAGAAGTAAATTGAAAATAGCCCAACTAATGATAGTAATTGATTGTATGTTAAAAGCACACCAACCAAATGGTATGTAAGAGTAACATAAATGATACATTGATATAAGATATTCACCTCTTTCCAGAAATACTCTCTACAAATATACGTATTAAGTCAACGGTAAAATATTATTTTCAGTCTTTAAGAATAAATGTTCAACTGTGTAATGGTTTCTGCAAAGACTCAACAAACTGAATCAGTGACTCTATGCTGTAACAACAAGCAACAACCAATATTACATTAAAAACTTCGTGGTAAGCTCAAAGCAACAAACCTCCCCCAAACATCTTGTATAAACTATATAGCTTTAAGAATACAAACAAAATGCCTATTTTTCTCATAGCACTTACTGAAATCACATATCAACAATATATAGTATCTATGACAAATGATACCCCTCTCTCTCTTTATAAATAAATGTGTGTATGTGTGTGGTTGCAACATATATGAGTAAATGGGTAATTGTTTTTTTGTCATATATTTGATGGGAACCTCTTAAGAGTTGTCAATTGGAGTAAAAATGATACTTTCAAAGTTCAACTCAATTGAAGTTAAGACCTGCCTCATCAACCCCAAAGTATAGAAAAATTGCTGTTTTTTACAAAAAACAGGCATATGCCGCTTTAAAATTAGAATGGTTTATCCTAAGAATGTTAACTTTTGTGGTTTTATATGCCTGGCCTCAATTTAATTATAGAACTTGTCCGACAAACATATTGATCAGAAGATAAGATTGGGTTTTACGTGAAGTGGACCATAAAAATCAATATTTTTAAAAACACTGTAAAAATTCATAGTAAATGTTTTTGTAATGTTTCAATGAAAATTGTTGTATGCGTATAATAATGTAGATGTATACTATTTTAGATGTTATGTTTATTTTGTTTGATAGTGGTATATAATTAATGATGGATTCAGAACCTTTGACTTTGTCCTCTAAAGCTTGTAAGGTAGAGTAAATTCAAGGCTTTAGTACCACATTTTTCTAGTTGTATATATATCTGAGCAAGTTACAGGCAGTCAGTTACCATCCAATGATCAGGTTCTGCTGGTGTGCAAATGTCAAGTTACAGATCATCCAAGGGGAACCAGTATTTTATTAGAATAATATTTTAGACATAATACTAAAGGCAGTTTTTATTGGAAAATAGGATTAACTACTGCCCCTCACCCTGAAATTTTACAAATATTTCAGACATAGTAGTAAAAAATTAATTTTTTCAAATACAAAATTGGTCTTGATGATGAACAGTTCAAATTTAACATTAATGATCATGAATAGATGTCTTTCTAGTTTTCTTTCAGAGCAATTACAAAATCCAAGGCATCAGCCCAAAGAATTTTTGTAGTTGTGTTTGATAATTTTCAGTCTGGTTCTTTCAGAAATAATTTCCTTGAGAGAGTCAAGTCTAATTCATCATGCAAATGGTGGAGGGCAAAAGCCACTGACTCCTGAAAATTTTCCTTTGCAGGGATCAATTTTCTATGGATGACTCTCAGACAGTTGTCATCAGAAGTACAAATCTGTTTATTAATGTTTACGTAAAATGTTGTTGTAATGCTCCTAAAGCTGAATTTCCCCCAAATGAGATTTACAGTTATTTAAATCCTTAATTAAATAAGAAAAAAATCAACGGACACATTTCAAAGGTGGCATTTGTCAAAGTTTGTAAATCATTTGCGGTATTTGAATCCAGGGCAAGTTGCTTTTGCTTTTCTGATAAAACTTTAAACAAAGCAATCAAAATAAACATAGCTGCAAATTATAGCAAAACAGTGAGATAAGTGAGATAATGGCAACTAAGCAAGCTCATTGAGTTAGAGGAAGAAAACATAGAATACAAAAGGATAGTGAAAGTAAAACAAAAAATGGACTTTCCATTATTTTTTGGACAAAGAAGTTGATTACTTTATAACACCATTAACATACAACTTCTTATAAAAGTTCAAAATTTCAACATATTTTTTTATATTCCAAAATGGATATTTGGAATGAAGACATGGATATTTGAAGGGACAAGGAATTATCAAATATTTCAGGATTGTAAATGACACAGCCCAAGGGGGTGCATAGTTGATTTAGGCAAGTGTAACAAAAGATAAATGTTTAATACAACATGTTTTGCAAGTAGTTGCTGAATGTCGAAAATTATTCCCAGACACAACCATGCCTACCCTCTTAAAACCTCTACCACCTACTTGATCCTTCTATAAAGTCTCAACCAGACTAATCTTCCTACAAAATTGTTTGTAGTAATTTACTTAAATATATTATTTACCTAATTTTAAAACCTATTATATTGTTTAAAATGTGGACAAACTTATTATAATGTTACTAATGATTGCTTTTGTAACAACTAATTTCAATGTTTTATATTCATTATGGTTTTGTTAAAATAAATCATTGATTTGTATGTTCTTTCTACATCTTTCCTGTCCATTTTTCTACCTCCCTCCATCTAACTCACTTATCCTTTCTAACTACCTAGTTGGAAATTTATTTACCTTAAACCATCTTACATGAACTCTTTGAGTCTAAATGACTCATAAATAGTAGAAAAACATTTAATTAAAAATCAACTTACTTGAATTAAATCTGTTTCTTCTGCCTTGAATTTACTACCTAAAGCTTTAGAGGAAAAAGTCAAAGTCTCTGAATCCATCATTAATTATATACCACTATCAAACAAAAGAAACATAATATCTAAAATAGTATAGGTCAACATTATTATACACATATGACAATTTTCATTGAAATAAATATTTACAATGAATTTTTACAGTATTTTCAAAAGTATTGATATTTATGGTCATGTAAAACCCAATCTTATCTTCTGATCTATATGTTTGTCAGACAAGTTCTATATATAAAATTGAAGCCAGGCCCTTCCTCCATAAAACCACAAAAGAAAACATTCCTAGAATAAACCATTCTAATTTTAAAGTGGCACAGGCCTGATTTTTTGTGAAAAACAGCAATTTTTCTATACTTTGGGGTTGATGAGGCAGGTCTTAACTTTATTCAATTGAGCTGAACTTTGAATATATCATTGACAATTCTTAAAAGCTTCTGTCAAAGAAATTTGAATTTTGACTTCTTGCGACCACTCTAATACACACACTCAGACTCACTCTCTTCTTTTTTATATATATACACACACACAAACAATATAGGGATACATAATTTTCATCAGATTTGGACATCCCTATCAAAAAATAAACTGTTAATTATGAACATTGGTGCCACAACCCAAGCTGATAGGACATTTCCAATCAACATATTAAGACATTTTTCCAACAATGTACAACTCCAAGCACACATTCACTCTCAAGCCTATACTTATTCATGTATGTACACATTAATGTTTTTAGCCATGAAAACTGTTCAATTTCCTTCTTCCAGATTCTTTGCATCCTAGCTTCCATATGAGGAGAAGAAATAGCGTACTTATAATACAGTTTATACAGTCAGTCTTATGCAATAGCCTGGTTGTCATATTACTTCCCAAGATACATAACTTTTTATCAGCTCAATCAAAAACAAGTATTTCTCTCACAAGTAGTTTTGCAAATGTTTTTGTTAAAATATGAACTTCTTCCATTCTTCAAACAATTGACCATGGTTTTTTCAGCAAATGCATGGGAAACATTCTGCTTGTGACTCAAGATCTCACATAACCAAAATCACAACACTTTCAGGATTACCTACATACATATTCCAATACAATTTCCAAGAGGTAGAATGTTCCATTTTTGTTTTTAAGGCACCCACCTTTAAATGGATACCATCACACCATTAAAGTTGATGTAAATTATCGGAAATAAGCCTCCAGCATCTCCACAAACAACTTATTCATGGGCACCTTTCCTTCTCGTCTAACATCTGTCCAGAACCTGCGAAGAACTTGGTCTGCTTGCCTAAGGGATGGCAGGCACAGGAGTAATTGTTGCAAGTGATAAGCAGATGTAGTTGGCCTGAAATTCATTAACATCCACTGAAACATCATCTTGCAGTTTTAATAACATTTAATATAGCTACCATAATATGCACAATTTATAGTAATCATACAAAACTGATGCATGATACATAAAAGGACTGAATTCACCTTAATAGCAAGGACTATAAAAGTGTTAAAAATGTAATAGAACACCCAAAGAATATGAGATACACAAACAAAAAGCCTTGCTTACTAACACTGCTTAAAATTAGTTTGATCAGAAAGTAAGAGTAATACTGCTAATGGATACATCATCAGGAATTTGCAGCTGTTACATGAGATTCCTTATCATAAAAATAAAGGCAATTGCATCTTTATTAGCAAAATGTTATTATCATCTTACAGTTAACCTTTTACTGGCACTGAAAAGTCATGCCCTCTCAACGATTCAAACCAATGAACCTTTCTTGAAACATGCATTCAAAGTTCTAAGAAATTGCAAACTGAAAATGGTATATTTTGAATTTTTGGTAAAAAAGAACTTCAATAAAACAAAAGCTATGATGATGATCTATGATGGATTGGATTCATGGGAAAATTAAGCTAGGATGAGGTTAAAGCAGTTAGTCAATTAGTTTAAGAACATGGTATCTGTGAAAGATCTAAAACAGTAATCAGAAAAAGTACTCTGATCACTTTGTGTTTACAACTTGACTGCTCATGTCACATAGGGTGAAGATGCTTGTAATTATATGAATACTGTTTGGTGTTACTCTGGTGCATGCTAAGTGGGCATTAGGACTGCAATACTTCCTCCTGCTATTGGTAAACATCTTTGAAGAGAACTGCTTTTATTTATGATATCTTCTTTTATATAAATGTTCCAAAATATATTAAAACTATTTATTTTGGGTAAATCTTGTGTGGGGTGTATTTAGAAGGTTAGCAGGTGTTAGGACTACATTGCAATTTTCTGCGCTAGATGAGACTCCCAGCACTGGATTAGAGAGCCATGTGACAAAGGATTGCTCAAAGAAGAGCATATGATGGTAGACTGTAAAACAAAGAGACTACATGGCAAAGGACTGCTTGTTTATGAGACTATTTAGAGGAGCCACAGATACCAGGCAATGTAAGAATATATGTAATTAATCAATCAATCATTAGTAAATATGATGTGATAAATCAAATGGTCATTGTTCTTATTAATCATAACAGTATCTTTGGATTTTTTTTATGAAGGCTATACAATAGGGCGTACCGAAAAACAAAAATTTTTAGTAGTGGGAACATAATAGGTAGGAAAAGTTGCCTTTTAGGCTCAATAATAAGTGTGCAAAAGCACAGCTCTGACAAAGTTCGTCTTGGGCCTGACCAAAGAGCTCGAAAATTCAAAATTGTAGTGAAAATTGCATTTTTTTAGATAAGTTAATTTTTTGACGGAGCATACATACATTTGATTAAATGGCTGTTTTAATTCGTTTTGATTGAGGAACAATTATATTGAGCCATTAAAACCGAATATGACGAGATATTGTACTTTTAAAATTTTTGGAAACACCATGAAAAGTGGCAGCTTCCTGCTAGTTCAGCTGCAGTGAACTACCCAGGACTCATCATGAGGTGCTAATCGAGTCCCGCCCACCTACCCACCCATGGATGCATACCATACTAGCTGATGTCTTTGAAGGTTGCTTTTGTTCCAGTTGTTGGTATTCGCGAGAGGATCCTATCGCCTATGAACCCGTCTCGTGCATCGTGGCCTTACACTAACCGTGAGGCCTCTTTGACTTCCTTTACGTTTCGTTCGACTGCTTGAGAATTATTTGGGAGGGCAAATGATGTAGCAAGCTGCTTTATAGGTTCCTTAGCATTATATTTAATGTTTTGAAGATCCTTGGGGGAAAAGCTGACAGTAAGTGGTGGCTCAGTGACAGTGGCTTAATTAATTAATAAGTGAAGAATTGATAGATTGGGATTAAGTCACTGATGATTAGAACAACTGTTTATACTGTTCTATCAGAAATCAATTTTGCTCCATGCTGAA
The DNA here is from genome assembly GCA_036926295.1 of Pachydiplax longipennis. Lineage (NCBI taxonomy): Eukaryota > Metazoa > Arthropoda > Insecta > Odonata > Libellulidae > Pachydiplax > Pachydiplax longipennis. Next base: position 564,883 of record JAVFKF010000102.1, on the reverse strand, counting down.
TGTCTTCAAATTAAATATCACCATATTTCTTTTTCTGTGCAGAAGTATTTACAACTTATGACATTATCCCATCAGTAATACATGGGGCTGTAAGATTTACATGGTCTCTTTATGGTGTAGGACAAAGTGTAGCCTTAGTTATATTTATTACAGTCAACAAAAATTATTACTGTTATTAACTATTTTTATTTACATCATAAGTAATATATAACATATGATTCCATGTCACGTCCAAAAGTTTTAACAATATGTTATAACATCATCATCATAGTGAATCTGTCCATCGACAGATCTCAATGGAGCTTTATTTTCTAGCATCTCTATCCTGTGCATACTGCTTCATTGCTTTATAATCTCCTCCTTTTCTCAGATATATCAACATTCCAAACCTTCTTCTTCCAACAATCTTTCCCTCAATCATCCTCCTCTGTAGGCATTCTGATCTCAATATGTGACCTATCCATCTAGCTTTCCTTTTCCATATAGTTTTTAAAATGACTCGTTCCTCTCCAACCCTATTTCATACCTCTTCATTTCCAATCCTTTCTTTCCAACTTATTCTCTCCATCCTTGGCCATAACCACATCTCAAAACTTTCCAAGTAATTCTCTTCTTTCTTCCTTAGTGCCCATGTTTCTGATCCATATAGGACAACGCTCTGTATAAAAAATTTCACAAATCTTTTCCTCGAATTTAGATTGCTATTGCTAGCCATCCTTCCTTTATCTTCTGGAACGTTGCATATCCCTGAGCAATTCAACTCCTTATTTCCTGTATCCCCATCTACAAAGTACACCTTGACGTGGTGAAGGGGCTTGCATGTTCCTATGTTATGTGGCTTATGTCCTAGAGAGCCACACTGGCTGGAACTTTGTTCCTCATGCCAGAAAGGTCAATGGGTAGGGGCCAGGCGAAAGGTAGTCCACGCAGCATCTGTACCTCAGTGAGGCGGCTGCAAAGGCATCTATACTCCAGTGGGGCAGCCCATGTAAGTGACGGTGACCATTAAAAACACTGTTGAGGAAGGCAAGGAGAGACCACCTCCACTATCTATCCTATGACCATGATGTGCCAAAATAATTATACTGGTAATGGTAAATACAGGACTCAGTCCTCTAGGGAGAGTGTTGTATCTAGCAGGGATGGTGATAAGGCCATCCCTGTCGTCATTCCATGAAATCCTTACCCAAGGAACGAAGAGAAGAAGATAGCCAAGGAAACAAGGGTAGGGAACTGCAATGCCAGAACCATACTTAGAAAAGGAAAGCTAGAAAATGTAAAGTTAGAAATAAAGAGCTCCAAAATTAACATTCTGGGGCAAAGCAAAGTACGGTGGAAGGATGGGAGAGATTTCTGGAGTGATGATGTAAGAATAATATTCAGTGGGGGAAATGTAAGCCAGAGAGGGGTTGCTATAGTATTGGACAAGAAAGCGGGAAAAGCCATGATAGCCACCAAGCTAATAAGCAACCGGGTAATGACAGTAGAGATGAACCAGTAAACACTGTTGTAGTTCAGGTGTACCTCCCTATGAGCAATTACAATGAGGATGAAATCCATTTACTTTACACGGGCCATTCCACGGGAAATCGGACAGAAATTGACCTCTATTTTTTAAAATCGATGAAAATTTTTTAACTTACGTGCTTCTATTGTAAAACCTTTGTGTCAAGGTTTCAGCTCAGAAAAAATTTTTTTTGCAAGGTTATTAATTTTTAAAATTTCGAAATTTTTGCAAAAAACGGCGAACAAGGGTCGTTTCTAAGGGCTATAACATTTTAATAAAACAAGTTACGGGAATTATGTTTTCCGTTTTGGATAGCAATTAAATGTATCTTTGAAATGTTATCAATGAAAGTTTCAAATATTGTTTAAAATAGCAACAAATTATTTAATGCAACGTTTAACCACAATCGCCCCCAAAGAGCGGATTTTAAAATACACCATCAAATTTATCACTCTTTTTCCTGTAGAAAAACATTTTTTTAAAGTGGGACAGCAATAAGAACATATTGAAAAAATTAAATACATTGAGCGGTGCTCGTCGCACGCGCGTCTCAGCCTCACGCTTTCTATGGCTGCGCGCTCACTTAGGTTCGTAGTAAGCCTACTGGTAGCTTCGTAGACAGATTTACTCTACAATTAAGCTTAATTACAAGTCGCAGCAAGTGTAATGGTATTCTATGACAATAAATTATCACAAATAATTACAAATCTGAACTATATAAATTGGATATCCGATAGAATATCACAGTGTATTTCATATTATTTTTATAGTTGTACAGTTTTCAGAAATGTGAGTATAAATTACTAGCCATTCAATATTTAATGAAAAACGCATATTATCATAACAACAATAATGAATACATAAGAATAACAACAAAAAATTCGCTTATATATGTTATTTATTAGGAGGAGGTACACATGGAAGAAGCCAGGGGACACGGATAGGTACCAAATCGATTACATTTTGGTAAGGAAGAGGTTTAGAAATAGTGTTAAAAACTCGCGAATTTTCCTGGTGCTGATGTAGACTTGAATCATAACTTAATAATGATGAAAACTGTTCTTACATGGAGAGTTTACACTGTTGGCACCAATTTTAGTGGTAAGACTCGGTAATTTGATAGATAGATAGATTTGTCAAGATTGACAAATCACTCCAAAAGTTGGGTTTTAACAGTGATATTTTTCATGGAAAATGAACTTAAATTTTACAAAAAATTGTCAGCTATGCTATAATGCTAAGCGTGGCGCTCTCCATCAGCCAAACACCTGGCGTGGTGGTATGGTAACTGCTTCCAATCTCCTTTTGGTTGGGTTCAAGCCCATCTGCAGAAAAAAAAGTCGGGTAGTGCAATAAAATTTGCCGTTAAAGCGAGCAGCTGGATGTAGGAGAAGCTTGAAATAGTCCTCTGCATTACCTTTCTAGTATTGTAATTTTCAGATTTCTGTAATTAGGATTCAAAATTACCCTTATATATGCTGACAGAAGTATTTAAGCTTAATTTGAAAAAAGGGGTGACTCACAACAGAAAAAATTATCTGACTTTTGGAAAATAAGTTCAAAATTCACCAAAAGAAGAAAAAAGATATAGATTAAAATTACAGAAGACAACATGAAAGAAAAAAAGAGAAAAAATATTTTCCTCAGACAGGCTCAAACCCTACAAATAGGAGATTAGAAGCAGTTATCATACCACCACGCCAAGCATTCGGCTAACGGAGAGCGCTAAGCTTAACATCTTGACTCAATGTCTATCAAATTACAGAGTCTTACCACTGAAATCACTGCCGATGGTGTAAACTCTCCTAGTTGAATTTATAAAGATCTACCAGGCAAAAACGGCACCCAAATAAACTTAGAAGCCCTCAGGGGTAGGAAAGCTAGAGAGTTTCAAGAATCAGTCAACAGGGCTCTTGATGGTATAGAAAGGGAACTCACTCTAAACGAGGGATGGGAAAAGATAAAAACCAGCATCAAGGACAGTGCCCAAAGAACTATTGGGAGGGTCAACCAGAACAAAATTAGGAAACCATGGGTGACGGTTGAAATGATAGATAAAATGGCAAAGTGTCAACACAGAACATGGGCATAGAATGAACAGGGCACTGAACAACGAACTATGAAGGGAAAAAAGCTAGAGAATTGTGGTGGAAGGGACAATGTAATGAAATAGAGAAGCTAGCTGAAAGTGGGAGGGCCTATTATATAGACAAGTGAAACAATTAACGGGGAATAAAATGGCCACTGTTAAGGATAACAGGGGAAACATCTTAAGGGAGCCAGCTATCATAAGGGGACGATGGAAAGAATACGTTGAAGAAATGTATGCTAAAGACATGAAACCTACCCACATAAATATAAAAAGAGTACAAGAAGTAAAGGAAGATGATGTTGGACCAAGTATATTAGATGGTGAACTTGATAGAGCACTGAGGGACATGAAGGGGAAGAAAGCAACGGGTGTGGACAAGATTCCAGTAGAATTTCTTAAGAATATGGGGAGAAAGGGTAAGAAGCAATTCTACGATTTATGTAGGAAAATTTACAACGAAGAAAAGTGGCCAGAGGATTTTACAAAATCTATCCTGATTCCATTACAGAAAAAGAATAATGCCCTATAATGCTGGGATTACCGCACAATTATTTTAATCTCTCATGCTGCAAAAGTAATTTTAAGGGTCTTAAATAGAAGAATCGAGGGCAAAACTAAGGAATTCATAGGGAATGATCAGTTTGGTTTTCTGAGAGGGAAAGGGACGAGGGATGCAATTGGAGTTATGAGGGTTCTCGTAGAACGAAGCTTAGAATTCAAAAGGGACGTTTGCATATGTTTTGTTGATTTTGAAAAGACCTTCGAAAGAGTTCAATGGCCAAAACTGATGGTGATACTAAAGAAAATTGGGTTGGATTGGAAAGACAGGCGTTTAGTGCAAAATTTGTATTTAAATCAGACTGCAAGAGTAAGAGTTACTAATGGGGAATCGGAATGGGCAGAGTTAGAGAGGGGAGTAAGACAAGGCTGTCCTTTATCACCATATCTTTTTAACATATATGCAGAAAAAATGGTCAAAGAAGCTTGGGATGAAATAGATAAGGGAATAAAGGTTGGTGGGGAACTAGTGAAGTCAATAAAATATGCAGATGACAAGGCTATTGTGTGCGATCCTGAAAGGTGTTTGAAAATCCTAGTAAATGCACTACACAATAAAGCAAATGAGTTTGAGATGAAAATAAATGTAGGGAAGACTAAAATTATGAAGTTTTTGAAGGGAAAGAAAGCTAAGGTAATGATAAGGGTGGATGGGGAAAAACTAGAAGAAGTAGATCAATTTTCATACTTGGGCAGCCTTCTTTCTAAGGATGGAAGATGCTCGACAGAGATTAGAAAAAGGATAGCATTAGTGAAAGAAGCATTCATGAAGCAAAGAGAACTGGTGACAAACGGTCTTGATAAATGAATCAGGATAATATTGGTAAAATCCTTGGTGTGGAGTGTAATGTTGTATGGTTGTGAAACGTGGATGTTAATAAAAGAGGATGTCAAAAGATTGGAGGCTTTTGAGATGTGGTGTGACATAGAATAGAGAAAGTAAGCTGGGTCAATAGAAAAATGGACAAGGAGGCTCTCGAGATGGTTGTGGAGAAAAAGGTAATAATTTAAGTAATTAGAAATCCACAAAAGAAATGGGTGGGCCAAATATTGAGAGGAGAGGAATTATTGAATAAAGGGATCGAGGGAAGAATGCTAGGGAAAAGACAGAAGTTGTTAGATGAAGTAAGAGGTGGGATAAGTTACTAGGAATTGAAGGAGAGGGAACTGAATAAGGAAGTGGGGGCACATGAACCTACCGAGAGGTAGAACTCTGATATATATTTCCTCTGCCCAGCAGCCATTGTATGATATGGTGCTTCCTAAGTATTTAAAAATTTGAACTTGCTCCAGTTCCTTCCCATTCGACTTTATTTTAACTGTCACAGCCTTCTTTGACACCTTCATTACCTTTGGTTTTGTTAATTTTCATTACATATTCCTCTCCTTTAATACTAATTTTTTCTACCATTTCTTGTAACATTTCTTCACTTTGCTATCACAACTTGATCATCTACATATTTAATCATTTTTACACTTTCTCCTCCTACCTACTTTCTCATCTACCATTTTGTCACCATATACATAAAATTGATGATAGCAACAACCCTGTCTCAAGCCTCTGCCTATTGATGTCTCTTTCATTTCATCTCATCTCTCCCTATCCTCATCACTACTCTTTGTCCTATATACAGTTGTTCTATTGCCCTTTTATCTTTCCAACATACTCCAATTTCCTTTAGAATATTCAGTAGTTTATCCCATTTCACCCTATCAAATGCCTTCTCATAGTCAATAAAGTTGATGAACATCTCGCTGTTTACCTCCAGTATCCTTTCGCTTAGTATTCTCAAGCACCCTATATACATCCTTTTTCCCTTCCTCTTCGAAATCTAAGCTGGTCTTCCCTCAAGTTTTCCTCTATCTAAGTTTCAATCCTCTTCATTATAAATCTGGTTATCATCATTGCTCTCTCAAAGTACTGGAGGGTCTGAGAAATGCCAGTTAGGTCCCAGCACTCAATGAAGGGAAACACCCTCACCTCCCCGTGGTTGAGAGTGCGCAACGCATTACTATACATGTATGTGGCTAACGATGGAGGGAAACTGAATACCGTGATAAGTATTCACTTATGGAAGGATGGATAAGGGGAACCCTCTTGTCCCTTCCAGGGGATTTTCCTCCAAAGGCAGATGAGCCAGGTAAATGGCCATCGGCATAGGATGCAATAGGCAACATCACATTAAAGATCCTTTTGGATATTCCTGTTTCCATGGAACAGTACATACATTTTATAATAAATTAATGAATTATTATTCACATACGTTACATTTAATATTAGGCTTTTATTGTCTCCTAAAAGGTATGACCAAATCTAATTACCTCAAATAAATAGAAAAATTAAAATTCTTTTGGAGGATAAAAGCAATGTCTGTTTTTCTTTCTTCTGTGAAGAGAATAATTTTAAGTAGTAGTTACTGATGTTAAAGATGTTTACCAATAGCAGGAAGAGGTATGGTAAGTTTCAATCCATTCATTTCAGAAGCCAACTTCATCTAGCTATATTCTACATCATGTTCCACAGAATTCATTGTGTAATACAATATATATATATATATATATATATATATATATATATATATATATATATATATATATATATAAATTTCTTAACCCAAAAGCTGACTGATGAAATTTTGGCTTCAAAAATATAATCCCAAAATGATAAGTAAAGAAAATATCCTCTTGAAATGAATACTTTGCAATTGAATCATAACACACTTACCTAATAACTGCAACTCAAGAACTAAGGGCAGACATTATATTGTCTCTAAGTTTTTTGAGAGAAGAAAATTCATCAACTTTTACATCTGAGTTTGCAAGAACTAGGGCCTTCATAATGAAATATTCTTCCTTCACCACACCTAATCTCTCCAAGCGTTCAACAATTTGTATACACTGAAATCAAAAAAGAAAATATAAATAAAATATTTACTTATTTATCTGATAATCTATAAGATACTTAAGCATAGAAACTGGTAAGTGCTTATAGTAAAGATGAATTCATTCTTAAGAAAATAAATTATGTACATGAGATATTGGAGTTATGATGATAATTAATCAAAAAGTCAAATAAAGAAATCCTTTACGATAAGCTGTAAGTACAGTTGGTTCCAAACAATGGTTACCACCTCAAATGAAACCCACATGAGAGGCATGAAGCTCTGTGAGAGCAAGTATATGCAAATATCAGATTCTAGTACATAACTTGTTTTACTTTCTATATTGCACGAGGAACATTTTGAAGGCTTGTGTGACAACATTGTAAAATCCACCGAGGCCGAAATTTTGAGGCAATCCAGCATAATCAAAGAATTGTTAAATAAAACTGTTTAAAATAAAAATGTTTAAAGAACAAAGTTTTCAAAAACTTACTTATATATATTACTAAAAAGTTACTTACTTGTTTTTCAAAACTTTTTTATTCGAAAACCCGTGACAATATTGTTATCATAAAAATTAGCCACATATTATAATCTTTTTACACTGCATTTGTAATATAATGGACTGCTAGTTAGATTTCCTTGAATAGGCCCACAATTTCCTCATTTTCAAAAGATACAATAAGAATTGCCTCACTTCCTAAATCATGCTCTTATACTAGTATTTCTCTCATAGAAAGATTGAAAGTATCTTGGGAATTACCTTTATTTAGCTCCATGTTTACAAGATGAATCTTGTTACCATAAGATAAGTGAAGTGATCACACATAAAATAGCAGATTGCAGAAAATTGCATGAAAAGGTTTTGGTTTGTATCTTTCCTCACAACTTTTAAGTTTTATTTCTGATCCTGGTATAACTTAAAAATGATTTTCTTACATGGGGATTTGTGATGGAAAAAGTAACATGATTGTAAAAGAAATAAGTCATACAAATTGGGAAAGGAAGTAGTTGAAAAAATACTGATGATGAAATCACCTATTCACATTAAGCAGCTCCTGATATACAAACAATCTTTAAGGCTCATTGAGTAATATGAATGATAACTTGTATATTTATGTTATTCAAGTACTAAAGCTTTTATATATATTATATAATATCTACTTCTCAGAACATATCTATAAACCTATATAGATATGTTCTGCGTACACGTAATCTGCATTCATAAAACATATTCATGACAGCTGTTAACATGTTGAATTTTGGATTTCTATGTTCACAGGAAATGACACCCAAAATATTTCAATTTCCCACTGCACATATTTTATGGGAGAACTAAGACCGCTTGGTGTTGAACTCAGTAGCCGTTTGCAAATGACGAACAAATATCTACAAGTGCCACTGCAACTGTTCCCAAAGATTCAGTTCAATAAGATATTGGAGAGATCCTAAAATAAGATTCCATTATCCACATTTGAAATGCATGAAAGAATCGAAATGATGCTCTGGCACCAAAGCAATGATCATTGATCATCGAACCTGGTGTCGAACTCACACTCATTAGGTGAAATTTCTTCCACTATATGCTCTATGTATGTGTGTCCACACGTGTGCATGTATGGACATGTTTATACACACATATACATATATAGAGCACACCATGTCATCTCCGACTGATTTTGATTCCTCTTACTGAGAAAAGCCTCAAAAAAAAAAAAAATATATATATATATATATATATATATATATTCCCCTTCTACAGGTCAAACATTAACATTCTGGGGCTATGCAAAGTAAGGTGGAAAGATGAGGGAGATTTCTGGAGCGATGATGTGAGGGTTATATTCAGTGGAGGAAATGATAGCCAGAGAGGGGTTGCTATAGTGTTGGACAAGGGAGTGGGAAATGCTGTGATAGCCACCGAGCTAATAAGCGACCGAGTAATGTCCGTTGAAATTAAGGCTGAAGCAGTTAACACTGTGATAGTGCGAGTGTACCTCCCTACTAGCGATTACTCTGAGAATTAAGTAGATTTAGTTTATGAACAAATAGAAGAGGTTATTGGAAGGGTGAAAGGCAATAAAAACCTTATTGTAATGGGGGATTGGAATGCTGTGGTAGGGCAGGGAAAAGAGGGGGACGAAGTGGGAGAGTTCAGACTAGGAAAAAGAAACGACAGAGGACAAAAACTGGTAGATTTTTGCAAGAGGAATAACCAATATCACCAACACTCTTTTTCAACACCATAACAGAAGGAGTTACACATGGAAAAAGCCGGGGGACACAGATAGGTACCAAATCAACTATATTCTGGTAAGGAAGAGGTTTAGAAATAGTGTTAAAAACTTGCGAAGTTATCCTGGTGCTGATGTAGACTCGGATCATAATTTAGTAATGATGAAGACCGAGCTTAGATTCAAAATGATTTATAGGGCAAAAACTGCACCCAAATGGAACGTAGAAGCCCTCAGGGGTCGGAAAGCTAGAGAGTTTCAAGAGTCAGTCGACATGGCTCTAGAGGGTAAGGAAAGGGAACTCACTATAGATGAAGGATGGGAAATGATCAAAACTAGCATTAAAGATAGTGCCCAAAGAACCATCGGGAGGGTCACACAAAGCAAAATTAAGAAACCATGGGTGACGGTTGAAATGATAAATAAAATGGAGGAAAGAAGGAAATGGAAAAGTGCTAACACAGAACACGGGCGTAGAATGTAAAGGGCCCTAAACAATGAACTGAGGAGGGAAACAAATAGAGCAAGAGAATCGTGGTGGCAGGGCCAGTGTAACAAAATAGAGAAGATGGCTGAAAGTGGGAGGGTCGACCTATTATACAGAAAAGTAAAACAATTAACGGGGAATAAAATTAGTAATAAAATGGCCACTATTAGGGATAACATGGGAAACGTCTTAAGGGAACCAGCTAGCATAAGGGGACGATGGAAAGAGTATGTGGAAAAATTGTATTCGAAAGACATGAAGCCTACCCACATTGAGATTGAGGAAATACAAGAAGTAGAGGAAGATGATCTTGAGCTGAATATACTAGATAGTGAACTTGATAGGGCACTGCGGGATATGAAGGGGAAGAAAGCAATGGGTGTGGACGCGATTCCTGTAGAATTTCTTAAGAATCTTGGGGGAAAGGGTAGAAAACAATTCTATGATTTATGCATGAAGATTTACGATGAAGGAAAGTGGCCAGAAGATTTTACCAAGTTCAGTTACAGAAAAAGAATAATGCCATAGAATGCCGGGACTACCGAACAAATAGCTTAATATCTCATGCGGCAAAAGTTATACTTAGGGTCTTGAATAGAAGAATCGAGGGCAAAACTAAAGAATTCATAGGGAATGATCAGTTCGGTTTTCAGAGAGGGAAAGGGACAAGGGATGCAATTGGGGTTATGAGGGTTCTCATAGAACAAAGCTTAGGATTCAAAAAGGACGTTTGCATATGTTTTGTTGACTTTGAAAAGGCCTTCGATAGAGTTCAATGGCCAAAACTGATGGTGATACTAAAGAAACTTGGGTTGGATTGGTAAGATAGGCGTTTAGTGCAAAATTTGTATTTAAATCAGACCGCAAGAGTAAGAGTTGCTAATGGGGAATCGGAATGGGCAGAGTTAGGAAGGGGAGTAAGACAAGGCTGTCCTTTATCACCATTTCCTTTTAACATATATGCAGAAGAAATGATCAAAGAAGCTTGGGATGAAATAGATAGGGTTGGTGGGGAACTAGTGAAGTCAGTAAGATATGCAGACAATAAAGCTATTGTATGCGATTCTGAAAGGGGTTTGCAAATCCTAGTAAATGCACTAAACGATAAAGCAAAGGAGTTTGGGATGAAAATCAATGTAAGAAAGACTAAAATTATAAGGTTTTTAAAGGGAAAGAAAGCTAATTTAACGATAACGGTGGATGGGGAAGAACTATAACAAGTAGATCAGTTTTCATACTTGGGTAGCCTTCTTTCCAAGGATGGCAGATGTTCGACAGAAATCAGAAAAAGGATAGCATTAGCAAAAGAAGTATTCATGAAGCGAAGGGAACTGATGACAAAGGGACTTGATAAAGGAATCAGGAAGAGATTGGTAAAATCCTTGGTGTGGAGTGTAACGTTGTACGGGTGTGAAACGTGGACGCTAAGAAAAGAGGATGTCAAAAGATTGGAAACTTTTGAGATGTGGGTATGGCGTAGAATGGAGAATTTAGTTGGATCGATAGAAAAACGAACGAGGAGGTTCTAGAGATGGTTGGGGAGAAATGAGTAATGATTGAAGTGATTAAAAATAGACAAAAGAAATGGGTGGGTCAAATATTGAGAGGGGAGGGAATGTTGAAGAAAGCGATCGAGGGAAGAATGCTAGGGAAAAGACAGAGGGGAAGACAAAGACAAAAGTTATTAGACGAATTAAGGGGTGGGATAAGTTATCGGGAATTGTAGGAGAGGGAATTAAATAGAGAATGTGGGGGCACATGAACTCTACCGAAAGGTAGAACTTATATATATATATATAAAATCTGACGTCGATGGCGCTCGTGGAACATGGTCAGAATTTGTATTCCCTATATCTATATATCTATATAGGTATATCCGGAGAGTTAGCTACATATAATACGAGTAAAAGTTGCTTGCATACTGCAAGCTATCAGTTGAATGCAGTATCGTACAAAGAAAGGCCTCAAAACAATGTTCAAAACCTCGCGCAAATGACCGCCTGGCGACGAACTAAGGACCCGATCGTCCGTCACAATTGCATATTAATATTAGATAAGTGCCATTCTAACCTGTTCCAAAGTTTCAATTCAATATCTTATCGGGAAGGTCCTAGAATATGATTACGCTATCCCTGTTTGAAATACATGGTAGAGTATAAATGACGCTCAGGCATCGAACCAAGAACCGTCAGAGAAACGGCGAACAGCGTATATGAAACATATGACATGCCTCTATGTGCATTCCATATTATATCATTCCCGGTTATTGGATAACCATGAAAAATAATTGTCAAAATTGACCGCCATACATTTTATAACGGAGAATTTTGCACCCACAAGGCGTCGAACTCACGGTCGTTTGGTAAAATTTCTTTAGTTAGTACAATAGATAACCACAGCATATCCAACCTCCGTGATTTTCACTGTTATATCGCTCCAAGTAAGGACTCAAAACAATCTTCGGAAATTTGCGCGAAAGACCGCCTGGCGTCGAACACAGGACCCGTTCGTGAGAGACAATGGCATACGAATGTTATATAAGTGCTACTATGACGTGTTTCAAAGTTTCACAGCAATATCTTCTCGGGAAGGTCCTAAAATAAGATTCCATTTTCCCCGTTTAAAATGCACGGTGGAATGGGAATGACACTCTTGCAACGAACCAAGGACCACTGGAGAAACAGTGAACATCATGAAAGAGTGTTCTCAAACGCCTCTGTCAGCAGTCCGAGTTTTATCTTTCCAGCTTATCGGGAAGGCATTTTAAAAAGTCGTCCAATATTTCAGCAATGCATTTCTTACGGAAGCATTTCGAACCCACCTGGCGTCGAACACACGGTCATTTGCTAACATTTCTTCAGTTGGTACAGTAGATAACCATCTCATCTGCAAACACCGTGATTTTGATTGCTCTATAACTTCGGGAACGGCCTCAGAAGAGATTGCAAAATATCGCGCAAAAGACCGCCTAGCGTCGAACTCAGGACCCTTCTGTGAGAGAAGATAGCAAAATAAGATTAGATGAGTGCCATCCTTACTTGTTCTAAAGTTTCGATTCAATATCTTATCGGGAAGGTCCTAAAATAAGATTCCGTTTTCCCCGTTTGAAATGCATGGTGAAATCGGAATGACCCTCTTGCATCGAACCAAGGACCACTAGACGAACGATGATATTCATGGAAGAAAGTTTTCAAACGCTTCTGTCACCATTCAGGGTTTTATCTTTCCAGCTTAACGGGAAGGCATTTAAAAAAATCTTCAAAGATTTCAGCAATGCATTTCTTATGGAAGAATTTTGCATCCACCTGGCGTCGAACTCACGGTCATTTTATAACATTTCTTCCATTCGTAATATAGAAGACTACCTCAACTTCAACCTCCGAAATTTTGGTTACTCTATCTTAACGATAAGTGACTCAAAATAATTTTCAAAAATCCACGCAATGCATTCTTATGGGAAAATTGCTATTTTTGGGAATTTCTGGTATCGAACCCATGATAGCTAGCGTCGATGTCTGCATTATTCTGGCGTCTAGAGTGTAGGGCCAGTACGTCGAAAAAATCTGACGTCGATGGCGCTTGTGGAACATGGTCAGAATTCGTATCCCCTATATCTATATATATATATATATATATATCTATATATCTATATAGGTATATCCGGAGAGTTAGCTATATATAATAGATATATATATATATATATATTATATGTAGCTAACTCTCCGGATATACCTATATAGATATATAGATATAGGGGATACAAATTCTGACCATGTTCCACGAGCGCCATCGACGTCAGATTTTTTCGACGTACTGGCCCTACACTCTAGACACCAAAATAATTCAGACATCGACGCTAGCTATCATGAGTTCGATGCCAGAAATTCCCAAAAATCGCAATTTTCCCATAAGAATTCATTGCGCGGATTTTTGAAAATTATTTTGAGGCACTAATCGGTAAGATAGAGTAACCAAAATTTCGGAGGTTGAAGTTGAGGTAGTCTTCTATGCTTCTCATGGAAAAAATGTAGCCAAAGGACAGTGTGTTCGACGCCAGGTGGATGCAAAATTCTTCCATAAGAAATGCATTGCTGAAAGCTTTTAAATGCCCTCCCGATAAGCTGGAAAGATTAAACCTGGAATGGTGACAGAGGCGTGGGACCTTCCCGATAAGATATTGAAACGAAACTTTGGAACAAGTAAGGATGGCACTTATCTAATATTATTTTGCTGTTTTCTCTCACGATCGGGTTCTTAGTTCGTCGCCAGGCGGTCTTTGGCGCGAATTTTTCAATCTGTTTTGAGGCCGTTCTCGATGCGATAGAGCAATCTAAATCTCGGTGTTTGCAGATGAGATGGTCTTCCATCGTACCAAAGGAAGAAATGTTACCAAATGTCTGTGTGTTCGACGCCAGGTGGGTCCGAAATGCTTCCGTAAGAAATGCATTGTTGAAATCTTTGACGATTTTTTTAAATGCCCTCCCAATAAGCTGGAAAGATAAAACCCAGAATTATGACAGAGGCGTATGAGAACATTCTTTTCTCCAGTGGTCCTTGGTTCGATGAAGGTGCGTTATTCCAATTCCACCATGCATTTTAAACGAGGAAATCGGACTCTTATTTTAGGATCTTCCCGATAAGATATTGAATCGAAACTTTGAAAAAAGTCAGAATGGCTCTTATCTAACATTTCCATGCCATTGTCTCTCACGAACGGGTCCTGTGTTCGACACCTGGCGGTCATTTACACTAATTTTTTTAAAATTGTTTTGAGGCCTTTCTCTATGCAGGAGACTATTCAAAATCACAGCGTTTGCATTTGAAGTAGTTTTCTATAGAACCAGTGGAAGAAAGGTTACCTTTGACCATGAGTTCGATGCCAGATGGATGTAAAATTCTCACGTAAGAAATTCATTGCGGCAATTTTTAAGAATTTTGCTGGATAAGCTTCAAAGATGACACCCGTAAGGGGAGCTCATTGAAAATTTTCACCAATTAGCTTGCAGTATGCAAGCAACTTTTACTCGTGTGTGTGTGTGTGTGTGTATATATATATATATATATATATATATATATATATATATATATATATATATATATATATATATATATATATATGTATGTATGTATATTTGAAATAAAAACAAATTGAGATTCCATCATATATATATATATATATATATATATATATATATATATATATATATATATATGATGGAATCTCAATTTGCACAAAGGAAACTTCACACTTCACAATATTACATGATCATGTGTGTCAATTTTATATATGTTTAAGTGTTGAAAGAGTTTTAAGTAGGCAACTGAGTAGCCCATTCACTTTTGGTGCAGTTTCAGCATGGAAGCCACAAATGCAATACTACTTCAGCTGTTAAAACGATTTTATAATCTTCTACCAAATAAAATTGAAGAAGGTTAAAATATTTTCTGGTTATTTCCAAACCAAATTTTCTGGAGTAAAAAGACAATATGGAATATCAGAAGAAGTATAATATGAATACAGAATAAGTAGAAAAGTCTGCTGTTTCAAGACAGAGTAAGAAAAATTTTTCCTGAATGTAATGCGTCAACCTTATAAAAAAGAATAATTTGAAAGCTGGCCATTCTATCAAAGAATGACAGTGCTTACACTTTTTTCCAGTTTTCTTTGTTTGGCTTTATTCCTGGACTTTATTATTTGGATTCAAAGGGATGCTGGAATATAGGCTATTTATAATATTGAGAACAGTGCCAGCCAAGCTAAGTCAATCTAGGCAAAAACAACATTCCTGATGCAACCATTAAGTAAGCAGTTTGACAAGTTAGGAGATACAGAAATTGTCTATTTTAAGTAGTTCAACCAGAGAAGATCAGGTCAACCCAAAGCAAGCATTCAATTTATACCACATAGTATATAAGGATTTCTGAGTTTGGTTGCATAGACTTACACTGAAAGAACTTATATAGTATTCAAATATCATTTAAGAATACATTTTCCATCCTTGAAGCTAATCCTTCCCAACATTCATCATGGAGTAGATATACCTCACACATCAAATTAACTCATTCTAAATAGTAGTTCTGAAAGTAGGATATAAATATGTGTATTAGAATATCTATAAATGGTGCTACATAAAAATAAGATGCCTTAAAATTTAGAAAGTTTTCCATAGAGTGTTTTAGGGTAAGAGTAATGAAATATTCTGGAAAAATTATTTTCATAACTAAAGGAGAAGCAATCATGTAAAAGAAATAGTTGCATCAATGGTAAATACTTCTTCTCTTCCTTCTTTGTGAATAGCTGTCAACCTTATCTTAAAATTCTTGGTAAAAAGGATACACATTCATCAATACCAAAGAAAATTTAGAATTAAACAGAATTTGAATATTAAAATTAGAAAATATTGATTTTGACTATACTGCTTCATTGAAGAAGAACCTTTAAAACTTAAACAGCAGTCCATAACTGCCTGTATTTTATCATTATTGCCTAGATTTTCCAATCTTTCTGCTCCAATTAATTTGTGATTCTATCTTGTCAATGGTAATACTTTTGTTGGTGTAGTCACAGGAGGTTTTAAAATGATTGTCATATTAATGCAGCAGTAATTCATGTACAATGCTAATAGAATTGGCATATTCAATATGCACATTTCTTTTAGCTTCCTTACATCTTAAATATCAACTAAAAGTTGGAAACAAAACATTTTACAAATGTGAGAGTGGAACAATTCACTAAAATAGAGAAAAAGTAATTAAAGTAAATGAATGTATTTACAGAAAATCACCCTTTCTATTCTTTTTTTCTCAATTATTAAAAAAATTATAGCAGAAATTTCAACTGCATGGAATGAAATTTGTTAATTGCTTTCAATTTTCAACTTGGATGCTCAAAGATGAATCAATCAAGTTCAAATATTAAAAAAGAGTATGTAGATCTCTTGCAGAGATCTGCACAGGCATAAATTATAAATTATCCAATCCAGTGAAATCTGCAAGAACAATTTATCTGACCTGCAAGCAGAACTCACATATGCATATGAGTCATACCTGAATGTATGAATACATCCAATGCGATTTGTGGACATCAATGTCAACAAAAAATTTTTAAAATCTTTAAATCTTTAAAATGGCATGGAAGATACACAAAGAGAACAACAAAGTATGCTATAAGGAATAAAATCAAATATAACTGCAGACATAATTATAAGTTGATTATTACATTGTGAAACTAGCATAGGTATTAATTCATCAATTCAAACTAGTAAGGCTTCCTTCTGGGTTAATAAGGGGTATCTGATTTTATGGAAATAAGTAACTGAAAATGGTCTCCAATCTTAAATAGCTGCCTTATTGGTTAAATACAGTTTGTGTCACTGAGAATGTGTGTGATATTAGAAATTTCTTGAAAAGTTGCTAAAAATTAGCTGAAAAAGAATCAACATTATCTCTCAAGCAAGAAATATCATTTACCTCAGTGCAATTGTACTACTTATGTATATCACCTGAAAAGCAAATAATTGCTTTTTCAAGAAATATAAAACATAACCAATTATAACTGTAGATTATTCTAAGGGAATGCATGAAATTCCATGTTTAAATATATGTAATCTGATTGTAGATCATAAGTAGCAAAATTTTTCTTCCTTTTTTTCTTTAAGATAAGCCATCTACTCTGGCATTTCTCTTACAATGCAATATACTAATCACTCAAATTCTTCAAGAAAACATAATTTATTGCCATCCTACGGAAATGGAAGTACCTGAGGGATCACCTAATTCCAGAAACCACTTTTCATTATTTCATTCTAATACTATTCTGCTTTTAATTCTACCAAATACTTGTTAGTAGTAGGTAACTGTAATAATGTTATGTCTCCCCAAGTAGTCACCTTTTTGGAACTAGCTGCAATAATAAAGAACTTATAAAATGAACTACAGATGAACAAATATACAATCCATGAAATTTGATTAAAACACAAATGGTTTATAGCTAAGAATTTAAAAAAGTAATCTTGGTCCCACAAAGACATCTAACATTAATATAAAGATATTTTTGTAAAGTTCTTCAAATGCTGGCACCTCGTGCTTAAAGACTATACACCAGCAGAATGAAACTAATTATTTTATGATTAAATTTAAGAGGAAACTTGAGATTGCCATAAATTTTAGTTGATTATCATCAATTCTCATGAATATTGGATCTGAAGATAACACAGTGATCACAAAAATGTAAATAATTAGCATACATAGACATATGCCCAATGATGACCATAAGTGAAAAATTCTGCCTGAATGACTGAAACCTGTCTTCCTATTTTCAAGCTCTAACTGATAAACTACCTGATTTCCGGTCACATCAATACTTTTTATGTTCATCCTTGGGCTTAAGTTTCATTAAAAATCTAATGATTTCCTTACATGTTCATAGAGGTCTACAACTCCACATTCCTTTGCTTGCTTCTCATCAAGATGGAAGTCTGAAGAGAACCTCAGTTTTCCTGTTGATGGAAGTGACCTAAATGCTAATGTGAGAGTCAGTATCTCAGCCCAGGTGCTTTGAAGAAGTTTCATCTGATCATTCAGAGAGAGATCCGTGAAACCTAGAATTGACAGAAAAATTATCTGAGATAACTTCTGCTGAAAAATATAAAAATACAAACTTTTATATACAAAATTGCACAATGTAAAATAAGAGAATATTAAAGACACATACATTTTTCACTGCTCTACAGCAAATCCAGCGAAAAACAAAAATTAAGTCAATAATGATCACTATTCAGACTAAGAATCAAGTAAAGTTCAAGCCAAATTAACCTTCTTCCCGAAAAAGTACATAAACTGATTGAGAGGAAATTAAAAGTATGCAAATATAGTAGACTATAGAGCATTCCACATTTATTTGACAGTTCATGATCTTATGGTTCTACTTTTCCTGTGTATTTCCCGGTAAGGAATAATGCACAATGTTGCCAAACTTCTCAAAAAACAATTCTTTTTATTTAAAAAATCTTTCCTGATGGAAAAGTAAAGGATATCTTGATCAGTTGAATTTATTTCTAAACTTCTTGGAAAATGTAATTTATACAAATTATTCCCTTTCATTTTTGCCTGGAAAGATGATTTTCTTATTTTATCTTTATAACACTGTTATGAACAAGGCATTTTTTCTATGGACACAAGATTTACCCAGGCATGATTTCATGTCTTTCTTTCTGTATCAGTAAACTTCTGTTTTTATATTATTTTGTTAGAATGCTTCCTATAACGTATATTAGATGATTTGAACCAAATTTTTTTTAATTATGCATACCAAAAATCAATCACCGCAAGATATTCATATTCTAAAGGCACCATTGTAAAATGGGTGAGAAAGTAATGTACCTCCTTTATGGGATTATGTATATTATGTATACATACAATTATGTATATTACTTATTATTATTGCTATTATGTCAATTGGTAAGTAACAGAGAAAAAATTGGCAAAAGAAAATGAAAATAAGATACTAGTTATACCAGAGAGAAACACATTATTTCCTATATACTCCGCTAGCAAGGGCATGTACTGACAGTTGCCTATACCCCTGTCATCAAATTTCAATTAATTATTGCAGCAATACTAAGGCCCATTCAGACGAATGCCATCACACTTTTTCATTAATCCACTTCCTACACTACCACAAAAAGTTTCATCAAAATCCCCGGACAAAACTGAGTCTCTCCTTAAGTGAAGCATAGAAAGAGTAGAGTTGAGTAACATATCAATTTGATAATATGGAAAAAATCTGCCATGAAATTCCAAGGTTAAAATAAAATGAAAAATTTTCCACTTTGGTTTAACTATTTTTTTTGTACAGTCACTTACAAAAAAAAGTTACCACTTCCAAGGGGCAACTCGTCCAATAGACCCCTCGTTTCAGGCGAGCAAGCCTCCAGAAGAGAGAGAGAGAGACAGAGAGAGAGAGCGAAAATAAAGATGGAGGATGTTGTCTGCTATGCAGGTCCACGTTGAGCGTTTGAAAGGATTCGTTATCGTTATTGTTATTAAAATAACTTATTTAAAGCGATTTTTTAGTGACATTAACATGGCAGAGTAATATTATTGCGATTCGGAGGTCGGAATGGATTAATTTGGTGATTTTAAAGTTGTTTTTAAGATATAGTTTTACTTTAGATTTTTTGCATGTAGTATAGCAATCGTGAATATATTCCAAGCTAAACATTTTAGAAAAGAAATATTCCGCAGTTTGTGCTTGCAAGACCCTGAAACCTGGCGTTACAACATGAATTCTTTGACAATGTTCTAGTCTAATCCAAGATATTTTCTTAAACGTATCGGAAGTATGGTCATACTTTTTCAAGTTAATTATAAATCAAACAGACGCATTCTGGGCACGTTGCGTCTTGCTAGCTAGTTCTTGCGATAAATCACAGATTGAAATTACCAACTGCATTTTAATATAAGGCGTTAGGAACATCTGAGGGGATGAATGGTAGAGTAAACTTTTTCAGAAATTTTCACGACCGTGCTCCGAAGCCGTGCCGACCATTTCAGGGAAAAATGGAGTGGGTAGTGAAGGACGGGAAAGGACTCTCCCCCTCCCCCTTTATCTGGGGGAGGAAAACAGCAATAAAGTTGAGGGCTGTTTATGACCTGCAGAAATTTTAGAAGTCTCTTTCCTTCTTCTTGGATGAACTTCTCTGGTAGAAACGCTTACATATTTTACCAAAGCCAGAAGGAGATCATGCGAGCCGGGGGTTGCCCTGGGCAACGATGACGAGAGGGGGCAAGGTACGGAAAGTAAGTAGAATTTTTAAGGGAATGCGGCAAGCTTTGAGATTCTATATATAAACAAACCCATTGAAAGGAACTTGCGAAGATAATCAGCTGTGTAAACGAGTCTCAGGATAACGCAGACATCCATATGTATATAATAATTTAAATTTTCATTGCTAACAACATGTTGTAGAATAACAGAAAATTATATTTTTAAGGAATTTTCCGGTAAACACATTTAAAGTGAAAATCTTGCATCAATTATGATTAGTGCATTTATTGAATCAGAAAAAATCATGCTTGCCACTTCAGTGCAAATGCAATATAATTCATTAGGTTTTAATACCATATTCATATGAGTAATGAGTAATGAGTAATGGTAACGATTATAACTTGGTAAGTGTTATATGGATTAAAAAAGAATTTTGCAAAGGTTATTCTTTGAAAATTAAAAATAAAAATCCGAGCAGTGGTGCACATAGAAAAGTATTCAATCCATGTATGGCAAGGAGTGTATTAGAAAATGATTTGGAATAGAGCTAGACAGAAATTAAGCGATAAGGAAGAACTCCGCAGTGTCCTATAACCTCGGTCACACCGTAAGAAGAGGCATTTACGAGTAATCTATATCTATGAGTAAAAGAATGAGAAATCGACATATAATAGTTTGGTATACAAAGAAGATATATTATTAAAATTGACATTTCACAGCCTAACTTTGTGGAATGGTGCCATCATGCAAAGAAAAAAACACTTTGTAAATTCCACAGAAATAAATTAATCGGCAACTAGTACTGTCTGTCTGTCAGAAATCATCTCAACTCCCTCCAGAAAACCCACCTATTCTGACCTCACCATCCCCTCTCATTCCCATCATCCTTTTTCCCAGAAGTTACCCGCTTTCCACAGTATGATCCACCCACATCCCAATGTCACCCGCCAATTCCCTTTAGACTAAAGAAGTTTTAATTATCAAACAGATTGCTATAAATAACGGATACAGCCCAGATATGGTGGATAAACTCTTGAGGAGAAAACCAAATATCCTCTCATCCTATAGATTGGGACACACGCTTCCTAATGACCTGAGAGCGGCTTTCAATGTCCCCTGGAATCTACGGAGAGCCATCGGCCACCACAAAGATAGAAGACCCAGCGGTCCCAAATTCCCGGTTTTTCCCACCACCCCTCCCACACCTCCTTGTTCCTCTCGGTCTTCCTCATTTTCGATATTTCAGTGCCTGATGATTTCTTATAGACGAAACTAGTTGCCTTTAATATATCTGTATGGAATTTACAAAGTTTTTTTTATTTGCATGAAAATATACTTTATAATAAGTGAAATGTGGTAGCAATACACCTCTCGAGTGAAGGACTCAGCGTTTCTGAGATTTCATCGATTAGAATGGACGAAAAGGTGTGGAAAACCCAGATGCTTTTGGGAGAGGGTTCTCGAAAATGCATATTCATTGATTACTTCCTAGAAATACTACGTTCTAAAATGGACCTTCACGGTATCCCATTGACCCCATCTCTTCCCACGCTGCTTACTCCTAAGACCTCGCTATTCTTTCCGAGATCAGCATACGCAGAATTCAGTGAACCCCTTTCGCCTACCTGCTACTCCCTAGCCATTCCATTATCTGCTAATCTTTCTCCCCTTAATCCCACACGTGATTCCGGGCGTAATTTCTACGAAAAAACTTTTACCAAAACTACCACCAACAACTTCAGCGCCAGGGCTCACCCTCACCTCACCCACTATCCCTTTATTGTAATCTGGTCGTCAGTGGATTAAATATATATATTAAAATATGTTACATTAAATAGATCGACGTAATTTGTAGGTGTTTTAGTTGTAATTTTCCTATTTATGGATAATACCCATGGCATCCTACTTGCCCGGGTGCGATGCACCCATAGGATGGCACGGCTTAGGGTGAAAAAATAGCGTTCATTTCCCTCTCTTTATCAAGTATCGAAACTCATTTAAGGTTCTTCCATTCAGTCATGATGATATGTATTCGGAGAGATGAAATGAATATCAACGAAATAATTAAAAATATATTCAATACGGTTTCACTAATCTCGTTTAGAAATATTAGCCAACAGAGAAATAACGCATAGAACGTCTTATTCATCCGATGTGTTCGCTATTACGCGAAACAAGATCATCCCTGTAAGCGGATTTAGAAGGGTTAACGTATTCTTTCACTGTTACTCCATTTCTATTCTAATTACGTTTTCTCTAATTTCCCCTTCTTTCGACATAATTCATAGTATTGCGTTTTCTCTTAATTATCATTTATTTAAGCCCTATTATTTATTATTTTTTACGGAAAAGTTCATCCTGCGGGCATGTAGAGCATGAAGAAAAATAATGGAGTCCTTTCCAAACCTCCATTGATGAGAATTTATACATAAGCAGAAAATATGGGCAACTAAAGTATTTCTTGTCGGATTCTTTTTAAGAAGAGTGAAGTTCTCATGAGATTTGAGCCGATTTAAGAAAAATCCGAATTGAGTTCCTTTATAATACTATATTGCTTATACAGCATCCAAGTGAATGAATTTTAGCCAGTCTTTAACCCTTAAGCTGCGGGAGCTGCTCTGCGCCTTCTTGAACAGGCCAGTGGTAGCAGATATAGACCTTCATAATCCGGATAGACCCTTTTCCTGAGGGTTCGGTCATCGGTTATTGTCGAGAAATTTAACTACTTGTGTATAGAAAATGTCATTGCCAATTTTTATTTACTTAATAATAATTTTTGATTCAATATTCAGTTTTTAGTCGTTTTCTAAGCAGTTTTTAGATTATTTTGATACCAAACAATATGTATATATCTCGATTTGTAACAAAAATAACTAATCACAAAGAAAATAAACCGTGTTCGAAGGCAGTCAAAACTCGGAGTGTGGGTAAAGATGGAACCTGTTAAACTTGGGTTTTCCCGGATTAGAGAAAACCCTTTTGAGATATTCCCAACCCAGAACAATAGAGAGGAGCGAGAGATCGGGCTCTGTATTGAGAGGCAGGGTCATAAAATTGAAGGAGCAGGTCAAACGTTTAAAAACGTTTTCCCGCAGTTTAAGGGTTAAAGATAATAACGTCAAAAAAGCCTCAAAACATGTGTAAGGAGGAAGACGAAACGCGCTAAAAGCAGAGCCGCTCATAGACTCGCTCTCATCGAGCTTCATGTCTGTTAAGCGGGTTGTATCCTTTAGTGGTAACTTTTTTTTGTAAGTGACTGTACAATCCCTTTCATGGACTACACCTTGTCATGGTGGAGGGGCTTTTGTGTACCTATGACCTTGAGAACTATACTGGCTTTGCTCCTGGTAGAGTCACTCATGCCAGAAAGGTCAATAAGTAGGGGCCAGACAAAAGATAGTCCACTAAGTGTCTGTACCTCAGTGAGACAGCTGCAAAGGCATCCGTTCTCCAGTGGGGCAGCCCATGTAAGTGATGGTGACCATTAAAAACACTGTTGAGGAAGGCAAGGGGAGACCACCTCCACTATCTATCCTATGACCATGATGTGCCAAAATAATTATACTGGTAATGGTAAATACAGGACTCAGTCCTCTAGGGAGAGTGTTGTATCTAGCAGGGATGGTGATAAGGCCATCCCTGTCGTCATTCCATGAAATCCTTACCCAAGGAACGAAGAGAAATGAGGGGAGAAGATGACAAAGAAAACTAGGTTAGGAACCTGGAATGTTACAACTATGCTTAGAAGAGGGAAATTAGAAAACGTAAAGGTAGAAATGAAAAGGTTGAACATTATTTTTGGGCTATGCAAACTATGGTGGAAGGATGAGGGATATTGTTGGAGTGATAATGTAAGAGTCATATCATATAGTCACTATATAGAGCTAAACTGTATTAGTTTGATATGGATTTTGATGCAGTACTGGTTACAATTCTAAGATGTCACTACGGTATTTCAGCACCAGCTCCACTTGCACGGGTGATTTGAATTCACTCTGATATCTGAGCCTACTCATATCCTACTTTTCAGTCATGAGGGATTTCAACTTAGTTCCCATAAGTTTTCAATGAGAATGGTTTTATCAAAAAAGATTTTATACTTTTATAGCAATAACAATATTGCTTAAAGCAAAGGAATAAAAGTTTGTGTTATTCACCCATGGACATTTTTAAAACTGCCATTACTCTTTCAAATCCAATATAAGACACTGGTTTTTTCCTCGATTACCCTTTATATCATCAGCACGCATAAAAATTATACATGGTTTACTTTTGAGCAACCAAAACTCAGTAAAAAATTATTTGGATACATCTCAGTTTTATGTCAGAATGGATTACTTATGTTTCAGGATAAAATATTTTTAAAAAAGTATCTAGGAATTTGAACTATGTATTTTTAGATTGTATTAGTATCTATCTACAAACTTAGATCACAGTATGTAAATCTGGGAATAGAGAAAACAAAAATAAGCAGCTTGATAATTCCTGAGTAATTATCTTTGCTATTCAAGTCATCAAATTAATTATTTACATTATTTATGAAATCAGATGTCGGGAGAGCTGATGACAATGTAAACTCTCTGATCTCTCAGAGAGTTGGATGGCTGCCACAACAGAAAACAGAATAATTTCATTGCCAGCTTGAAAGACATTCTTTGAAAAAAATTAGGCCATGTATGGCTGGAGTCATTTTCCATAGTAGGGCTTCATATGTCACTCCAATAAACCCTCCAAATCTTTTCAAAGGGGAGGATTTCTCTGTTCCAAATAAAATCACTGCCAACAAAATTATTCCCAAACATTTTGATTCAATTATGAATTTAATTAATTAATTATAGTTAAACAATTATAATTATTTTGTAATAGAAGAAATATTTTGTAAGTATTTTGTAAGATGAGCAGTGTAGTTAATTTTGTAATAGAAGAAAGAATTTTTATTTGACATGAGGAACGTCTGTGTTTCTGAATTAATGACTATGTGGATAATTTTTAAATAGCGTTTTCTGGCTTGGATGGTGAACTGTTTAACTATTGATTGAAAATATCATGGTATAAAGATATTCTGTTTTCAGCAAAAAATAAGGACCAGAGTGATGCAGCGAAACTATTTTCATGTCTGTTTTTCCAAAAGGGAAGGGATTATTGTAACTATCCTTTGTGTAAACTTCTGCAGTATCACTGTTTTCTAAGCGACTAAAAGCATATTGGTGGCAAGGTAAATTTATATGTAGTTCATCCTTGATTTGAGAATGAGGAAAATAATACGTATAAGCAAAGGAAAATTATAGATACAATTTCTATTCTATTATTCTGCAAATAATAAATGAATCTTTGGGTGAATAATTTGGTGCCCGTTGAGATTTTCGAGTATTATTAGAGGATTTTCATTATTTTATCATATATAATAGATAGCAATGAAACAAGTAAAAAATGTGTGACATTAACGGGAGCAGAAAAACACCAGAGTGTCAAACCAGCAATACTACCTCCAAATGAATCTACTAACAAGGAGCAGCAGTCCACCAAAACAACAACGGAAGAGGCTGGGAGTGAGGCATACCCTGATGTGACCTCAGATGTTAAAGATGAGAACAAAGGTTTTATTTAATTTAAAATTTATTTGTTATCTCAAAGAGAAAGGGAAACTTCAAAAAGAAAAATCCAATAATTTTTGGCTCAGAGAAATCATCTACCCAGTCCTCACAGCAACAGTTTTCAGGTATTTCTTGGAGAGTATGGCTACATGTGTCCAGGGTGAAGAGTGATGTATATGAAAGTGGTATCTGTGAACATATGGGAAGAAAATTTCCGGGGAAGGAATTTTCGTGTGAAAAATCTGGTCCAGCGAAAGCAATAGTTCGTTCAAAGTTGGGGCCAAGTTTGACATCGGAAAAGATGTTTTCCAAAGCTGTGTATGGCCAAACTCTGTGAACGTGCAGCAATATTTCTTTAGATCCAATTAGAATAGAAATAATATTGCCTGACCTGATGGTGTGAAAGTGCAGTTAAATAGTGGTAATGAACAAAAAGTTGACATTAGCCTTAAAAACAGCACTCCTCAGAACCCACATCAAAATGGTGGGCATTGAGAGAATTGGGAAAATAATCTAAATGCATATTGCTTGTGGGTTTAGTATGTCAACGGTTTGTATGCTCGGAGAGTTGCATGCTGTAAGCTTTCTTCGTTGTACCCCCTTCCTGTGTGAACTTGAATAAAGCAAGTATGGTCAATGAGTGTAGCCTTCTTCCTTTTAGTAGAATCCAAAGTAATCTTAACAGGTTATAGGCCCAGGATCGCTAAATGTGTATAGATGTGTTTTTAATTCTTGTGAATCAAAATAATAGAATATTTCGTTAATTATCGGGATCCTTAGTTTCGTCTTAGTTTAATTTTGAATGGCAGCACGAGTTCAACTTATCAGTACTAGTGAGTACGATGGTGGAAGGTTGTGGTAAGGATGTTGGAGGTAATTCCATCATGGGAGTCATCAAGAAGTTGAGCGGTATGCAGGATTACTAAGATTGGAAATTCCAAGTGAGTAACTACTTAGAACACCAAGATCTGTGGGAATGCATAGAGCCGGACCTTGAGGAAGACAGAAGGCCAAAACCAGTTGAGGCGAAGATGGACAGGAAGGTCAAAGCAGTAATCTGTCCTTTAGTAGAAACGGGTTGCTATGCTCATGTGAGAAACACCGCAACTGTGAGAGAAGCATGGCAGAACCTTCAAAAGGCATACGAAGACAAAGGCTGGGGACAGAGAATAAACTTGCAGCGGTCGTTATGGCAGTGAAGACTTGAGAACTTAAAGAATATGGAGGAGTACATTGCAAAGGTAATGACCCTGTCTCAGCAGCTTGCTGATATAGACGCCAAGGTTACAGATGATTGGCTTGCTTCTATTCTTTTGAGTGGATTAACCCCAGACTAAGGACCAATGATAATGGCCCTTGACAACTCATGATAGGAGATCACAACAGAGTTAGTGAAAGGAAAATTGCTGCAGGAATGGGGCAGGAAGAGATCTGATGTCAGAGAATCAGACGATTCTGCGTTATTTGCCAAAAATAACAGTAATCCTAAGCCTCAAGTGAAGGGTTGGAAGAAACAATTCCCTTTCAAGTGCTATCAATGTAATCGGCCAGGGCATAAAGCGTCGGATTGTCGTCAGAAGACGAAGAATTCTAAAAGGCACGAGGATGGTTGCTTGCTGACTGCTCTATTGGTAAGTCTCAGTAAAGGAGACTGGTACATTGATAGAGGAGCATCTACTCATATGACTTCACGGAAGGATTGGCTGAGCGACTTTTCGGAAGTGACTATGGCAAATAATGAGACTGTTCGTAGTGGCGGTCGTGGAGATGAGAAGGTAAAATTAACTGTAGAGAGTGATATTAGTAAAATATCAGATGTTGTCTTTGTGCCAGGGTTGGTGACAAATTTACTTTCCGTGAGTAAGATGGTAAAAAACGGCCTCAGTCTCTAACGAAAAGTGCAGAATATTTCGTAATGATAGGTTTTATGTCCAAGGTGATGAGGCTGCAACGGCAACTGATGTTGAGGGTCTTTTTAGGTTGGACATTAAGTATATCAATGGCAAACATTCCATTGATAAAGGACTATCTGAGAAAACAACTGGTGTTCAGCAGAGTGCAAATCTCATGAAAGGAGCAAAATCTAGAGATTTATGGCATAGAATATTAGGCCATTTGAACAATCCAAGCATGAATCTATTAAAAGAGGGTTTGGCAACTGAGATTGATTTTTCGGATGTGGGAAGTGAAAGCCCTTGTATTCCATGTATTAAAGGAAAATTATGTAAGGCTCCATTTAAAAGGAAGGGACCTAGAGGAGCTTGAGAAGACTTGAGATTGTTCACACAGATACTTGCAGGAGGAGTCATACGGAGGTGCAAAATACTTTTCAACCTTTATTGAGGATTATAGCAGAAAAGTATTTGTTTTTTTCTGAAGAGAAAAAATGAGGCTTTTGCTAAGTTTCAGCAGTTTAAATTAGCTGTAGAAAATGAAACAGGAGAGCGAATCATTCATTTACGGAGTGATAATGGTACAGAATACTGCAGTAAAGAATTCAGGGAGTTTTTAATGCAGTGTGGGATTAAACATCAGAGGACAGTACCATACATGCCTCAGCAAAATGGAGTTGATGAACGCGCGAATAGAACAATCATGGAGAAAGCCCGCACACTCCTGCAAGATGCTGGAATGAGTAAGAAGTTTTGGGCAGAGGCTGTAAATACAGCCATCTACTTGTAGAATCGATCTCCAAGTAAGCAATTCCAAGCAAGACCCCAGAGGAAATATGATCTGGGAAGAAAGTGGATCTGAGTCACCTTCGTGTGTTTGGATGTGAGGCTTACGTCCATATACCCAAAGAGTTATGCAGAAAGTTGGACCCAATGGCAAAGAAGACGATCTTTGTTGGGTACAGTGAAGTGGAGAATGGGTATAGACTATTGGACTTCAATAATCCAGTTAAGTTGACGCATGCTCGTAATGTCATCTTCATTTATTCTTTTTAGTATTCAACAACGAAGTAACTTCCTTGTATTTAACTCGGTTATGAGGGTTAGAGTTCCTTTTTTTGTACAATGCTCTTGATTTACGTTTTAACAACCTAATTTCAGTATTATAATATTCCGGATCCGCGTTATCTTTCAATTTTTCAGTATATTATTATTATTTTCAGTTATTCAGTATAAATGGGTATTTGCTAAAGAGAAAAACTGTAATGGTGATGTTACTAGGTATGAGGCTAGGTTAGTTGCAAAGGGTTTTAGTCAGTCAGATGGAATTGATTATGATGAAATTTTCTCTCCTGTTGTGAGACATTCTAGTATTAAGGTTTTGCTGGCACCAGCTGTTAAGCATGGATGAAACATTGATCATTGGGATATAGTCACTGCCATTTTAAATGGTAAGTTAAGTGAAGATATTTACATGATGCAGCCTGAAGGGTATGTTGTGAAGGGGGCTGAGATTGAAGTGTGCAAGTTGAAAGGAGCCATATATGGACTCAAACAGGCTTCCAGAGTATGGTATCAAGAGATACATGGAGTGCTGACCCAAATAGGTTTTAGGCATTCTAAGATAGAACCCTGAGTTTACTTCAAATTAAGAGGTAATGATGTAACTGTACTAGCTCTATATGTTGATGATATGTTTTTGTTTTCCAATAATAGTATGGAAAAACATGGGTTAAAGGCACATTTAATCACAAGATTTAGAATGAAAAATTTGGGACAGGCCATTCATTTGCTTGGTATGAGAATCAGGCAAGAAGGTTACGTTATGTGTGCAGATTGGAGAAACAATTGTGTTGACAGAAATTCTTATACTGGTTTCCTATTTAAATTAAGTGGTTGTGTGATTTCATGGGAGGCTAGAAAACAGCAGACTGTGGCTTTGTCTAGTACAGAAGTGGAGTACATGTTGCTCACTCAAGCTTCAAAGGAAGTGTTATTTCTAAGGAATTTTGTGAGTGAGTTAATGGGTAAAGAACTGTCTGAATGAAAGTTCAATGAAGTTCAGAAATGCTTCAAATTATTCAAAAGTGGCATGGGAAACTATAAAATGTAATTCCTCCATAAGAAGCCACCAACTCCCACCATCACTTTTAGATGATAAAGGTATAGTTATTGCAAACTCTTCTAAGATTGCCAATATTTTTAATGATTATTTCTTGGAAGTACCTGATAACTTAGCTAACAATAAATGCATCTCATCCAACAAAATATCTACAACCATGTTGCGAGAGTGAGCTACAGCAATCCTTGTCCAAAGTAGGATCCAAAAAATCAACAGGTATAGATTAAATAAGTGGTATTTCATTGGTGGAATGTAGTAGGCCCATATTAGCTCCTCTTTTATCTCTTATAAGCTAATCCTTGGTTGAAGGTATTTTTCCAGATGCCATAAAAATGACCAAAGAAATCCCAAATTAAAAAAAATAAAGGTTATATAAAAGATCTGAAAAACTATAGACCAATATCTCTGATTCCAAAACTTGAAAACTATTTAAATATGGGTTTAGGGCAAGATTATTGGATTATTTAAATACCAACAATTTACTCAATCCTGACCAATTCAGAAAAGTAAATCAACTGAAGATGCCCTTTTTAAAGATGTAGATTTTATTATATAAGAACTAAACTCCAAAAATAAGGTAATGGGGATTTTTTTAATTTAAGTAAAGCATATAGCATTGATTCTATGGACCATGGGATATTACTACAAAAGCATGAATCATTACGAATTACAGGAACTGCCCTCAGCTGGCTAAAAACTTATCTTGAAAACTGGAAACAGAGGGTTACAATAGTGAAAGATAGGACAACTTTTAAGTCAACACCTAAAGAAATAAGACAAGGGGTTCCCCAAGGATCCATTCTCGGTCCTATACTATTCCTGCTATCCATCAACGATTTAACAACTAACCTTAATAGTTATACTAATAGTGAAACTGTAATGTACACTGATGATGTAAACATAATGACCTCAGACAAAATAACAAGCACTCTCTTCCATTTATGTGATACTCTTATTCAGACTGCACAATTGGTGTAATAATAATTTAATCTTAAATAAAAGTGATGATAACTCAAGTGATGTTCTTTTCTACCAGTAAAAGACCTTTATTAGAAGTACCTAATGAATTAAAACTAGCATCCGGTGATTATACAATGATGAACACTAAAATTCCTTGGACTGAACATCGACTCTAATCATAAATGAGACCATCATATTAGGCAATTATGTTCAAAATTGAATAGCACCTTTTATCTCATCTTGGTGTGAAACATACTGTAAGTCAGGAGGTCTTGTTGACACTATACCATGGTTATTCTTCTCAAGAGTTAAATATAGCATTATTTTATGATCCTCCTCTCATGAAAATGACATTTTTAAAATTCAAGAAAAGATTGTCAGATTAATGTGCAATCAACATTTCAAAGCTTACTGACGTCCTTTGTTCAAAAGGTTAGGCATATTAACAGTGCCAAGTATATACATATACTTCAAAGTCCTATATGTCAAAAAACACATGATGATTTTTCCAAAATCTATAACATTCACCATCATGATACAAGAATATGTTATGATTTACATGTCAATATGAGAAGCCTCTCAGTGACTTTAAAGGGACCTAGAGCAATGTTAATCAAATTATTTAATCACCTACCTATATCAAAAACAAAGTGAACTTTGTAATTTCTAAAAATATTATGCTAAAATTTTTATCTCAAGGTTTTTATGATATAAATGAATAATTAAGCTCAAATAAGGATATGATTTTGTAATAAGGTAATGCCTGTAACTATTATGATCTTTTTTATATTTTTTACATTGTTGACATGTCCTATTAACAAATCTTTGTATTTGCTTCTTTGGGCATATAAATATAATATAATATTGCAATTTTTCATACATGATATACTGTGTAGCCAGTGTTTTTTTCTCCTAATGTTCTTTTCCTGTTTGTTTTTACTCTTTATCACTTTTCGTATATGTATTTCCATTTTATCTGCAATTTAAACTGTACCTGTATTTCTTCCTTTTAGATGTCTGCTATTTCTGTAAAATCTTAGTTATTCTATCTGCAGGTTATGCAGGTTTTTCACACACCCCTTCTTGTGGATTTTTTCCTGTTGTAGGTTATTTTTCCTTCCACCAACTTAGGTTTTTAAACCCTCAATATACTCTTCTTCAGTGCACTTTTTCATGCCATCTTTGGTTGGTCTTTCATACAAATTAGCAAAGGGTTAAATGTATGAAAAGATTTTCTAGTCTCAATTCCACCCAAATAAAGATAATTTATAATCCATTCCAGGTCCTACAATGTATACAATATATATAAATAGTATATTTGCTTGTGTTAAATATTGTGATATATTACTTTATGCAGATGATGTAATTCTAATAGCTTCACATAAGGATATTGTTGGAGCTCTACTATATATGTAGCATGATTTAAATTGTATATCTACATGAGCCCATGATAAAGACCTAGTTATATAAAGTGTTCTACCTTTCGGTAGGTTCATGTGCCCCCACATTCCCAATTTAATTCCCTCTCCTTCAATTCCCGGTAACTTATCCCACCCCTTAATTCATCTAACAACTTTTGTCTTTGTCTTCCCCTCTGACTTTTCCCTAGCATTCTTCCCTCGATCACTTTCTTCAATAATCCCTTTCCTCTCAATATTTGACCCACCCATTTCTTTTGTCTATTTTTAATCACTTCAATCATTACTCATTTCTCCCCAACCATCTCTAGAACCTCCTCGTTCGTTTTTCTATCGATCCAACTAAATTCTCCATTCTACGCCATACCCACATCTCAAAAGTTTCCAATCTTTTGACATCCTCTTTTCTTAGCGTCCACGTTTCACACCCGTACAACGTTACACTCCACACCAAGGATTTTACCAATCTCTTCCTGATTCCTTTATCAAGTCCCTTTGTCATCAGTTCCCTTCGCTTCATGAATACTTCTTTCCCTAATGCTATCCTTTTTCTGATTTCTGTCGAACATCTGCCATCCTTGGAAAGAAGGCTACCCAAGTATGAAAACTGATCTACTTGTTATAGTTCTTCCCCATCCACCGTTATCATTAAATTAGCTTTCTTTCCCTTTAAAAACCTTATAATTTTAGTCTTTCTTACATTGATTTTCATCCCAAACTCCTTTGCTTTATCGTTGAGCACTACTTTGTTTCTGACTGATTTAACCACAATGGCTTCTTCCTCAAATACTAATTTATTTCGAATTTTTTTTAGCTCTCTCCCGTAAATCGGATGATTCAAAATCGATCTTTATTTTTTTTTTGGATCCTGTGTACTTTAAGCAAAAAGATATCAATATACAATTATCGAACGATTAAAAGAATGTAGATTCATACAGCTTGCACCCCCTGCCATACCCCAAAAGGCAGCTTGCGAGGTACGGATGTAGATGTAGAAAACTTGAAAATCATTATTTCAACATAACTATAAATACTTTGATGCAACTTAAAGGAAGGAATACTTTAGAAGATTGTGATAAACCCCTATTTGTTCGACTTCACAAGCTTACGAGTGTGACTGACGGTTAATGGAGTGCTCTGCATTGCTCAAGAAAAATTGCTGTGGCTCAACTAATTTTCTTAATAGGAAAATACTACATTGCTAGAATGTTTTTAAGGTCCATTCTTTATATTTGTGCAGAAAGTGTGGCATTGATTTTTTTTGAAGTTAAGAAAAATATGTAACCCCTTAAGTAACCCTCATAAGGGATATTATTCCATTTTAAGTATTTCAGTACTATCCTAAGAACAAAAAAGAAGCTTGCATTTGAATTATTTAGGATTATCTGACCATGAAAAGAAATTGCCTTCCAAAATCTTATATAAATAATCACCATAATTTATATATTTACTTATCCAATTTCAGTATATCTCATAATACATGTAAGTAATGGCAAAGAAAAACTTGCCCTTAATCAAGTCTTCTTGTCAAAAAATCAACTACGCAGAAATTTACTACACTATGAATGAGAACGCCAATGACCAGAATTGAGTACCTTGGAAGGATTTCACTCTCTGAATCTCGCATTAATTCTTTCAACCACTCTACACTTACCTCATAAGAGAAATATCATTACATATTTAAAAAAAAATGGAGAATCGATACATAATTTGCGTTCTTCATTTTCTTTCAGAAATGGTTTGATTTTGAGAAATGAAACAAATTGCACTGTCTTCTTACCAAGTAGAAACCACATCTATTTCATACGAGTAAAAGTTGCTTGCATACTGCAATCTAAATCTCGTTCTGTAAGAGATACTCACTAACATTCTGCGTATGAAATTTGAAGAAAAGTGTAAATATATTTTCTGTGAAGGAATGAGGACTTCATCTTCATAACAAAGGGATTTATGAATTTTTCAGTTTGTAGACTTTTTCCGCGCGCCAAAATTTGACCGTAGATGCCCGCTTTCAGTTATAGGTGTGAAGGAGAAATAGGCCATATCATAAAGAATCAAAAAGAAAAGGTATCTTTTTAAGTTAAAAAATGTGAACACTTCGATCAAGCCACCCGGGCAATTACGCAGCCCAGAAACAACTTTTGTGTAGTTATTAATTCTAATTCCTTTAAGGGAGGAAAGGGTATTGAAGACTGGGACTGGCATCAATAGCAGTGCCATCTGGATTCGTCCCAGCCCAAAACCCTGCACTTACATTGTAGGCAACCGACTAGCCCCAGGAAAGGGCTGTTTAGCCACACTGCATTTGTATCATCATCACCCTCATACCAACCTCACCATCACATCCCCCTCATGTGGAAAGGAGGTGAAAACACCATATCCTAAGGACAGCCAGAAGGCGGAATCCGCTGGTCCATGGATAAAGAATAAACCACATCGCTCCAGTTCAACAACCCCAAGAAGGCTGCAAGGTGGATGCAGTGGAGTCTGGACACCCTGCAACAAAAGAAATGTTATAATATGTCATTGTCACCAATTTGGTGAGGGACAATATCCCCTAAGCCAGTCCCCAAGTAGGAAATGTTAACAACGTAAATTAATATTCATCCTAGCTCTACCAATATAGAAAGTGTTGAAAGTCACAATAAGAATAGTGAAACCAGCCACAGTAATGTAACCCTTAGTTTTAATAATTCTAATGATGGTTTAAAACTTAATAATGATAACTTGTGTCAAACAAATGTAAATACCCAACCAATCTTCACACCTCTCCTGATCCTGTAGGAAACCATTTTCCCTCTCCTTCTCCTACCCCAACAACCAACACACCTAATCCCCTTGATAAAAATCTATTATGATAAATCATTAAATATTTTACAATTTAGTTAAAATCTACACAATGCCAAATGGTGGGCTCCAATCTAATCTTAATCAAAGCCTAAATTATCCCTGAATACCTGAAATGCTTTGTTTGAAAGAATCTAAAAAAGAATTTTTTCTTACCAGGTACCCAACCTAAACTATAAAGAATTTTTATTCAGGCACTTACCAATTCAAACTGACATAGAAATAATCAAAACAGCCATAACTGATCTAGAATATAATGTCATAAGTGTACTACAACTAACCACCACCAAACCCACTGACCAAGAGAAAGCAGAAGGGGAATCAAAAGGACCAGTTTTTTAATTTTTCCCACACTGCTGACAGGGCTGCATTAAAAAAATCAAAACCCTCTTCTTCCTTGAAATTGAAATCGACAACTATTTCAAACGTGCAAATACAGTGCTCAAGTTGTCAAAGGGCTTATAAATGCATTAAATGCTGGGGGCCACCACAGTATGTAAAGATGACTGTTATAATTGTAAATTCAACCATATGGTCAATTACAGGGGCCTCATTTTGTTGTAGCCAAGCAATAACCAATTCCCAACCCCAACATGATCCTACAGCCAAATTCTCAAAAACAACAGCCACAAAACCAATAATAATCACAACACATGCGTAATGCATTATGTACTGTTAATTTTCATTATTTTGATTAATATAAAGAGTTTTTGTCTTCTATAGGGTATAGTTGTTTAACTTGTGTTATTTTATCAATTGTCCAGTTTATTAAGTCAGTGTCATAATTGTTGGTACGGTTATTGTGTGATGTGTTGTGATGTTGTTGTGATCATTGTTGGTGTTGTGGCTGTTGTTTTTGAGAATTTGACTGTAGGTTAAGGCTCCATTAAAGGCAATTTTTTCTTCATCTTTCCCGGTTAAAGGCTATATCAGAACAAAAAACAAGAAATAAGTTTCATTGATGTGGCTTTTTGATTCCTATGTCGAAATCTTAATTTTCAATGTTGTAGCATGATTCACAGTAAAAATATTACTACTATAATGTTACTCTAAAATACTATCAGTAGAATATATTTCACAATATATCACTAAAATATCACCTCTAGAATTTTGAGAAGTATTCTGCCTAAAACTGTATTGTCATCATATCTTTACAGCTGAGGGTCAAATGAAAACAAATCTCCAGTTGCCTCGCTTTCCTTCCAACAGGTGGAGCCATTATGCAGTTAGAGTAGCGATGGACTTACTTAGTCCACGAACTTCTGAGAGTATAAATGTACACACAAACAAGATAGTATTGATGAGACCAACGTTTCAATACATTAGGTGATAATTTAATTACAAATTAAACAACAGAAATGTGTTACATAGAAATATAAGAAAAGCGATAATTTTCATTTGTCTGGCTCAAAATATCAAGTGGTGGCTCAGTTTTCATACTGCAGACCCGCTCAGAATAAGTCACTGAATCTTATTCATTGTACTGTCAACAAGAACATGGAAAATAACAAGAAGGAAATGCAGATAAAATGGTAGACCAAATTTTTTTTTATCATTATTATAAAAGTAGAATCGAATTTAAAAGAAATTTATCTTTAAATTATCCTCGCTGATAAACAAGACTAATTAGAAAGCACTACATTGGCAATTGATAATAGCTTATAGAGAAATGCAGGCTGCACTTAAAGTATGGTGAAGATTTTCAATGATTTTTTTCAAGAGTTGGTATTGTAAGAATTTAGGAATTAATTCAATATACTTTGCATTGGATTTGGTAAAAATCCTTAAAGAACATGAATAGATATTTATATTGGCTAATTCTTCTTAGCATTTCAGGAAAATGCAAAAGTAATTGTATAATACATCATAGTGAAAATTATGATGAGGACCAATCCTATTGAGGTGTATTGAGCACTACTTTGTTTCTGACTGATTTAACCACAATGGCTTCTTCCTCAAATACTAATTTATTTCGAATTTTTTTTAGCTCTCTCCCGTAAATCGGATGATTCAAAATCGATCTTTATTTTTTTTTTGGATCCTGTGTACTTTAAGCAAAAAGATATCAATATACAATTATCGAACGATTAAAAGAATGTAGATTCATACAGCTTGCACCCCCTGCCATACCCCAAAAGGCAGCTTGCGAGGTACAGATGTAGATGTAGAAAACTTGAAAATCATTATTTCAACATAACTATAAATACTTTGATGCAACTTAAAGGAAGGAATACTTTAGAAGATTGTGATAAACCCCTATTTGTTCGACTTCACAAGCTTACGAGTGTGACTGACGGTTAATGGAGTGCTCTGCATTGCTCAAGAAAAATTGCTGTGGCTCAACTAATTTTCTTAATAGGAAAATACTACATTGCTAGAATGTTTTTAAGGTCCATTCTTTATATTTGTGCAGAAAGTGTGGCATTGATTTTTTTTGAAGTTAAGAAAAATATGTAACCCCTTAAGTAACCCTCATAAGGGATATTATTCCATTTTAAGTATTTCAGTACTATCCTAAGAACAAAAAAGAAGCTTGCATTTGAATTATTTAGGATTATCTGACCATGAAAAGAAATTGCCTTCCAAAATCTTATATAAATAATCACCATAATTTATATATTTACTTATCCAATTTCAGTATATCTCATAATACATGTAAGTAATGGCAAAGAAAAACTTGCCCTTAATCAAGTCTTCTTGTCAAAAAATCAACTACGCAGAAATTTACTACACTATGAATGAGAACGCCAATGACCAGAATTGAGTACCTTGGAAGGATTTCACTCTCTGAATCTCGCATTAATTCTTTCAACCACTCTACACTTACCTCATAAGAGAAATATCATTACATATTTAAAAAAAATGGAGAATCGATACATAATTTGCGTTCTTCATTTTCTTTCAGAAATGGTTTGATTTTGAGAAATGAAACAAATTGCACTGTCTTCTTACCAAGTAGAAACCACATCTATTTCATACGAGTAAAAGTTGCTTGCATACTGCAATCTAAACAGTTAATAGTTTAAAGAAATACCTGCTTACTTCTAGTAGATACTTATAATAACATCACCCAGCTCACCATAGAGTATAGCAAACGGGATCATGTAATTCTCCTGGAGTCAAACCCGGAAACATTTTGGAAGACTTAGTTCCATATTAAGTTTCAAAAATATCTCTCTAGCCATACGAGAAAGAAATTGCCTTCCAAAATTTTATATAAATCATCACCCATCTGTTGTCTTTAAATTCACATTTCCAACACTTTCCATTAATCTTTAATATCAACAACAAACCACTTAACATACAAAACACCCTAGCACAAAAGATTAATTTGAAAAAACTTTATGAATATTTCCAAAATCATGTAACTTATACACAAACACAAAACAAAACACATCAACACTACCTTACACCACACCTTACACCTTAATCAATTCACAAGATAGAATTATTTTAAGAAACATTCTTCATGGCAAAAGAACACTATGACTAACTCACCTCCACACCAACACCAAGAAAAATTACAAAAACCCATTCTTAACATGATCACATTAAGAAAGACATAAGAGGCAATACAAAAAATACAAACATGAACGCGATAAAACATTATACCAACACTACAAACACACTATTAAAAAGGAAATAAAATAAATAAGAGACTCTGCTTAGAATAAAACACTTGATAAATATAAACTTTGAAGATCTCAGAATGTGAAGGCACTCTCAAAGCCAAATCCACCAACCATTCTATGTGAATCTATGCTGATCCAAATCAAATCTGTTTGTGTATCATCTAAACAGCTCCAAAACTTAACAAAAAACAGATAAAGAAATTATTAACACGTTCAAAGCCATAATAAAAGAAGCAAATGACAACTTCAACCCAATTACACCATCAGAAATCAACACAAACATAGAAACCCTAAGAAACAGAAAAGCACCATGTCAGAATAACATTACTAAATACATGCTGTGCCGTTTTAACGATAATCTCGTGACGTAAGTGATGTGAGTGATATGAGTGTAGTGAAAAGTAGATTCCACGAGAAAGATTTTGATACCAGAAAAGACCTCGTTTCTTGAATGATAGACCGAAATTCAACGATTCCAAAAAATAATAATCTGCACCCAATTTTCTTGAAAATATCACTTTCTTATTATTCCTTCGGTTATGTTTATATTTAACCTTGATTTAATTGCACGATGCCATTAAGAATTGATTTCTGCTCATGCTGAATGCCTTCCGAGTAAGTTCTTGTCGACTTTATTTTTCTGTGCTTATGTAGAACAGCGCGCGTCGTTCTCCCGTAAGGAATACACGGGCGAATATGATTTATGGTGGTGTTTTCATGACGTTGGACAGACTATAATTATTCGTCAGGACAGAAAATTAAGTCCTTTAAGAAAATGAAATATTCTTTTATTAATTGCATCATCCGTGTCTTAATTCGCATACCCGATCGTCAGTTTTGTACGTAGAATATCCAGCGAAAAAATTCCTGTTACTCATTCTTTTTGCTTCCCTAAATTTGACTTGACTTGATAATGTGATCCTCATTCTCACAATATTTAGCTAATTGTTGATTTTATTGAGAACTGGGTAAAAATGAACTAGGCGAAGCATTCCAAGAGGAAGAAGAACAGGACGAAGATGAATTATTTTTACGCATTTACGCAGAATTGTACGCAAATGTTGCAACGCCGCACAAATTTCCCCCATATAAAATGCATAGGCCCGTGTAAGAAGCAAGGCGCGATGTTGTCAAACGTTGCGAAAAATTGCTTCTTTTATTTAAAAATTCTCAACTGATGCAGAAATAAAGGATGCATGGTTTGGTGAAACTCATTTCTCAATATTTCAGAAAATAAAATTGATACAAATTCCTTCTCTACATTTTCGCGTAGAAAGACGAATTTCCTATTTTATCTTTATCACTCTGTTGCGAGCAAAGCGTTCCTTCATTCGACATAAAATTAACATAGGGATATCTTCATAGCTTACTTTCTGTTTCGGTAAACTTATAATTATATATTACTTTGTATGAACGACTCTTATAAAATGTATAAGATTCTTTCGACCAAAATTTTCGAATTATGCAAGCCAAAAATCCATCACCAGCTAAATCTCGTTCTGTAAGAGATACTCACTAACATTCTGCGTATGAAATTTGAAGAAAAGTGTAAATATATTTTCTGTGAAGGAATGAGGACTTCATCTTCATAACAAAGGGATTTATGAATTTTTCAGTTTGTAGACTTTTTCCGCGCGCCAAAATTTGACCGTTTACTATAAAATAAGCAATGTATAATAAAGAAGTCTGTAATGAAATCTGCATGAAGCATTTTTGCCAAGGGTGAGGCTAGTTGTGGGAACGAGGGGTGTTCAAATAAAAAGGTACAAATCGACACTGTGGGTGTAATTGAAGCTTTACTCATAAGCAATCACCAGTCTTGAGCACAACTATCCCAATGTTTCACAAGCTGAAAGATTCCCAGGATTGAACACCCTTTATATATGGATTATATGATAAGAAGTTTTTCATTTGATTCTTCTCTGTTCTGTGAGGAGATAATACACCTCAGATTGATTACTAATTGCTTGTCAGACTTTATCTCTCATGTTAATTGACAACTCTCAGATATGCCTCCTGTAGGATAGATATACAAAGGCGGCAATCATTATACCGATGAAACAACTACTCATTATGGATGTAGCACTTATCCTTTTCGCTTTGAGTTTTACAACAGCCAAATATTAGTTGCTCTATCGCAACTCTTCTTGTATATTATACTCATTACACTGGAGATCTACTACAGATTATTGGGAGAGAATTCATATGAATACTGATGATTTTCACACCTTTCAAGGCATGCACTGCATATTCTGACTGGACTATGCACATACCTGAATGAGTGCAATTCCTATCCCCCTAATATTCCTAACCACCTAATATGATGGAATTCTTTGTAAGCAGCTCCACCAATGCCTCAAGACAGCCTGCTGTATACTCTCTGGTTTCTCTCTCATCTGATAGGACAGCTACTTTGGTGCACTGAGGGTCTTCAGAGACATTGATGGTGGCATTGGATTCACTTTCTTTGAATTAATCAAGTAGATTAGATCTATATCAAGTCTTAAGTATGCAGACAAAACATTTGGTCTGTGCATCAAAGAAGCTAGTCTTATGTGATATTGTATATTTGTAGCTATTTATTTATATTTATAGCTATCCATATTTTAACAATTGTTAGATACCACAAAATCTTAAGCTCTTTTCAAACAGAAAAACTCTGAAGTTTTTTATTTCAAAATATTCTTAGAAAGAATACATGTTAAAGTCATTTTCTGGATAATCCTTTCCTTTCAAACTGTAATTCATTTCAATGAATGAATAATTGAAGGTTCCCTTGGATTACTCTGGGTTTCTCTCAGATATTCCAACTTCATTAAGTTTCCCTCAAATTCAGGTCAAAGTCGTTAAAATTGAAATTAAATTGTCAAAGTCTTAAAATTGAACGGAATAATTTAAGAATATGCAAGGATCGTAGTGTTAGTAAATGGTATCGAAAACAGTACTTTCTTCATTTTGTGTAATCACTGGTGTATTGTCATCCTCAAAGCTATCTATATCTAATTCTGAATTGGTTTGCAAATCCTAGTAAATGCACTAAACAATAAAGCAAAGGAGTTTGGGATGAAAATAAATGTAAGAAAGACTAAAATTATGAGGTTTTTAAAGGGAAAAAAATCTAAGTTAACGATAAGGGTAGAAGAGGAAAAACTAGAACAAGTAGATCAGTTTCCATACTAGGGCAGCCTTCTTTCTAAGGATGGGAGATGCTAAACAGAGATTAGAAGAAGGGAATTAGGGAAATAAGTATTCATGAAGTGAAGGGAATTGATGTTAAAGGAACTTGTTAAAGGAATCATAAAAAGATTAGTGCAGTGTAATGTTACGCAGGTGTGAAACATGGATGTCAAGGAAAGAGGATATTAAAAGGTTAGATAGCTTTTGAGATGTGGGAATGGAGAATGGAGAAAGTAAGCTGGGTATATTGAAAAACAAATGAGGAGGTGCTACAGATGGTACAAAAGGGTAATGATTAAAGTAATTATAAATCGACAAAAGAAATGGGTGGGTTAAATACTGAGAGGTGAGGGATTACTGAAGAAAACAATCGAGGAAAGATTGCTAGAGAAAAGGCAGAGGGGAAGACAAAGACAGATGTTGTTAGACAAATTAAGGGGTGAGATGAGTTACCAGGAATTGAAGGAAAGGGAACTAAATAGGGAACATGGGGGCACATGTACCTATCTAAGGTAGAACACTTACAAAAAAAAAATGATTACATATTGATATTCAAACTTGGGCTTCAAAAACATTCAATGATTTCATACTCATTGGTATTTAGGGGCAAGTTTTCATTGATAGAATGTAGCAATATGTATAAATCAGTTTTTTTTCCATGTTCATGGTCAACCTATTATTTATAATTTTTCAAAGAAATTTCCCAGCATTAAATCACTCCTTTTCATAATATTGTGATGGAATTGTGCTTAGCTGTAAATTTTTAAGCCAAGATGTTAAGATATATTGATTAAATCATTAAAAAATAATTATATAACGAGCTACAATAGAAACTTAAAATATAATTACAACAAAGGCCAGTTCTTCATTGGCTAAAATCTTCCTCCACAGTGGTAGTCATGGTCATATAGCCAATTGACAACCAATTCAATAAGAAGTACTGACTGTGTCATGTTCATAAGTTGGGGTGTGTCTATATTTAGAAGATGTGAAAAGAGGAAGCAGGAAGTGACATAAGTAGGAAGGAAAAGAATGTACGAATGAATATAATAATAATAATAACACATCTTTATTCAGGCGAGATTGAGACTGAATAGTCTCTTCTGACATCGAACCCTATCTATCAAACGAATATAGGAACATAGGAAGGAAAAGATTGTATAAGTTATGCTGAAGATATGGCATTAGTAGCTGAAAGAAAACAAAAACTCATAGAGGAGCTTTACATCAAGTGTGAAGAATATAGAGCAAGAAAAAGACCAAGAGAATTATAATAGGAGGTAATGGATCACATTGGAAGCAATTTAAGAAGAGATGTTTAGGAATTACTGATGACATGTCCAGTACCAAGGCATGAAAAGCTATAGCAAAAGAGGGATTTATTGAAGAGAATCATGTACATGAAAAAGAAATTAAGAAAGGCAAAATGTTACATCTGGAGTGTCTATGGGCAATACAAAAAGGTGAAGTAAAAGAATAGAAACCTTTGAAATGTGGATCTGGAGGAAGGAA
This sequence comes from Pachydiplax longipennis, assembly GCA_036926295.1. Lineage (NCBI taxonomy): Eukaryota > Metazoa > Arthropoda > Insecta > Odonata > Libellulidae > Pachydiplax > Pachydiplax longipennis. The sequence goes on along the minus strand of JAVFKF010000102.1, from coordinate 521,201 downwards.
TCATCTGGGAGTAAAGAATGAGGTGCTAGAAAGAATTAGAGAAGAGATATACTGGTCAAGAATATCAAGATGAATTGGTTATGAGTAGTATGTGCTTGCTAAAGACTGCATTAGAGGGAATGGTAAGAGAGGATGAGGAAGGAAGAGTTATATCATGATGGGGATAGTTAATATGGGAAGAAAATATAACTTAATCAAGAGACTAGCTTAAGAGAGAATTGTATGGAGACTAACATGAGCCACCCCTGATGATGACTTAGCCATGACAAACAAGATAAAATACTGTCAAGTTATATGGATGATAATTACCACACACATGAAGTATACCAATCCTAAAAATTAAAGTTAATATTAATAGGAATAAATTTATAGGAAGACCAGCTTAAATGTATTTTGGATTCTAAAGCTACAAGGAATTACAGGTGATTGTGAGGGTGAGGGATTATTACAATTACAGAAAAAGAGTAGAAAAATGTGGGATATGCAAAAGTTAAAGGTAAATAACACTGAAAGTTCACCAAGGACAAACTGATCTACAAATGCAGGAACAATGTAGAACTACTGAAAGTATTAATAAAAAGAGTGGACTCAAACATGAACTCAAAGGAAAAATATTGATTTCCTCAACTGAAGAGTGAACCTGAACTGGAGGACCTAAATCAGAATTGAATCAAAACTTTACTTTTTTTTACCAAAAGGTAAATTCAAAACACAAATGTTCCTGTTCAACTTCCATGTTTAGATACAGAAACCAAAGAATATTGACTGTATTTTCTGTAACGACATGCCAAAAAAGTTCATGCTACATGATAATACACTGCATGATTAACCTTTAAACAAAGATAATGAGAAAAAGATCACATTGATTCAGAATCGTTTTCCTAAGTTGTAAGAGAAAATTTCTCAAACAAGAGTACAACAGAGTACAAAGTCCTGACAAAGAGTCATCGAAAAATTTACAGTTAGGTATTGGAGGGTATGTACATGATAATTAGTTATCTTTATTCAGAGTCTCGATAAATCGTCCATTTGCTTTCCAGTATACTTTTATACCAAATCATCCAAGACAACTTACTCATAATGGAGTTAAAGCAATTGAGGATGTTGTACGTAAATGAATCACAATAATATGGGAAACTGAAAAGATGATTGGAAGTATATAAGCAACAGTAAAGAAAGGGGAGAAATTAGAGAGTAGCAATTATAGCAGCGATGCCATGCTAACCGTGTTGTTTTGAGATTTTTCTTCTATTAAAAACAAGATACTAAGAAAGGAAAGTTGAAGGGTGATAGTAGAGTACCAGTGTGGAATACAGCCTAATCAAAGAAGTGCCTATTGGACATCCAAATACTGTTAATTGACTATAAGCAAGCCTTTTGTAGCATCATAATGATGCATGAAATTGGCAGCCTACGGAAGGTGAAAAAAATTGTGAAAAAGAGTATGAAGAATACAAAGGCTTGAGCTAAAATTGGAAACAAACTAGTGAAATGGTTTGATATTGAGAACAAGGGGACCCCCACTACAATGCTTGATATCGAGTTGACCAAAAATGCAGATAATCCAATAGTGAGGTATGGGGCAGAAACAAGTACTTTGTCTTAAAAGACTAAAATTCTCAGAAAGGGGTTTAAAGCCAAAATCATAAGTTGATATACGAACCTGTCGTACTAAGTGGCAAATATAGAAATGTATTAAAATGTTGGATTAAAGACACTAACCAAGGTGAGTAAGGTTCATAAAAGCTGAGATGCTAAAATTGTTAGAACACTGAAAGAATGAATGAGACTGCTTTGCCAAAGAGGATGGGAAGAAGGAATATTATTAAATAAATTTGCATTGCATTATAAACAAGAGATGAGAGAGCTTGTCTACGTTGTGCATTAATGTATTTCAGAAGTGCTGTGTATTATTTATTAAATAATTATTTTATCATAATGATAATCCTATTAGTATGATTATGGTGTTATTAATTTGACAGCTATTACTTTCAGTGCTCAGATTTCTGGTTTTAATTATTCATTACTGCACAATTTCACATGTAATCTTTCATAGTTTATCCTTGAATCAATTACCTAGCTACTCAATTGGTTCTAATCCTGATACAGACAGAATGTACAATTCGGTCCCAAACAGAAAACTGTATTCCAGGGAAAAATCATGGTTTCATCGAGACTGTTAGATTGTAACCCTATTAGATTGAGTACCTTAGATTGAGAACCCTATTTATGCAAATAAATAGGGTTCTCAAAAATTTCTAAACGTTTCAAAGATTTAAACAATGTTTGAAAGGTTGCGAGAGAACTCCGAGTGCCATTTTAACGATTCACATCCCAACAGCTCAGAGATGTGTTTTCTTAAACGCAATTCCTCAGTGCACACCAAAACATTTCGAAAAACTATGAGCTCCAATAAAATTTTCGTTGAAAAACAACTTACAAAAGCGCGCAATCCAAGCGTCTACAGGATGTTTCCAGGGTATCGACGCAGACTTAAAACAACTAACTAATCACCACACACACAAAAAAGATATTAACAACCACCTTCGAGGCACTATGAGATTCAGAAAGATGTGTCATAAGCGCCCTTGACAGAATCATTCTCAAAAGACTACTCAAATCTTCCCATATGACCTCCGGGTAATTAGGCCCAAAGAAAATATCATCCTTGTACGTACAGCAGCAGACACACTACGGTCGCGATCGAATCCAGATCGTGGAATACCTCGCCAAGATTCACATCGATTCTGCACTTTGCGCTTAGTAGCGATACACATCGATAGTTGATCATCTGCTCTAATCGTGGATGATTCAACGAAGCAATCGATTGCACTTTCCTATATACACATGCGTAACAAATAACATGTGGCAATCTTAACTTTCCCGAGAACATTACACTCTCATTTTAAACTGGCACAATCGTAGTTACCGCAAGTCCTCTTCCTTAAAGTTAGGCGGTTGAACCTGAGTTGAGGAGCGATTTACGATCAAGGCGCGAAATATTAACTGTCTGAGCAAGTGGGCAGCGGAGATCTCTTCTTCTTAAGTTATTTTAATCTTCATCCTGCTTTTCTATATTGAGAGGAATTTTCCCTCTCAGACTAGCCCATATGTTGCGGTGATTGTAAATCCGATCCTCTCTAAAATTCTATAGTCTTGATTATTAGAATGTACTCTAATTCACTGACTTACGATCTCCGTTTGTTAATTTCATCAGTTTGTAATCAAGTGATTCAAAAACACAATCACTAACTCATCGCGCTGAGATTCGCAGGTCACTTCATCCAAAACAGATAAAATTCTCTTCTTTACCCCAACGACGTTTTCCCAAATCTCTCTCTCTTCCCGAAACTTGATATAATACGTATTCTCTCGTAATTCTAGGACCTATAAATGCATTAATGGTTGAAAGAAAATGACTCCATCCTTCAAAATACGGAAAGACATCTGGTCAAATTTTCTAATGGCTGCGAAAACACTGCTTTCTTTTCTATGCCTCCCAGAAAATGCTCTTCCAACGCTCTATTTTAAAATAATCTGACTAGTTCATTGTAATCATTGAAATAAAAACGCAATCTGCATGAATTCCTGGTTTAATCAGAATTTTGAATTCATCGACTTTTCGAAATACTTGTGGTTGCCGGATAAATAATATCTCACTTTCATGCACGGTTGTCCCCGAATTGTCTCAGGTAGGGTAATCAGCTCCACGTTAAAAGTCGGCATTCGTACCTTAAGAAACATTTCAGCGACTGGTTTGTTTTTTTGCCTATGATTCCGTGTTAAAAATTCCCGATATTTTCAAAGATTTTATGTATTTCTTTCCAAAACAGGAAAGTGCATAAATTAACAAGCTATTAAAATATGTCGCAGTATTTAAGAGTTAAATTTGGATTGATCTCATTGAAATTAGAAAGAAAATTAAATGTGCCATATTTCCTTCTTTTGAAGAGATGCACCCAAAGTAATTGCAGATAAGGGTGTAGTAGATCAGTCACCTTAAATTTTTGGGTAGGAATGTTTTGATGAAATTTTCAAAATTTTTATGAATAAGAATAATTTATTTTGCCACTTCTTGTACATGCATAGCAGTCCTCAAATATATTTTCTTAAGTACAAAATATCCTCATTAGAACATCAATGTTAGAATGCACTTTGGTGAAGATTGAATGCTTTACATTTGATTTGTAAATAAAAAAAATGTTGGGAGGTTTTGCACATTGTAGGAAGATTATTATCAAAACGATGGTTATTAAAATCCCCACATAAGTTAATATTGAAGAACAATGAAGCTTTTCCTAATCTAATAAAATATTTACTTTGAGAAGAAAAACTGAATTATGATGTTGAAGACCAGTAAGTAGAGAAAGTATAATGGAAAATCTTTTTAGTAATAATGCGATTGGGTCAGCATTCAAAACCTGTTTTCCCTAATAGGTCACAAAAGACAAAATCATCTAGAGCAGATCAATGATAATTTTTTCGAATGATCATAACGCTGCCACTCTTACGGTTAGTGCAACAAAAGAAATCAGCAATTTTAAAATGCAAGGATGGATAACACCTTAAATTCATCGTGAACCAGACAAAATTCTCATATGAAGATAAAATCTGTGCTAATATAAATAGCTTTTCCACTTTCAGCTCAAGAGATTTCTTTCCCAGGCACTGAGTATTAATGTTCCTTATTTGAAGACATGGAGCAAAATATGGGCATTACTTTGTAGCATGCAGTGAATAACCTGCAAGGAGAGGAAATGTTCATTTTTGTCAACAAAATTTTGCAACATTTGCAAACACTTTGCAACTATCCTATGAAGGTAATAATTCAAGATAAATATCAATGACTTTCCAATTGTGTCTATGCATTTCTAAAGGGTGAATACATGATTTAATGGAGCATAGAGATATGGTTGTTATGCAACAAAGTGTTCCAAAGTTTTCCCTATAATAATAGAATATTTAAGAGTCAACAAGCAGAAAATCAGTATAAGCTAGACATGATGCACCGTGCCGTCCGTTATTTCGGAAAGTTAATCTCCTGCCAGTCCCATGCATTTATATTTACGAAATGCTAATGCACACTATGGTGAACCTTTCGACCTTAGTAAAAAACAATGAGGTCCACCATTACGAAACACGTAGGAGTAAGGACCTACATAGACCATTCTTAAGAACCAAAGCTACTGCATTAGGTCCTAAATCCATGGGACTAATTCTGCACAATAAGTTACAAGATTATCTCAAAGAAACATGTTCAATAAATGCTTTTCGTAAGAAATTAATTGATTTTTTAAAGAAGCATGTATTTTATTCGGTTAACGAATTTTGTATGTATAAGTGACCTGTATGCATAAGTGATATATTGACTCACTTTATTGATTCATATTTTTATTTTATTTATTGTCTTGACGTATTCTATATCAATGTATTGATCATTGAATGAAAATAAATTGAATTGAATTGAACCTGGAGAGCACATACGTATTGGGTGTTCTGTGAGCTCAGCTGATATAAGATTTTTGAAATATCAAGATTGTGATGCTATCTAACTAATAGTAAATGTTAAAATGCTTATCTCATTCTTAAAATGGAATTTAAGTTTATGAATAAAAAACCAGCGGTCAGTTATATTTTGTGACTTACCATGGTATGCCAATAACATTGCACACTTCTTAAGGCTTTAAAAGATTGATATTTGACAATCACAGAACTCTTCCTCCATGACACTTTATCTGTATTTCATTACAATATCATTCAGTTTCAGATTTGGCATAAAACCAAAACATGAACTCAAAGGAAAAATATTAATTTCCTCAACTGAAAAGTGAACCTGAACTGCTGGAGCTAAATCAGAATTGAATCAAAACTTTACATTTTTGTTTACGAAAAGGTAAATTCAAACCACAAAAGTTCCTGTTCAACTTACATGATCAGATATGTAAACGAAAGAATACCGACTGTGTTTTCTGAAACAACATGCCAAAAAAGTTCAAGCTACATGATAATACACTGCATGATTAACCTTAAAACCAAGATAATGAGGGAAAGATCACATTGACTGAGAATCGTTTTCCTAACTCGTAAGAGAAAATTTCTAACAAATAGTAGAACATAGTCCATAGTCCTGAAAAAGATCCATGAAATAATTTACAATTGGGTATTGGAGATTATGTACATGATAATTAGTTATCTTTGATTAGTCTCTCGATAAATAGTCCATTTCCTATGCAGTCCATTTGCTATCCAGTATACTTTTATAACCAAATCTTCCAACACAAGTTACTCATTATGTAGTTAAAGCAATTGAGGATGTTGTACATAAATTAATCACAATAATACGGGAAACTGAATAGATGATTGGAAATGTATAACCAACAGTAGGAAAGCAGACAAATTACAGAGTGATAATTATAGCAGCGATGCCCTGCTAACCATGTTGTTCTTAGTTCTGTCTACTACAATTTAAAAGAGACATAGGAAGGAAAGTTGAATGGTAATAGTAGAGTATCGGAGAGGTACTCATCCTAAGAAAAGAAGAGCTTGTTGAACGTCCAAATGCTGTTTATTGATTATAAGTAAGCCTTTAGTAGCATCATCAGAGGTTAACTATAAGAGATGATGCATGAAATTGGCAGCCCACAGAAGCTGATAAAAATTGACCAAAAGGATGTGAAGAAAACAAAAGCTTGAGCTAAAATTGCTAACGAAACAAGGAAATTGAGAACAATGGGACCCCACTACAATGCTTAATATCGAGTAAATCGAAAATGCAGATATATAAAACATTTAAACTTCCAATAGAGATGTTTGGGGAAGAAACAAGGTCGATAACCTTAAAATACCAAACTACTCAGAAAACATTTGAATGATAAAATCCAAGGTAGACCTGTCATACTAAATGCAAGAAAATAATCTGACAAAATGTTGAATTAAATACACTATACAAAGTGGAAGATATGGTAAGGTTCATAAAGGCTGAGAGACTACAATGGTTGGGCCGTTGAAAGAATGAATGAGACTGCTATGCCAGAGAATTGGAAAATATTTGCATCAAAGAAGAGGGCTCTAGTACCTAGAGGATGTGAGGAAGGATAATTATTAAATAAATTTGCATTTTACTGTATATAAAGAAGAAGGCGCTTGTCTACTTAATCTATTTAAGTAGTGCAGTTTTTTATTTATTAAAAAATTATTTAATCATAATGATATTCCCATTATTATGATTATGGTGTGATTAATTTAATAGCTATTACTTTCTATACTCAGATTTCTGGTTGTCAATTATTCATTACTACACAATTTCACATGTAATCTTTAATTGTTTTTATGTCAATTACCTAGCTATTGAATTGGTTCTAATCCTGCTACAGAAAAAGGTACAATTCGGTACCAAAAAGAAATGTGTATTCCAGGGAAATATCTTGGTTTAATCGAGAGTGTTAGATGGTAAGTGGATAAATTCGGTCTCAAGAATTTCTAAACATTTTCAACAATGTTTGAAAAATTGCGAGAGAACTCCGAGTGTCATTTTAATTATTCACATCCCAACAGCTAAGAGATGCGTTTTCTTAAAGGCAATTACTCAATACACACCAAAAAATTTCGAAAAACCATGACCTCCAACAAAAATTTCATCGAAAGCTACTTACAGATGCGAATAATCCCAGCGTATACAGGATAATGTTTCCAGGATATCCACGCAAACGTAAAACAAATAACTAATCACCACACACACATAAAAGATATTAACCACCTTCGAGGCACTATAAGATTCAGAAAGAAGATGTGACATAAGCGCCCTTTAGGGAATCAGGCTCGAAAGACCTGTCAATGATCTTCCAATCCAGATCATGGAATACTTCACTAAGAATCACATCGAATTCAGCACTAGTACAGATACACATCGATAGTTGATCATATTTTCTAATCGGGGATCCTTTAACGAAGCAATCGATTGCAATTACCTAAATACATATGCGAAACAAACAACATGTGGCAATCTTTACTTTCCCGAGAACATTACACACATCCTCATTTTAAACTGGCAAAATCGTAGTTACCGCTAGTCCTCTTCGCTAAATTTAGGCTGTCTAATCTGAGTCGAGGAACGATTTACGTTCAAGGCGCGATACATGACTTCTAATATCCAGAGGAAGTGGGTGGGAAATAGTGCCAAACGTAAGTCCAAAACTGATCAAATACACAATCCGTTTCTTGAAACAATTTGCAACTATCCTTTGAAGGTTATCATTGAAGATAAATAGCAATAACTTTCCAATTGTCACTTCTAAAGGGTCAATGCATGATTTAATGATGCATAGAGGTATGGTTGTCCAGCAACAAAGAGTTTGAGCGTTTTACCTATAATAATAGAATATTCAAGACTCAACAAGCAGAAAATTAGTATAGCTGGAGTTGGGAATTCTGTGAGCTCAGCCGTAATAAGATTTTTTTGCGATATCAAGATTGTGATGCTTTCTAACTAATATTAAATGTTAAAATGTTTATCTCATTCAAAAAATAGAAGTTAAGATTATGCATAAGAACCAGCTGTCAGTTATATTTTGTGTCCTACCATGGCATGTCAATAACATTGCACACTTCTTAAGGCTGAAAAAAATTAATATCTGACAAACACAGAACTCTTCCTCCATGACACTTTTTCTCTCTTATATTACAATATCGTTCAGTTTCAGATTTGGCATGAACCAAAACATGAACTCATAGGAAAAATATTAATTTCCTAAACATAAAAGTGAACCTGAACTGCTGGAGCTAAATCAGAATAGAATCAAAATATTACATTTGTGTTTTCCAAAATGTAAATTCAGAACGGAAAAGTTTCTGATCAACTTCCATGTTTATATATGCAAATGAAAGAATATTGACTGTGTTTTCTGTAACAACATGCCAAAGAAGTTCAAGCTACATGATAATACACTGCATGATTAACCTTGAAACCGAGATAATGAGGAATAGATCACATTGATTCAGAATCGTTATCCTAACTTGTAAGAGAAAATTTCTAACAAATAGTACAGCATAGTTGAAAGTCCTGACTAAGAGCCATATAATAATTTACTGTTAGTTATTGGAGAGTATGTACATGATACACCGGACATAACGTCTATCTGCTACGGTTTTGTGTAATAATAATGATAAGTAGTAATCTTTGTTTAGAGTCTCTATAAACAGTCCATTTTCTTTCCACTCTACTTTTATAACCAAATCTTTCAACACAACTTACTCATCATGGAGTTAAAGCAATTGAGGATGTGGTGCATTAACCAATTACAATAATGTGAGAAACTGAAAAGATGATTGGAGAATTGGAAATACATAACCAACAGTAAAGAAAGGAGACGAATTAGGGAGTAATAACTATAGTAGCGATGCCCTGCTAACCACGTTGTTTAAAGTTCTGTCTAATATAATAAACAAGGGAGTAGGAAAAGAAAGTTGATGGGTTATAGAAGAGAACCAGTGTGGTTCTCACCCTAATAAAAGAAGAGCTTATTAGAAATACAAATGCAGTTTATTGATAATAAGCAAGCCTTTTGTAGCATCATAATGATGCATGAAATTGGAAGCCAACAGAAGGTTATAAAAATTTGCCAAATGGTATGAAGAATACAAAGGCTTGAGATAAAATTGGAAACAAACTAAGGAAATGGTTTGAATTTGAGAACAAGGGGACCCCCACTACAACCCTTGATATCAAGTAAATCAAAAATTAGGATATATAAAACATTGAAACCTCCACTTGTGACGTATGGAGTAGAAACAAGAACTTTGTCTCAAAAGACTAAAATTCTCAGAATGCGGTTGAAAGAAAAAACCCAATGTAGATTTACGAACCTGTGGTACTAAATGGCAAATATAGAATCTATTAAAATGTTGCATTAAATACACTTACCAAGGCTATAGTACAGAGAGGATGGGAAGAAGGAAAATTATTATATAAATTTGCATTTTACTGTAAATAAAAGAAGAAAGATCTTGTCTACTTTGTGCATTAATATATTTCAGTAGTGCAAAGATTTATTTATTAAATAATTATTGAATCATAATGATAATCCTATCATTATGATCATGGTGTTATTAATTTAATAGCTATCATACTTTCAATGCTCAGACTTCTGGTTTTCATTATTCATTACCGCACCATTTCACATCTTATCTTTCATTGCTTGTCTTTGTATCAGTTACCTAGCTATTCAATTGGTTCTAATCCCGTTACAGACAGAAGGTCCAAAACAGAAATGTGTGTTCCAGGGAAAAATCTTGGTTTTGCCAAGCGCACAATCCCAGCGTATACAAGATAATGCTTCCAGGGTATCAACGCAGACGTAAAACAACTAACTAATCACCACACACAAAGAAAAGATATTAACCACCTTCGAGGCACAATGAGATTCAGAAAGAAGATGTGACATAAGCGCCCATATCACGCTCAAAAGACTACTCAATGTTCTTCCATAACTTCCGATTAATTAGGCCCAAAGAAGAATATCTTCCTAGTCCGTTCAGCAAGCAGACACACTGCGGTCGCGATCGAATCCAGCTCGTGGAATACCTCACCAAGATTCGCATCGAATTGATTAGTCCAAGATTGAAAGTCCATGCACTTTCCGCTTAGTAGCGATACACATCTATAATTGATCATCTTTTCTAATCGTGGATGCTTTAACGAAGCAATCGATTGCTCCTTCCTAAATCTATGCAATACAAGGCGCGAAACATGACGATTAACTGTCTGAGGAAGTGGGCGGCTGAGATCTTTTCTTCTTCAGTACTTTTAATCTTCATCCAGCTTATCATTATAGAGAGGAATTTTCCCTCTAAAACTGGCCCATACTTTGCGGTAATTGTAAATTTCCGTTCCTCTGTAAAATTCTGTTGTCTTAATTATTAGAATTTCGTCTAATTCACTGACCGTTTGTTATTTTCATCAGTTTGTGATCAAGGGATTCACAAATCTCAATCCCTAACTCATCGCACGGAGATTCGCCGGTCACGTCATCCAAAACAGATAAAATTCCTTTCATACCCCAATGACGTTTTCCCAAATCTCTCTCTTCCCGAAACGTGAAATCATGCGTATTCTCTCGTAATTCTAGGTCCTATAAAAGCATAAATGGTTGAAAGAAAATGGCTCCATCCCTCATTGTATGTGAATGACATCTAGTCAAATTTTCTTGACGGCTGCGAAAGAACTGTTTTATTTACTATATGGCTTTTTATTGCTAGCAATCAATTATATGAAGTTTGCAGTTTCTATAAATGTAATCAAAGTAATTATGATCACAACTTTATAATGAACTATTAATCATATGTATATAACATATAGGAAATTAGAAAGAATCCATCCATGAATCATTCTCACCCACTAATGAAGGTAAAATAACAAAATTACAAAGGCGAAAGAAATAGTTCAAGAACGAATATGCAGCAAACAAGAAATGCAGAAAAGATAGAAAAGCCACATGAAATACTGTGTAATGCTACATTTTCATTAATTAAGAGTAATCAACTTTCAATTGATTCTCTGACTTAGTTAGCTTGGGGTTCAAAAAGGATATAATGTAGTTTTAGAAATTTATTTGTATTAAAATTTTTCATTTAGAATATTATTTAAGTATCTCCATGAGGTATTAGAGAAGTTAACACCAGTCAAGGGTAGATAAGGTTTTTGGTGTTTTACACCCCCTGCTATGCAACAGTGGTGGTTTGCAAGGTTAAGATGCAAATGTAAGAATCATACATATTTGCTTGAAATCACGTTCGATACAACTGTGGGAAAAACCTCTCAGAACTTCCTTAGCCAAATCGAGAAGAGAGAGCATTGCTCATATTCTATCATCAATGTATTCATCATTTCAAGGCAGAGATAGATGAAATATCACTGCAGAAATTATCACCTACAGATCTGCTGCCAATTAATCCCATTTCACAGGGTCCAAACAATTAGCTTGGAGGGATTGTAGGAGAAACTAAAATTATTACATAGCAATGTTTGCGTATGCATCATATAAACAAATATGAAGTCAGTAGTTTTCTCAAAACAAATTTACCAAAACACATTCAAAAGAGAGCAGGACCAACAGGTCATTAATTTTTTAGTGTCCTTTCTGAGTGAAAAAACATTTAGCAAAAAACTAGCGTACAATTAATCTGAGCTTCCAAACATAATATAAACACCAAAATTTTAATAAGAATTATGCATCATGAAAAGTGTCAAAATTGATTATAAATTAAAATAGAAATGTTTTTAGTAAGCAGAGTATCCACATTTGTTAAATGTGAAAAAAATACCAATAATAATGTATATATATATATAAAATACCAATAAAAATATCCAATAAAAATGTAATATATTATAGCAAATTTAACAATCTTCTATGCAAGAGCTAAAAAGTCCTCATTTTGACAACTAATGTTATTAAATAATAATATATCAGCCTGCTGCTCTCAAAAGAAATCGGAGCAAATTTGCATAGGTTGATGAGGTTCTATCATACCAACAAGATATTTCATTCAATATCTCCATAATTATGGCAAACTACTCATCAAACATTGAGATAGTATCATGCCTTTCCATCCAGGGCATCTCTCATAAGTTACCTGACTTTCCTCCCATTTCTTTCTTTAAAATAATATTACTTTTTGGAGAAATATGAAAGAAATTCATTACTTCGCGTATTATTGCAAAATATTTTCTAGTTGGCGCACAAGGATTATTCTATATCAATTTGTAACAATGTATTGAAACATACAATTTTCTTTTCTTCTTTTTATCGTTGTTTTTAATTGAAATTTTCTTTAATTTATTAAATTTAAAATAGAAAAATATCATGAGTGCTTTTTCTTGTTTTCTGATAATTTTGCTGTTTTCAGTGATTAGTTCCCGTAAATATCATGAATATGGAAAAACTGATTCCAATATTATTGCAATTACCAGCCATGCTGGCCAACTGATTATTATTATAAAGCTATTGCTCTGACTCCAAGGTCCCAGGTTCACATCACAGCTGATCAGATTTTTTGACCAGCAAATGGATGTATGTTTTCATCTATTGTTGCTGTTGCCTTGGTGAAGCACCTTCTGACATGTTGCAGAGAGCTAAGGAGGACTTCACCAGTAAGTGGCAAAGGTAGCACAGCAGAAAAAGAGGTTGAGCATAGGGGCTCCAAATTACCTCTGCATGATAATTTTAGCCAATTTTATAATGTTTATGACTTTTAGCCAGCTTTATCTGATTCTGTCCCATTCTGCCTCCTTTTCTTACAGTTGATGTTCTCATAACATCAGATGGGAAATAATTCCGGTGTAAACTTCATTGATTTGAAAAATTTGATTTTTTCAAAATATCACAACTCTGTTTTTGTGAATAGTTCATAACAAGATTTACTGCAAAAATATTCTCTGCTTGATTATTGTTTCATGATATTATACTGAATGGTTTCAGGTGAAATCCCAGAAAATAGGCTGAACTAGTTGGTTAAAATAAACACTCAAATTTTTATAATTCCAAGAAATTTATCAAATTTTCAAAAATAACTTTTAAATATTTTATTTTTGTGTTGGCTTTTGTTACCTAAATGGCAACTAAAGAGGTTTGGGCAAATTATAGTTCTGCCAATAATATTCCTCAGACCACTGAGGAATATTATTGGCATAATATATTTATTCCAATGATTGACAACACCTAAGAGATATTAGACACAGTTTTTATTTTGATACATTAAACATGGATGATTTAGGGAACACATTACCCAAAAAACTCCTCTGTTGGGACAATGGTGATTTAAATGATACAGCAGTCTCGCAATTAGGAAATTACTACGAAACCCCTGTCATAAATATTTGCAGTGCAATCTATTTACATAATAACTGGTTGATCATTCTGCGAAGCATCAGAGAGGAAGGATAACACAGAATATCAGAAATGCATAAATATACCACTGATGGCTCACGGGGTGTAGATCTAAATATTAAGAGATTCCCGAAAGTCTGATGGCCAAACTATACCTCTGCTTTTGCTTGGAACATCACTTGTTTTACTTCCATTTGAAGATTAAGATAATACTCTCATATCTGTCTGTTATCTTATATTTTCGCATCGCCCATATTTCCGAGTGCTGGGGTTGGAGGTGGGGAAGGTAGAATGGGGGCCCATTCTCACTGCCAATGGTAACGCCACTGACAGATGTATTTATGCCTTCAAAAAGCTCTGAATACACTCCGCTTTTGTCCAGATTTCTCATAATTCATGAATATGCACTGTCTGAGTCGTATCTGAATTCAAAGATAAATGATACGGCTAGAACGCAGAGTTAAGTTGACTACGCTATCGCATTTTATAGCCAAGTAGCAGTTCGATGAAAATGGTCAATTTTGGTATGTTTACCAATTATTTTTTTGAAATGTGGTTAGCAATATGCATGAATGGAAATATCTGTATGCTAGATACATCCTTCATGCGTCAAATGGTAAAAACAGAATTCTTCTATCTATTAGTAGAATGTCGTAATTATGGCAAAGCCAACAGTCTGAAAGCGGCTTTTTTCTGTAAGCGCTATAGCAACCTTACGGCTTGCTTGCAGGAAACTCACTGCCTGTTATGCAGGTTGCAGCTTAGGTGGTAAATTTTCTTTGGAACTAGCAGTACAATTAGCATATATTGTAAGGATAGGATGAAGCCATCTTAGTAAGCTGCAGATATAAAGAATGTGACAATAAATGAGATGAGAGCCATGATAGAAGACTAGAGAAATATTCTGCATACGACAAAGTAAAATAAAGCAAAAAAGCGGACCAAATAAGAATATTTGCTGGAAACTGACTCTAAAATAAATACTAAGAGCCACAAAGAAAACAGTCCAGCAGGAGCTCTGACAAACAGAAAAAAATGAAACTGCATTATGATGCTGTCCCAAGGGTAATAAAGAAATACAGGCAAACTTAAGAGGCAAAAACACTGTAAACAATCAATTGATATAGCAAGGATAAGGTGAAACCATCTTAATAAGCAGCAGAAATAAAGCAAATGCCTATAAATGAGACGACAGCCCTAGAAAAGACTACAATCATAAAATAAAAAAGTCAAAAAAATCAGGCTGATAAATCAGCCCAAGCCAGATTTCACACAAACAGCTAGGACTGATATATAGGCCCTCTGGCAGTAAAGGGGGTAAAAAGGCATTTATTCTGGAAAACAAAATGAGGGATTTCCTGAAAAAGTGAAGGTTCTATTACTATCAAAATAAGCAATTTATAATAAAGAAGTCTGTAATGAAATCTCCATGAAGCATTTTTGCCAAGGGTGAGGCTCGTTGTGGGAACAAGGGGTGTTCAAATAAAAAGGTACAAATCGACACTGTGGGTGTAATTGAAGCTTTACTCATAAGCAATCACCAGTCTTGAGCACAACTATCCCAATGTTTCGCAAGCTGAAAGATTCCCAGGATTGAACACCCTTTATATATGGATTATATGATAAGAAGTTTTTCATTTGATTCTTCTCTGTTCTGTGAGGAGATAATACACCTCAGATTGATTACTAATTGCTTGTCAGACTTTATCTCTCATGTTAATTGACAACTCTCAGATATGCCTCCTGTAGGATAGATATACAAAGGCGGCAATCATTATACCGATGAAACAACTACTCATTATGGATGTAGCACTTATCCTTTTTGCTTTGAGTTTTACAACAGCCAAATATTAGTTGCTCTATCGCAACTCTTCTTGTATATTATACTCATTACACTGGAGATCTACTACAGATTATTGGGAGAGAATTCATATGAATACTGATGATTTTCACACCTTTCAAGGCATGCACTGCATATTCTGACTGGACTATGCACATACCTGAATGAGCGCAATTCCTATCCCCCTAATATTCCTAACCACCTAATATGATGGAATTCTTTGCGAGAAGCTCCACCAATGCCTCAAGACAGCCTGTTGTATAGTCTCTGGTTTCTCTCTCATCTGATAGGACAGCTCCTTTGGTGCACTGAGGGTCTTCAGAGACATTGATGGCGGCATTGGATTCTTTATGGCAGCAGGACCACGAGAAAGTGTAGTTGTGGAAGACCTCATTCCAATCATTTGAAGACTTCACTCCACAGCAGTGCAACTGAGAATAGATGGCATCATAAGTGTCATGTTTAGCCGTTGATATCTTATGAATGTGTGAAGTTGGTGTACATGTGTTTACATTTTAATTTAATGTCAGAAACACAGACTTAATTAAATTTAACTTGTATCAGCTCTGATAGTGGGATGGAGATTGTTCTGTTTTATAATATCCTAGTTTTATTCCCTTCCCAGCTCACCATAGAGTATAGCAAATGGGATCATGTAATTCTCCTGGAGTCAAACCCGGAAACATTTTGGAAGACTTAGTTCCATATTAAGTTTCAAAAATATCTCTCTAGCCATACGAGAAAGAAATTGCCTTCCAAAATTTTATATAAATCATCACCCATCTGTTGTCTTTAAATTCACATTTCCAACACTTTCCATTAATCTTTAATATCAACAACAAACCACTTAACATACAAAACACCCTAGCACAAAAGATTAATTTGAAAAAACTTTATGAATATTTCCAAAATCATGTAACTTATACACAAACACAAAACAAAACACATCAACACTACCTTACACCACACCTTACACCTTAATCAATTCACAAGATAGAATTATTTTAAGAAACATTCTTCATGGCAAAAGAACACTATGACTAACTCACCTCCACACCAACACCAAGAAAAATTACAAAAACCCATTCTTAACATGATCACATTAAGAAAGACATAAGAGGCAATACAAAAAATACAAACATGAACGCGATAAAACATTATACCAACACTACAAACACACTATTAAAAAGGAAATAAAATAAATAAGAGACTCTGCTTAGAATAAAACACTTGATAAATATAAACTTTGAAGATCTCAGAATGTGGAGGCACTCTCAAAGCCAAATCCACCAACCATTCTATGTGAATCTATGCTGATCCAAATCAAATCTGTTTGTGTATCATCTAAACAGCTCCAAAACTTAACAAAAAACAGATAAAGAAATTATTAACACGTTCAAAGCCATAATAAAAGAAACAAATGACAACTTCAACCCAATTACACCATCAGAAATCAACACAAACATAGAAACCCTAAGAAACAGAAAAGCACCATGTCAGAATAACATTACTAAATACATGCTGTGCCGTTTTAACGATAATCTCGTGACGTAAGTGATGTGAGTGATATGAGTGTAGTGAAAAGTAGATTCCACGAGAAAGATTTTGATACCAGAAAAGACCTCGTTTCTTGAATGATAGACCGAAATTCAACGATTCCAAAAAATAATAATCTGCACCCAATTTTCTTGAAAATATCACTTTCTTATTATTCCTTCGGTTATGTTTATATTTAACCTTGATTTAATTGCACGATGCCATTAAGAATTGATTTCTGCTCATGCTGAATGCCTTCCGAGTAAGTTCTTGTCGACTTTATTTTTCTGTGCTTATGTAGAACAGCGCGCGTCGTTCTCCCGTAAGGAATACACGGGCGAATATGATTTATGGTGGTGTTTTCATGACGTTGGACAGACTATAATTATTCGTCAGGACAGAAAATTAAGTCCTTTAAGAAAATGAAATATTCTTTTATTAATTGCATCATCCGTGTCTTAATTCGCATACCCGATCGTCAGTTTTGTACGTAGAATATCCAGCGAAAAAATTCCTGTTACTCATTCTTTTTCCTTCCCTAAATTTGACTTGACTTGATAATGTGATCCTCATTCTCACAATATTTAGCTAATTGTTGATTTTATTGAGAACTGGGTAAAAATGAACTAGGCGAAGCATTCCAAGAGGAAGAAGAACAGGACGAAGATGAATTATTTTTACGCATTTACGCAGAATTGTACGCAAATGTTGCAACGCCGCACAAATTTCCCCCATATAAAATGCATAGGCCCGTGTAAGAAGCAAGGCGCGATGTTGTCAAACGTTGCGAAAAATTGCTTCTTTTATTTAAAAATTCTCAACTGATGCAGAAATAAAGGATGCATGGTTTGGTGAAACTCATTTCTCAATATTTCAGAAAATAAAATTGATACAAATTCCTTCTCTACATTTTCGCGTAGAAAGACGAATTTCCTATTTTATCTTTATCACTCTGTTGCGAGCAAAGCGTTCCTTCATTCGACATAAAATTAACATAGGGATATCTTCATAGCTTACTTTCTGTTTCGGTAAACTTATAATTATATATTACTTTGTATGAACGACTCTTATAAAATGTATAAGATTCTTTCGACCAAAATTTTCGAATTATGCAAGCCAAAAATCCATCACCAGCTAAATCTCGTTCTGTAAGAGATACTCACTAACATTCTGCGTATGAAATTTGAAGAAAAGTGTAAATATATTTTCTGTGAAGGAATGAGGACTTCATCTTCATAACAAAGGGATTTATGAATTTTTCAGTTTGTAGACTTTTTCCGCGCGCCAAAATTTGACCGTTTACTATAAAATAAGCAATGTATAATAAAGAAGTCTGTAATGAAATCTGCATGAAGCATTTTTGCCAAGGGTGAGGCTAGTTGTGGGAACGAGGGGTGTTCAAATAAAAAGGTACAAATCGACACTGTGGGTGTAATTGAAGCTTTACTCATAAGCAATCACCAGTCTTGAGCACAACTATCCCAATGTTTCACAAGCTGAAAGATTCCCAGGATTGAACACCCTTTATATATGGATTATATGATAAGAAGTTTTTCATTTGATTCTTCTCTGTTCTGTGAGGAGATAATACACCTCAGATTGATTACTAATTGCTTGTCAGACTTTATCTCTCATGTTAATTGACAACTCTCAGATATGCCTCCTGTAGGATAGATATACAAAGGCGGCAATCATTATACCGATGAAACAACTACTCATTATGGATGTAGCACTTATCCTTTTCGCTTTGAGTTTTACAACAGCCAAATATTAGTTGCTCTATCGCAACTCTTCTTGTATATTATACTCATTACACTGGAGATCTACTACAGATTATTGGGAGAGAATTCATATGAATACTGATGATTTTCACACCTTTCAAGGCATGCACTGCATATTCTGACTGGACTATGCACATACCTGAATGAGTGCAATTCCTATCCCCCTAATATTCCTAACCACCTAATATGATGGAATTCTTTGTGAGCAGCTCCACCAATGCCTCAAGACAGCCTGCTGTATACTCTCTGGTTTCTCTCTCATCTGATAGGACAGCTACTTTGGTGCACTGACGGTCTTCAGAGACATTGATGGTGG
Source organism: Pachydiplax longipennis (assembly GCA_036926295.1). Lineage (NCBI taxonomy): Eukaryota > Metazoa > Arthropoda > Insecta > Odonata > Libellulidae > Pachydiplax > Pachydiplax longipennis. Next base: position 501,848 of record JAVFKF010000102.1, on the reverse strand, counting down.
CATTGGATTCACTTTCTTTGAATTAATCAAGTAGATTAGATCTATATCAAGTCTTAAGTATGCAGACAAAACATTTGGTCTGTGCATCAAAGAAGCTAGTCTTATGTGATATTGTATATTTGTAGCTATTTATTTATATTTATAGCTATCCATATTTTAACAATTGTTAGATACCACAAAATCTTAAGCTCTTTTCAAACAGAAAAACTCTGAAGTTTTTTATTTCAAAATATTCTTAGAAAGAATACATGTTAAAGTCATTTTCTGGATAATCCTTTCCTTTCAAACTGTAATTCATTTCAATGAATGAATAATTGAAGGTTCCCTTGGATTACTCTGGGTTTCTCTCAGATATTCCAACTTCATTAAGTTTCCCTCAAATTCAGGTCAAAGTCGTTAAAATTGAAATTAAATTGTCAAAGTCTTAAAATTGAACGGAATAATTTAAGAATATGCAAGGATCGTAGTGTTAGTAAATGGTATCGAAAACAGTACTTTCTTCATTTTGTGTAATCACTGGTGTATTGTCATCCTCAAAGCTATCTATATCTAATTCTGAATTGGTTTGCAAATCCTAGTAAATGCACTAAACAATAAAGCAAAGGAGTTTGGGATGAAAATAAATGTAAGAAAGACTAAAATTATGAGGTTTTTAAAGGGAAAAAAATCTAAGTTAACGATAAGGGTAGAAGAGGAAAAACTAGAACAAGTAGATCAGTTTCCATACTAGGGCAGCCTTCTTTCTAAGGATGGGAGATGCTAAACAGAGATTAGAAGAAGGGAATTAGGGAAATAAGTATTCATGAAGTGAAGGGAATTGATGTTAAAGGAACTTGTTAAAGGAATCATAAAAAGATTAGTGCAGTGTAATGTTACGCAGGTGTGAAACATGGATGTCAAGGAAAGAGGATATTAAAAGGTTAGATAGCTTTTGAGATGTGGGAATGGAGAATGGAGAAAGTAAGCTGGGTATATTGAAAAACAAATGAGGAGGTGCTACAGATGGTACAAAAGGGTAATGATTAAAGTAATTATAAATCGACAAAAGAAATGGGTGGGTTAAATACTGAGAGGTGAGGGATTACTGAAGAAAACAATCGAGGAAAGATTGCTAGAGAAAAGGCAGAGGGGAAGACAAAGACAGATGTTGTTAGACAAATTAAGGGGTGAGATGAGTTACCAGGAATTGAAGGAAAGGGAACTAAATAGGGAACATGGGGGCACATGTACCTATCTAAGGTAGAACACTTACAAAAAAAAAATGATTACATATTGATATTCAAACTTGGGCTTCAAAAACATTCAATGATTTCATACTCATTGGTATTTAGGGGCAAGTTTTCATTGATAGAATGTAGCAATATGTATAAATCAGTTTTTTTTCCATGTTCATGGTCAACCTATTATTTATAATTTTTCAAAGAAATTTCCCAGCATTAAATCACTCCTTTTCATAATATTGTGATGGAATTGTGCTTAGCTGTAAATTTTTAAGCCAAGATGTTAAGATATATTGATTAAATCATTAAAAAATAATTATATAACGAGCTACAATAGAAACTTAAAATATAATTACAACAAAGGCCAGTTCTTCATTGGCTAAAATCTTCCTCCACAGTGGTAGTCATGGTCATATAGCCAATTGACAACCAATTCAATAAGAAGTACTGACTGTGTCATGTTCATAAGTTGGGGTGTGTCTATATTTAGAAGATGTGAAAAGAGGAAGCAGGAAGTGACATAAGTAGGAAGGAAAAGAATGTACGAATGAATATAATAATAATAATAACACATCTTTATTCAGGCGAGATTGAGACTGAATAGTCTCTTCTGACATCGAACCCTATCTATCAAACGAATATAGGAACATAGGAAGGAAAAGATTGTATAAGTTATGCTGAAGATATGGCATTAGTAGCTGAAAGAAAACAAAAACTCATAGAGGAGCTTTACATCAAGTGTGAAGAATATAGAGCAAGAAAAAGACCAAGAGAATTATAATAGGAGGTAATGGATCACATTGGAAGCAATTTAAGAAGAGATGTTTAGGAATTACTGATGACATGTCCAGTACCAAGGCATGAAAAGCTATAGCAAAAGAGGGATTTATTGAAGAGAATCATGTACATGAAAAAGAAATTAAGAAAGGCAAAATGTTACATCTGGAGTGTCTATGGGCAATACAAAAAGGTGAAGTAAAAGAATAGAAACCTTTGAAATGTGGATCTGGAGGAAGGAATCATCTGGGAGTAAAGAATGAGGTGCTAGAAAGAATTAGAGAAGAGATATACTGGTCAAGAATATCAAGATGAATTGGTTATGAGTAGTATGTGCTTGCTAAAGACTGCATTAGAGGGAATGGTAAGAGAGGATGAGGAAGGAAGAGTTATATCATGATGGGGATAGTTAATATGGGAAGAAAATATAACTTAATCAAGAGACTAGCTTAAGAGAGAATTGTATGGAGACTAACATGAGCCACCCCTGATGATGACTTAGCCATGACAAACAAGATAAAATACTGTCAAGTTATATGGATGATAATTACCACACACATGAAGTATACCAATCCTAAAAATTAAAGTTAATATTAATAGGAATAAATTTATAGGAAGACCAGCTTAAATGTATTTTGGATTCTAAAGCTACAAGGAATTACAGGTGATTGTGAGGGTGAGGGATTATTACAATTACAGAAAAAGAGTAGAAAAATGTGGGATATGCAAAAGTTAAAGGTAAATAACACTGAAAGTTCACCAAGAACAAACTGATCTACAAATGCAGGAACAATGTAGAACTACTGAAAGTATTAATAAAAAGAGTGGGAAATAATTAAGAATAATGTTATGGAAGCGGGAGAAAAAGACCTATTCAAGAAGGTTGAAACTGCTGAAGAGGGAAACCAAGAATCAAGCCACGAGATCCCCTCTCTCTTCTCTCAGAAGTAGTACTTGTAGCAATAAAGCAGAACGGAAAAACAGAAGGCAGATTCCTGCAGATGTGCAATACTATGGACAGTAGCGAATTATTGTCTATCTATACAAGAAGTAAGAATATAAAGAGGAAATGACCAAGCCTTCACTCACAAGATCCACTCTTAATTCTCCCACAAGAAGTAATTGTAGCAATAAAGCAGATGAAGAATATAAAAGCAGGAATATATGGAATATCATCAGAATATATTAAACATGTTGGAATAGTAGTTACATACTTTAGTGCAGTTATTCACTAATTGCCTGAAACAAAGAATTCCCCAGGACTGAAAACATGCAAGAATCATCCTTTTACACAAGAAAGGAAGCAAGGAAGAGCTGAAGAATTACCGCCCCATCAGTCTTCTTCCTATTGTTTACAAAACAATCAAGAGGATAATAGCTTAATGGTTAAAGATTACTCTATCATCTGCCCAGCCTAGAGAGCAAGCAGGATTCCGGAAGGGTTTCAGTACTATGGACCACATCCAAACTCTATATTGAGACATAAGAACAGCAGAACACCAATGGTGCTTCCAGCTTCCAGCAAAACCCCAGGCTCAGCATTCTCAGAACATCTATGGGAGATGGGCCATTCCAGCTCCTTCCAAGGAAAACTTCTACATAATTGGTATAAATGACATTTAAGCAACCCGAGGAATAGGGAAGCAAGAGCATCCGTAGGAGAACAAGAAGGTGGTGATGTGGATCAAGCAAAAACTAATTTAGTCAGAGTGAAGGCCTTGATGGTGGCAGGTGGTGGTGCTGAAAAAGAAGTGATGAAATGGTTTGTGGATTTGGGTGAAAGTGAGCACATGACCCCTCACAGGGAAATTATCATCACTATTGATGGGAATACAAGTTCATGTGGCAAATGGGCATGGGTTAGATATTTGTGGAAAGGGGTGTGTTGAGTTAAAATTAAAGGATGAAAATGGAGGGTGATTGGTGAAATTGGAAAGAGTATTGTATGTACCAGATTTACAAGATAATTTAATGTCATTGAGACAGTTTGATGTAAAAGGTTGTAAGGTGGTAGTGGAAAGGGGCTGCTTAAATGTCATGCATGATGGTGATTTCTTAAAAGGGAAAGCAGTTGGTGGTATGTATGAAGTTGAATGCTCATGGTATGGTACCAGTGATGCTGGTGACAGAAATGCTGAGGAAGAGTTGGTCTCAGCCCTATTGAGAGTGGCTGTGTGTCGTGAGACATGGCATAAGAGGTTTGGGCATTCTAAGTCATTACCACATGCTGTCATTTTTCCAAAAGGTATAGTTGAAAATTGTGATGTGTGTGCTATTGGGAAAATGAAAAGAAAACCATTTTCTGAAAGGGATAGCATGTCAGAGCATCCTCTTGATTTGGTATTTTCAGATGTTTGTGAAGTTAAGCCAGAAAGTATTGGAGGAGGGAGATATTTTGTAACTTTTACTGATGATTTTAGTAGATATTCTGTGGTTAATATCATTAAGCATAAATCTGAGGTGTTTAGTTGTTTTCAGAGGTTCAAGGTTTCCACTGAAAATCAAGTGAATTGTAAGTTGAAGGTTTTACAATCAGATGATGGTGGTGAATACACTAGTAAAGAGTTTGAAATGCTTTTTGAGAATGAAGACATTAAGAGAAGGTTAACTCAACCTTATTCACTTCACCAAAATGGTATAGCTGAGCGGTTGAATTAGCAATTGCTTTGCTTAGCTCGTTGTATGTTGATTGGGTCAGGTTTACCATTTTGGGCTGAGGCGGTCAGTACAGCATGTTTCATTAAAAACAGGTGTACCTCTAAGGCTATAGGTGGGAAGGTACTATATGAATTATCGACAGAGAGTAAGTTGCCCATAGATGAATTGCAGAAAATGAGAGTTTTTGGCTGCAAATCATTTGTACATTGCAGGATTGAAAACAAACTCATTCCTAGAGCTAATGTTGGTGTGTTTTTGGGATATTCAAATAATACAAAAACTTATAGTGTGTGGGTAATGAAGGATCAATGTGTTGTTGAATCACAAGATGTGGAGTTCGAAGAAAAAGTCTTTCCTATGCTGTCAGAAAATTGGTCAATGGGTAAAGTTATGAAGCAATTGGGGAATAATAATCAGTTAGTCGGGCAGTATGCAATTTTGGGGGAGGAAGGGATACATGTAGAGAACTCATTTCCATTTGATGCTGATAGTAGGCAAGATGAGAGTGATGGTCAAGCCTCAGTGGAATCACCTGAGGTAGAGTCAGTTACAGAATTTACGAGAAGTGTGTAATTTTTTTTGTCTCTCAGAGTAGCATATTGTTACCAACAGCATGTTCATGTAGATCAGGCAATGTACGCCAAGAGTATACTTGAACTTTTTGGGATGCAAGATGCTAAAGGAGTAAAGACTCCTCTAGTAGTTAATAATTTGCATAATTTGGGTTTTCAAAATGAAGAGGTTCAAATTGACCCAACAACTTACAGAAAAGCAATAGGAAGTCTATTGTACTTGAGTAACTCCACTAGACCAGACATCATGTTTCCTGTTTGTAAGTTAAGTCAGCATAACAGTGACCTCGAAATTGAAAATTGGACTGATGTTAAACATTTAATTAGGCACCTTACTGAGCATTTAGCATTGAAATACACAAAGAAAGGTAATCCTATAGAAGTATATGTGGATGGTGATTGGGCCAATGATAGAGTGGATAGAAAGTCCTTTAATGGTTTTGTTGTTATTTTAGCAAGTGGTGCTGTTAGCTGGAAATGTTCAAAACAAAGTAGAGTGGCTCTATCCACAATTGAAGCAGAGTTGATGGCCATGTTAGAGGCAACAAAGGAGATTATTTGGTTGACTAATTTGTTAAATGAGATAGGTCAAGTAAATACTTGCCAAGTCATGCATAATCTATGCAGACAACAATGGTTCTGTTAGTCAAACAAAACATGAAATGGTGTCCAAAAGAACTAAGTATGTAAAAAAAGATTGTATGTTTTTAAAAGATGAAAAGTAAGATATATGTTATTCAATTATTCTTCTAATATATTCTTTAATTTCGTATTTCTGTATATTCGGGAAGTGCGTCAAATTAACGAATAAATAAATGTCTCCCACGTATTTCTTACGGGACATCGGATTCATGAATACATACACAACGGTGTGTATTACGAAATTATTTTAATAATGTTAAAATTTGAAATAATATCCTTTTAAATTAGTATAAAATTTAAAATGAAATTTAAAAATAAAATTTAAAGTGAAATTAAAAAAATTAAATTTAAAATGATATCTAAAAATTATATTTAAAAATAATAATTTAAAAAAATTAAATAATATTGTGATAAATATATTACAAAAGTAATCGTTTCATTAAAAAAAGTACTATTATAGTTTACGAATAAATTTAAGTATAAATAAATATAATTAATATGTGTAATGAGGAAATGATTTTTTTTAAATGTTATACTAATTACGTCATTGATAGATTTGTTTTTGTTACCATGGTGACGCCAGAGTTCGTTTTATCCGAGATGTTCAATTAACCGACCGAGGAATGCTTTAAACAAAATTAACATTAATCGAAAATTTCGTTAAACAAGAATTTCATAAATAAATAAAAACGCATGAGGATTTTCTAATAAATTCATTAATATAAATAAGAAATAATGGTCTCAGGAAGTGAAAATTAGTACCAAATTAAAGGAAATTTAATAAAGATTCTTATTCTGGTCGCAGAATATCGTTTTGGATTCCAAGTTTTGAGAATTTTCAGGAAATAAATGGAATATTCGGTGGATCATTATTTTTCTCTCTAAATTAAACAATTTTTTATTGATTTTATCGATAAAAGCATAAATACAGCTATTACAGCCTTTTTATACTAATTAAATATTTATTTTTCCTATTTTCTGCTTTTTTTACACTTTTCTACAGCTTTTTCAAGCGAAATAACTTCAAAAATCGCAATTTAGAATTCGAAATTGAATTTCCCACCGCTTTTCCTTTGAGTACTCTTTTCCGCCTGCAGAGGGGATACGTGTCGAGCGCTTGTGCTGCTCGAGTTGGCGATATTTCGAACCTTTTGGAGAAGCATTATTTCCGGCGGGATTCCGAATATTTTTAAAACATAAAAATGTGAAAAAATAGCGAAATTCTTAGTTTAAATTGCAATTAGCGAATACATTAATGTTGGAATGAATTTTTAATCAACTAATAAATATGATAAGTTAATATCAAGGACTTATTAGGACTAAAAATGCTTAATTAATTAATTGCGGAATAATTTTTCGAAAACGCAAATAAACTTACGAACTGCAATTATCTTTTTCTCCGGTCGGATAATCGAAATAGCCGGATAAATCTCAAACGGTGGTGGCCATGGAATGAAAAATGGATTCTTCGTGTAATCTCGTGTAGGTATCTTTACAATTGTTGAAACTTTAAAGACAAATATTTTTAAATTTTTGGAGTAATTCACAAAGAGGTAACTGTACTCACGCAATAAAAATTTTTCTCCGGTCGGATAATGAAAAAAACACGATAAAACTGTTACTATGGCAGCTATAGAAACGGAAGCAATGATTGATTAAAGACGTTAATAAATAAAGTTTTTTTCGTTTGTCGCTTCTTCCGGAAATCACAATCGGATGTGTTCTCAAATGGAGTGATTGTGTTAAGTTTTTGTCCCACAACCGGTATATGTGTTTATGGAGTGAATCCTGACATAATCCTCCCAAAGAGCAAATGGGAAAGGTAACCAATGGTGGTGGGAATATGTTTGTATAGGCAAGAGATTTTAAATTTATAGTAAATTTCTTAAGGATAAGGGCTTACAATTGAGAAAAATTCAATCTACGGGAAGCCAAGCCAAGCCCAAGGACCAAAGCCACCAAAGTCTCACTCATTACCACTGGGCAATCAAATTCCATATATTCTGAATAGAAAATTTTGCATAATGAATGCTAAGAAATTGTTTCTTATCTTGTATCTTACGAACTACGGTCTATGAAGCCAAAGCCCGCCTCACTTTTTCATCCTCTCTGTCTATGTTCACAAATAATTGCTTACATCATGAGCCTTATGATCACTTTGGCAATTCCACCTTTTAAAGCTAGATAGATTCCATGAAGTTGGATAGCCAAACTCTCCTTCTCCTTTTGTCAGATACTATATGTTTGGCTTTCTTTTGAAGATTACAATAAATTTATCTCTTTACATAGTAAATCTACTATGGTCAAGCTCAACTTTGTTGAATGGAGACATGCTAATTAGATCAAATAATAGCTTCGACTAGAGAATATTTGGAATTTTTTAGTGGAAGTTACAAGTTATTTGTTCTATTTTGTCTTCACAGAGTGCCCATTAACTTCGCCCCAATTTCATACGGTTGGAGATGGGGAAAGATGTTATGGGATTCTGTTCTACAAGCAACACCACTCTAGTTTTGGCCTCAAAAAAATCCTCTGATCATGGTCCACTATATCCCTGATTATAAAGATTTCATGAACATGTTGTAATTGAGTAATATCTAAATTGAAAAATAAAGGATGGAAGTTTATTGATTTCACTATCACATCTGTAGTCAAGGAGCAGCCTGACAAAAATTATCAATATTCGGTATGTTTACTCTCGAATTTCTGTGTTCATTGTCATAAAGACACCATGTGAAGCATATGGGCCTGTGTATTTCTTACGGTAGAATGGCATGTGCTGTAGCTACATTTGCACAAATAAAGAAAGTCGACAAGAACTTAATTTTAAGGCATTCAGCATACACAAAAATCAATTCCTTATGGCATAATGCAATTAAATCTATGTTAAATATTGTCATAATAAAAGGAAAAATGAGAAGGTGATATTTTTAAGACAATTGGGTAATGAGAAATATATTCTTCATTGCTGTACATATGCCAAAATTTGGATTGCTATCTCCTCAGGATTTACTTCATAAAAATATCTGCAATCTCGGCCATACAGTTCATATGGGATGATTAACAGCGCCTGAGGTTGAACTCAGAACCGTTTAGTTAGATGCAATGGTATGCTTCTAATTGGTAAGGGAACTTCGAACCTTATACAAAGTCTTGGGTTGATATCAAATTGGGAAGGTCCTCAAACGAAGTACCCTATTTTCCATTTAAAGATGTGGTAGAATGGTTGCATGGTATAAGAAGACTCCTTTAAGGGAGGAAAGGGTATTGAAGACTGGGACTGGCATCAATAGCAGTGCCATCTGGATTCGTCCCAGCCCAAAACCCTGCACTTACATTGTAGGCAACCGACTAGCCCCAGGAAAGGGCTGTTTAGCCACACTGCATTTGTATCATCATCACCCTCATACCAACCTCACCATCACATCCCCCTCATGTGGAAAGGAGGTGAAAACACCATATCCTAAGGACAGCCAGAAGGCGGAATCCGCTGGTCCATGGATAAAGAATAAACCACATCGCTCCAGTTCAACAACCCCAAGAAGGCTGCAAGGTGGATGCAGTGGAGTCTGGACACCCTGCAACAAAAGAAATGTTATAATATGTCATTGTCACCAATTTGGTGAGGGACAATATCCCCTAAGCCAGTCCCCAAGTAGGAAATGTTAACAACGTAAATTAATATTCATCCTAGCTCTACCAATATAGAAAGTGTTGAAAGTCACAATAAGAATAGTGAAACCAGCCACAGTAATGTAACCCTTAGTTTTAATAATTCTAATGATGGTTTAAAACTTAATAATGATAACTTGTGTCAAACAAATGTAAATACCCAACCAATCTTCACACCTCTCCTGATCCTGTAGGAAACCATTTTCCCTCTCCTTCTCCTACCCCAACAACCAACACACCTAATCCCCTTGATAAAAATCTATTATGATAAATCATTAAATATTTTACAATTTAGTTAAAATCTACACAATGCCAAATGGTGGGCTCCAATCTAATCTTAATCAAAGCCTAAATTATCCCTGAATACCTGAAATGCTTTGTTTGAAAGAATCTAAAAAAGAATTTTTTCTTACCAGGTACCCAACCTAAACTATAAAGAATTTTTATTCAGGCACTTACCAATTCAAACTGACATAGAAATAATCAAAACAGCCATAACTGATCTAGAATATAATGTCATAAGTGTACTACAACTAACCACCACCAAACCCACTGACCAAGAGAAAGCAGAAGGGGAATCAAAAGGACCAGTTTTTTAATTTTTCCCACACTGCTGACAGGGCTGCATTAAAAAAATCAAAACCCTCTTCTTCCTTGAAATTGAAATCGACAACTATTTCAAACGTGCAAATACAGTGCTCAAGTTGTCAAAGGGCTTATAAATGCATTAAATGCTGGGGGCCACCACAGTATGTAAAGATGACTGTTATAATTGTAAATTCAACCATATGGTCAATTACAGGGGCCTCATTTTGTTGTAGCCAAGCAATAACCAATTCCCAACCCCAACATGATCCTACAGCCAAATTCTCAAAAACAACAGCCACAAAACCAATAATAATCACAACACATGCGTAATGCATTATGTACTGTTAATTTTCATTATTTTGATTAATATAAAGAGTTTTTGTCTTCTATAGGGTATAGTTGTTTAACTTGTGTTATTTTATCAATTGTCCAGTTTATTAAGTCAGTGTCATAATTGTTGGTACGGTTATTGTGTGATGTGTTGTGATGTTGTTGTGATCATTGTTGGTGTTGTGGCTGTTGTTTTTGAGAATTTGACTGTAGGTTAAGGCTCCATTAAAGGCAATTTTTTCTTCATCTTTCCCGGTTAAAGGCTATATCAGAACAAAAAACAAGAAATAAGTTTCATTGATGTGGCTTTTTGATTCCTATGTCGAAATCTTAATTTTCAATGTTGTAGCATGATTCACAGTAAAAATATTACTACTATAATGTTACTCTAAAATACTATCAGTAGAATATATTTCACAATATATCACTAAAATATCACCTCTAGAATTTTGAGAAGTATTCTGCCTAAAACTGTATTGTCATCATATCTTTACAGCTGAGGGTCAAATGAAAACAAATCTCCAGTTGCCTCGCTTTCCTTCCAACAGGTGGAGCCATTATGCAGTTAGAGTAGCGATGGACTTACTTAGTCCACGAACTTCTGAGAGTATAAATGTACACACAAACAAGATAGTATTGATGAGACCAACGTTTCAATACATTAGGTGATAATTTAATTACAAATTAAACAACAGAAATGTGTTACATAGAAATATAAGAAAAGCGATAATTTTCATTTGTCTGGCTCAAAATATCAAGTGGTGGCTCAGTTTTCATACTGCAGACCCGCTCAGAATAAGTCACTGAATCTTATTCATTGTACTGTCAACAAGAACATGGAAAATAACAAGAAGGAAATGCAGATAAAATGGTAGACCAAATTTTTTTTTATCATTATTATAAAAGTAGAATCGAATTTAAAAGAAATTTATCTTTAAATTATCCTCGCTGATAAACAAGACTAATTAGAAAGCACTACATTGGCAATTGATAATAGCTTATAGAGAAATGCAGGCTGCACTTAAAGTATGGTGAAGATTTTCAATGATTTTTTTCAAGAGTTGGTATTGTAAGAATTTAGGAATTAATTCAATATACTTTGCATTGGATTTGGTAAAAATCCTTAAAGAACATGAATAGATATTTATATTGGCTAATTCTTCTTAGCATTTCAGGAAAATGCAAAAGTAATTGTATAATACATCATAGTGAAAATTATGATGAGGACCAATCCTATTGAGGTGTATTGAGCACTACTTTGTTTCTGACTGATTTAACCACAATGGCTTCTTCCTCAAATACTAATTTATTTCGAATTTTTTTTAGCTCTCTCCCGTAAATCGGATGATTCAAAATCGATCTTTATTTTTTTTTGGATCCTGTGTACTTTAAGCAAAAAGATATCAATATACAATTATCGAACGATTAAAAGAATGTAGATTCATACAGCTTGCACCCCCTGCCATACCCCAAAAGGCAGCTTGCGAGGTACGGATGTAGATGTAGAAAACTTGAAAATCATTATTTCAACATAACTATAAATACTTTGATGCAACTTAAAGGAAGGAATACTTTAGAAGATTGTGATAAACCCCTATTTGTTCGACTTCACAAGCTTACGAGTGTGACTGACGGTTAATGGAGTGCTCTGCATTGCTCAAGAAAAATTGCTGTGGCTCAACTAATTTTCTTAATAGGAAAATACTACATTGCTAGAATGTTTTTAAGGTCCATTCTTTATATTTGTGCAGAAAGTGTGGCATTGATTTTTTTTGAAGTTAAGAAAAATATGTAACCCCTTAAGTAACCCTCATAAGGGATATTATTCCATTTTAAGTATTTCAGTACTATCCTAAGAACAAAAAAGAAGCTTGCATTTGAATTATTTAGGATTATCTGACCATGAAAAGAAATTGCCTTCCAAAATCTTATATAAATAATCACCATAATTTATATATTTACTTATCCAATTTCAGTATATCTCATAATACATGTAAGTAATGGCAAAGAAAAACTTGCCCTTAATCAAGTCTTCTTGTCAAAAAATCAACTACGCAGAAATTTACTACACTATGAATGAGAACGCCAATGACCAGAATTGAGTACCTTGGAAGGATTTCACTCTCTGAATCTCGCATTAATTCTTTCAACCACTCTACACTTACCTCATAAGAGAAATATCATTACATATTTAAAAAAAATGGAGAATCGATACATAATTTGCGTTCTTCATTTTCTTTCAGAAATGGTTTGATTTTGAGAAATGAAACAAATTGCACTGTCTTCTTACCAAGTAGAAACCACATCTATTTCATACGAGTAAAAGTTGCTTGCATACTGCAATCTAAATCTCGTTCTGTAAGAGATACTCACTAACATTCTGCGTATGAAATTTGAAGAAAAGTGTAAATATATTTTCTGTGAAGGAATGAGGACTTCATCTTCATAACAAAGGGATTTATGAATTTTTCAGTTTGTAGACTTTTTCCGCGCGCCAAAATTTGACCGTAGATGCCCGCTTTCAGTTATAGGTGTGAAGGAGAAATAGGCCATATCATAAAGAATCAAAAAGAAAAGGTATCTTTTTAAGTTAAAAAATGTGAACACTTCGATCAAGCCACCCGGGCAATTACGCAGCCCAGAAACAACTTTTGTGTAGTTATTAATTCTCCAACTCTCGTAATTTTCGCGAAATACGGCGAACATGGATTATTTTGAAGGGTCATAACTTATGATCATAATAAGAGAATAATAAACATAAATCTTGGCAAAATTGGCCATAATGCAGCATAAAGCACAGGGTAATAAAACGCATGAAACGCTCATGATCGTTCTCAAGATTCATCATTGCTTTCTCAGAAAACTGACAAATGCATAGGATCCGAAAATATGCACATGTTAATATCACAGGAATATCTGGGGAAGCACCATGATCATTCTTTAAGCAATCTCATTTAAATAGTGCCTAACGCAAGTTTAAGACTGATCAAATACACAATCCGTTTCTTGAAACACTTAGCAACTATCCTATGAAGGTTATAATTCAAGATAAATATCATTAGCTTTCCAATTGTGACTATGCTCTTCTAAAGGGTCAATGCATGATTTAATGGAGCATAGAGGAATGGATGTTATGCTACAAAGTCTTTGAGTGTTCCATAGTTTTGCCTATAATAACAGAACATTTAAGACTCAACAAGCAGAAAATTAGTATACCTGGAGAGCACATACATATTGGGAGTTCTGTGAGCTCAGCTGTAATAAGATTTTTTGCAATATCAAGATTGGGATGCTTTCTAACTAATATTAAATGCTAAGATGCTTATCTCATTCTTAAAATGGAAATTTTGCTAATGAATAAGAACCAGCCGTAAGTTATATCTTGTGTCAGACCATGGTATGTCAGTAAAATTACACACTTCTTGATGCTGAAAAGAATTAACATCTGAAAAACACAGAACTCTTCCTCCATGACACTTTTTCTGTATCTCATTACAATACTCTTCAGGTTCGGCATAAAAACAAAACATGAACTCAAGGGGAATATATCAATCTCCTCAGCTGAAAAGTGAACCTGAACCGGTGGAGCCAAATCAGAATTGAATCAAAACTATACATTTTTGTTTACCAAAAGGTAAATTCAGAGCACAAAAGTTACTGTTCAACTTCCATGTTTAGATATGCAAATGAAAGAATATCAACTGTGTTTTCTATAACAACATGACAAAAAAGATCAAGCTACATGATAATAGACTGCATGATTAGCCTTATAACCAAGATAATGAGGAAAAGATCACTTTGTGTCAGAATCCTTTCCCTAACTTATAAGAGAAAATTTCTAAACTATAGTTTAAAGTCCTGACAAAGAGCCATCAAAAATTTACACTTAGTATATTGGACAGTAAGTACGTGATAATTAGTTATCATTGTTTAGAGTCTCGATAAACAGTCCATTACCTATGCAGTCCATTTGCTTTCCAGTCTACTGTAATTACCAAATCTTCCAACACAACCTATTAATTATGGAGTTAAAGCAATTGAGGATGTTGTACATGAATTAATCACAATAATATGGGAAACTGAAAAGATGATTGGAAGATTGCACATACAAACAGTAAAGAAAGGAGACAAATTAGAGAGTAGTAATTATAGCAGCGATGCCTTGCTAACTGTGTTGTTTTAAGTTCTGTCTACTATGATAAACAAGAAACTAAGAAAGGAAAGTTGAAGGGTAATAGTAGAGGACTCACCCTAATAAAAGAACAGCTTATTGGACATCCAAATGCTCTTTATTGATTATAAGCAAGCCTTTTCTAGCATCGTAATGATGCAAAAGACATGATGCCTGAAATGGGCAGCCAACAGAAGGTGGTGAAATTTTGTGCGAAAGGCTATGAAGAATACAAAGGCTTGAGCTAAAATTGGAAACAAACTAAGGAAATGGTTTTTAATTGAGAACAAGGGGACCTCCACTATAACGCTTGATATGGAGTAAATCAAAAATGCAGATATCTAAAACATTGAAACCTCCAATAGTTACATATGGGACACAAACAAGGTCAATAACCTTAAAGGACTAAACTTCTGAGAATGGAGTTGAAAGAAAAAATCCAAGTTAGATACACGAACCTGTCATACTAAATGGCAGATATAAAATCTATTAAAATGTTGCATTGAACACAATTACCTAGGTGAAGACATGGTAAGGTTCATAAAGGCTGAGAGACTACAATGGTTAGGACATTGAAAGAATGAATGAGACTGCTATGCCAAAGAGGATTGGAAAATATGTGCGCCAAAGAAGATGGCTGTAGTACAGAGAGGATTGGAAGAAGGAACATTATGAAATAAATTTGCATTTTACTGTAAATAAAAGAAGAAACAGTTTGTCTACTTTGTGCATTAATATATTTCAGTAGTGCAGCGTATTATTTATTAAGTAATTATTTAATCATAATGATAATCCTAATGTTATGATTATGGTGTTATTAATTTAATAGCTATTACTTTCAATGCTCAGATTTCTGGTTGATAATCATTCCTTACTGCACAACTTCACATGTAATCTTTCATTGTTTATCCTTGTATCAATTAGCTAGCTATTCTATTGGTTCTAATCCTGCTACAGACAGAGGGTACAATTCGGTCCCAAACAGAAACGTGCATTCCAGGGGAAAATCTTGGTTTAATCGAGGGTGTTAGATGGTAATTGCAAAAATCCGGTCTCAAGAATTTCTAAACATTTTAAAGATTTTAAACGATGTTTGTAAAGTTGCGAGAGAACTCCGAGTGTCAATTTAATAATTCACATCCCAGCAGCTCTGAGATGTGTTTTCTTAAAAGCAATTCCTCAGTGCAAACCAAAACAATTCAAAAAACGACGAGCTCCAATAAAATTTTCATTGAAAAACAACTTACAGATGCGCAAAATCCCAGCGTATACAAGACAATGTTTCCAGGGTATCAATGCAGACGTAAAAGAACTAATAATCACCACGCAAACATAAAAGATGTTAACCACCTTCGAGGCACTATGAGAATCAGAATGAAGGTGTGACATAAGCGCCCTTAAGAGAATCACGCTCAAAATACTTCAAAATGTTCTTCCATGACTTCCGAGTAATTAGGCCCAAAGATGAATATCTTCCTAGTCCGTACAGCAGCAGACACACTGCGGTCGCGATCGAACCCAGATCGAGGAATACATCACCAAGGTTCACGTCGAATTCTGCACTTTCCGCTTAGTAGCGATATACATCGATAGTTGATCATATTTTCTAATCGTGGATGCTTCAACGATGCAATCGATTGCACTTTCCTAAATGCGTATGCGAAACAAACAACCTATGGCAATGTTCACTTTCCCGAGAACGTTACTCACATTCTCATTTTAAACTGGCAAAATCGTAGTTACCGCTATTCCTCTTCCTTAAAGTAAGTGTGTTGAACCTGAGTTGAGGAACGATTTACGTTCAAGCCGCGAAACATGACAATTAACTGTCTCAGTAAGTGGGCGGCTTAGATCTTTTCTTCTTAAGTTCTTGATCGAAACGCTACCATTCTCATGGTTATTCCAACAAAATAAATCAGAAATTTTAAAACGAAAGGATAGATAACACCCTAAATTCATCGTGAACCAGCAAAATTATCATGCGAAGGTAATATCTGTGCTAATCAAAATAGCTTTTCCACTTTCAGCTCAAGACATTTCTTTCTCAGGTACTGAATATTAATGTTTCTCATTCAAAGACATAGAGCCAAATATGGGCATTACTTTGGAGCATGCAGTGAATACCATGAAAGGTGAGGAACTGTTCATTTTTGTCAGCAATGATCATCACTGATAATGTCATTTCTAAAGTTTAAATGATTAATGGGAAAATAATGACTTTGTTGAGTGTGCTTTCAAGCTGCCTAATGAATAAACCCAGCTCTCTTTAAACATTATTGGATAGGACATATGATATTAGGCCCTGCATGCAATATCACAGTAGCCTCTCAGAGCTTCCTCGAAAGGCATAGAAATGGCACTATACAATTGAGTCATTGAGGAATTTATGAAAAAGGACTTCTGCGTGGAATTCAGTTACAAAAAAAAGTTTCCTTATCATCGTTTTCATCATGGTACATTCCCATCTTCACTCTGTTAAAATATAGGTTGATCAGAAAGGATTGGTGCTTTCTCGGTCAAGGTGCAGTAGGAATATTTGGGGTTTCCCACCAGACGGTGTGTAGGAACAGATCAGACATCAGACTGCTACTATCTCCACAGCTATCTTCAGGAAAGTGATTCATAAGCTGCTAATTGGCTGAAGCTGGTAGAAGGGCATCTTAAACAGAGTTTTTAACTTTCGATTCCTTTGACAGGGACTGGAGAAAACTGCATAATAAATGGGATAGCATCTTAAGTAGGAGGCTCTCGTACATACATTTTTCTGTATATGGAAAAAGTTATATTAAAAAAATTATATTTGTTGCTCTGTTTACCGACCATCACCTACATCTGGACAGTAGGACCTCCTGTGAGTGCACCACTCATGACACTGAAGAATACTTGATGCAACATTGAGTATTTTATCCCAAACTCCTAAGTAAGTAATTAGCGAAAGGATTGTTTCTTAGATAACGAAGCTTCAAGCTTCCTTGGAGTTCAGCTAGAAAATGGATTCCACCAAGAAACACACATAATACTCTCAATAACTGAATAATACTATACTGCCAAGATAAATTTTGGAGTCATATAATATGGTATGTTAGGCACATTAAGATCTATACTGCCTCTGCATTTGATTAAAGCACTAGCCTGTGCTATCCCAGAAACACCTCACAATTTTTATAACATTAAAATATGTTCTCAATAATAAACATAAATCTTGGCAAAATTGGCCATAATGCAGCATAAAGCACAGGGTAATAAAATGCATGAAACGCTCATGATCGTTCTCAAGATTCATCATTGCTTTCTCAGAAAACTGACAAATGCATAGGATCCGAAAATATGCACATGTTAATATCACAGGAATATCTGGGGAAGCACCATGATCATTCTTTAAGCAATCTCATTTAAATAGTGCCTAACGCAAGTTTAAGACTGATCAAATACACAATCCGTTTCTTGAAACACTTAGCAACTATCCTATGAAGGTTATAATTCAAGATAAATATCATTAGCTTTCCAATTGTGACTATGCTCTTCTAAAGGGTCAATGCATGATTTAATGGAGCATAGAGGAATGGATGTTATGCTACAAAGTCTTTGAGTGTTCCATAGTTTTGCCTATAATAACAGAACATTTAAGACTCAACAAGCAGAAAATTAGTATACCTGGAGAGCACATACATATTGGGAGTTCTGTGAGCTCAGCTGTAATAAGATTTTTTGCAATATCAAGATTGGGATGCTTTCTAACTAATATTAAATGCTAAGATGCTTATCTCATTCTTAAAATGGAAATTTTGCTAATGAATAAGAACCAGCCGTAAGTTATATCTTGTGTCAGACCATGGTATGTCAGTAAAATTACACACTTCTTGATGCTGAAAAGAATTAACATCTGAAAAACACAGAACTCTTCCTCCATGACACTTTTTCTGTATCTCATTACAATACTCTTCAGGTTCGGCATAAAAACAAAACATGAACTCAAGGGGAATATATCAATCTCCTCAGCTGAAAAGTGAACCTGAACCGGTGGAGCCAAATCAGAATTGAATCAAAACTATACATTTTTGTTTACCAAAAGGTAAATTCAGAGCACAAAAGTTACTGTTCAACTTCCATGTTTAGATATGCAAATGAAAGAATATCAACTGTGTTTTCTATAACAACATGACAAAAAAGATCAAGCTACATGATAATAGACTGCATGATTAGCCTTATAACCAAGATAATGAGGAAAAGATCACTTTGTGTCAGAATCCTTTCCCTAACTTATAAGAGAAAATTTCTAAACTATAGTTTAAAGTCCTGACAAAGAGCCATCAAAAATTTACACTTAGTATATTGGACAGTAAGTACGTGATAATTAGTTATCATTGTTTAGAGTCTCGATAAACAGTCCATTACCTATGCAGTCCATTTGCTTTCCAGTCTACTGTAATTACCAAATCTTCCAACACAACCTATTAATTATGGAGTTAAAGCAATTGAGGATGTTGTACATGAATTAATCACAATAATATGGGAAACTGAAAAGATGATTGGAAGATTGCACATACAAACAGTAAAGAAAGGAGACAAATTAGAGAGTAGTAATTATAGCAGCGATGCCTTGCTAACTGTGTTGTTTTAAGTTCTGTCTACTATGATAAACAAGAAACTAAGAAAGGAAAGTTGAAGGGTAATAGTAGAGGACTCACCCTAATAAAAGAACAGCTTATTGGACATCCAAATGCTCTTTATTGATTATAAGCAAGCCTTTTCTAGCATCGTAATGATGCAAAAGACATGATGCCTGAAATGGGCAGCCAACAGAAGGTGGTGAAATTTTGTGCGAAAGGCTATGAAGAATACAAAGGCTTGAGCTAAAATTGGAAACAAACTAAGGAAATGGTTTTTAATTGAGAACAAGGGGACCTCCACTATAACGCTTGATATGGAGTAAATCAAAAATGCAGATATCTAAAACATTGAAACCTCCAATAGTTACATATGGGACACAAACAAGGTCAATAACCTTAAAGGACTAAACTTCTGAGAATGGAGTTGAAAGAAAAAATCCAAGTTAGATACACGAACCTGTCATACTAAATGGCAGATATAAAATCTATTAAAATGTTGCATTGAACACAATTACCTAGGTGAAGACATGGTAAGGTTCATAAAGGCTGAGAGACTACAATGGTTAGGACATTGAAAGAATGAATGAGACTGCTATGCCAAAGAGGATTGGAAAATATGTGCGCCAAAGAAGATGGCTGTAGTACAGAGAGGATTGGAAGAAGGAACATTATGAAATAAATTTGCATTTTACTGTAAATAAAAGAAGAAACAGTTTGTCTACTTTGTGCATTAATATATTTCAGTAGTGCAGCGTATTATTTATTAAGTAATTATTTAATCATAATGATAATCCTAATGTTATGATTATGGTGTTATTAATTTAATAGCTATTACTTTCAATGCTCAGATTTCTGGTTGATAATCATTCCTTACTGCACAACTTCACATGTAATCTTTCATTGTTTATCCTTGTATCAATTAGCTAGCTATTCTATTGGTTCTAATCCTGCTACAGACAGAGGGTACAATTCGGTCCCAAACAGAAACGTGCATTCCAGGGGAAAATCTTGGTTTAATCGAGGGTGTTAGATGGTAATTGCAAAAATCCGGTCTCAAGAATTTCTAAACATTTTAAAGATTTTAAACGATGTTTGTAAAGTTGCGAGAGAACTCCGAGTGTCAATTTAATAATTCACATCCCAGCAGCTCTGAGATGTGTTTTCTTAAAAGCAATTCCTCAGTGCAAACCAAAACAATTCAAAAAACGACGAGCTCCAATAAAATTTTCATTGAAAAACAACTTACAGATGCGCAAAATCCCAGCGTATACAAGACAATGTTTCCAGGGTATCAATGCAGACGTAAAAGAACTAATAATCACCACGCAAACATAAAAGATGTTAACCACCTTCGAGGCACTATGAGAATCAGAATGAAGGTGTGACATAAGCGCCCTTAAGAGAATCACGCTCAAAATACTTCAAAATGTTCTTCCATGACTTCCGAGTAATTAGGCCCAAAGATGAATATCTTCCTAGTCCGTACAGCAGCAGACACACTGCGGTCGCGATCGAACCCAGATCGAGGAATACATCACCAAGGTTCACGTCGAATTCTGCACTTTCCGCTTAGTAGCGATATACATCGATAGTTGATCATATTTTCTAATCGTGGATGCTTCAACGATGCAATCGATTGCACTTTCCTAAATGCGTATGCGAAACAAACAACCTATGGCAATGTTCACTTTCCCGAGAACGTTACTCACATTCTCATTTTAAACTGGCAAAATCGTAGTTACCGCTATTCCTCTTCCTTAAAGTAAGTGTGTTGAACCTGAGTTGAGGAACGATTTACGTTCAAGCCGCGAAACATGACAATTAACTGTCTCAGTAAGTGGGCGGCTTAGATCTTTTCTTCTTAAGTTCTTGATCGAAACGCTACCATTCTCATGGTTATTCCAACAAAATAAATCAGAAATTTTAAAACGAAAGGATAGATAACACCCTAAATTCATCGTGAACCAGCAAAATTATCATGCGAAGGTAATATCTGTGCTAATCAAAATAGCTTTTCCACTTTCAGCTCAAGACATTTCTTTCTCAGGTACTGAATATTAATGTTTCTCATTCAAAGACATAGAGCCAAATATGGGCATTACTTTGGAGCATGCAGTGAATACCATGAAAGGTGAGGAACTGTTCATTTTTGTCAGCAATGATCATCACTGATAATGTCATTTCTAAAGTTTAAATGATTAATGGGAAAATAATGACTTTGTTGAGTGTGCTTTCAAGCTGCCTAATGAATAAACCCAGCTCTCTTTAAACATTATTGGATAGGACATATGATATTAGGCCCTGCATGCAATATCACAGTAGCCTCTCAGAGCTTCCTCGAAAGGCATAGAAATGGCACTATACAATTGAGTCATTGAGGAATTTATGAAAAAGGACTTCTGCGTGGAATTCAGTTACAAAAAAAAGTTTCCTTATCATCGTTTTCATCATGGTACATTCCCATCTTCACTCTGTTAAAATATAGGTTGATCAGAAAGGATTGGTGCTTTCTCGGTCAAGGTGCAGTAGGAATATTTGGGGTTTCCCACCAGACGGTGTGTAGGAACAGATCAGACATCAGACTGCTACTATCTCCACAGCTATCTTCAGGAAAGTGATTCATAAGCTGCTAATTGGCTGAAGCTGGTAGAAGGGCATCTTAAACAGAGTTTTTAACTTTCGATTCCTTTGACAGGGACTGGAGAAAACTGCATAATAAATGGGATAGCATCTTAAGTAGGAGGCTCTCGTACATACATTTTTCTGTATATGGAAAAAGTTATATTAAAAAAATTATATTTGTTGCTCTGTTTACCGACCATCACCTACATCTGGACAGTAGGACCTCCTGTGAGTGCACCACTCATGACACTGAAGAATACTTGATGCAACATTGAGTATTTTATCCCAAACTCCTAAGTAAGTAATTAGCGAAAGGATTGTTTCTTAGATAACGAAGCTTCAAGCTTCCTTGGAGTTCAGCTAGAAAATGGATTCCACCAAGAAACACACATAATACTCTCAATAACTGAATAATACTATACTGCCAAGATAAATTTTGGAGTCATATAATATGGTATGTTAGGCACATTAAGATCTATACTGCCTCTGCATTTGATTAAAGCACTAGCCTGTGCTATCCCAGAAACACCTCACAATTTTTATAACATTAAAATATGTTCTCAATAATAAACATAAATCTTGGCAAAATTGGCCATAATGCAGCATAAAGCACAGGGTAATAAAATGCATGAAACGCTCATGATCGTTCTCAAGATTCATCATTGCTTTCTCAGAAAACTGACAAATGCATAGGATCCGAAAATATGCACATGTTAATATCACAGGAATATCTGGGGAAGCACCATGATCATTCTTTAAGCAATCTCATTTAAATAGTGCCTAACGCAAGTTTAAGACTGATCAAATACACAATCCGTTTCTTGAAACACTTAGCAACTATCCTATGAAGGTTATAATTCAAGATAAATATCATTAGCTTTCCAATTGTGACTATGCTCTTCTAAAGGGTCAATGCATGATTTAATGGAGCATAGAGGAATGGATGTTATGCTACAAAGTCTTTGAGTGTTCCATAGTTTTGCCTATAATAACAGAACATTTAAGACTCAACAAGCAGAAAATTAGTATACCTGGAGAGCACATACATATTGGGAGTTCTGTGAGCTCAGCTGTAATAAGATTTTTTGCAATATCAAGATTGGGATGCTTTCTAACTAATATTAAATGCTAAGATGCTTATCTCATTCTTAAAATGGAAATTTTGCTAATGAATAAGAACCAGCCGTAAGTTATATCTTGTGTCAGACCATGGTATGTCAGTAAAATTACACACTTCTTGATGCTGAAAAGAATTGACATCTGAAAAACACAGAACTCTTCCTCCATGACACTTTTTCTGTATCTCATTACAATACTCTTCAGGTTCGGCATAAAAACAAAACATGAACTCAAGGGGAATATATCAATCTCCTCAGCTGAAAAGTGAACCTGAACCGGTGGAGCCAAATCAGAATTGAATCAAAACTATACATTTTTGTTTACCAAAAGGTAAATTCAGAGCACAAAAGTTACTGTTCAACTTCCATGTTTAGATATGCAAATGAAAGAATATCAACTGTGTTTTCTGTAACAACATGACAAAAAAGATCAAGCTACATGATAATAGACTGCATGATTAGCCTTATAACCAAGATAATGAGGAAAAGATCACTTTGTGTCAGAATCCTTTCCCTAACTTATAAGAGAAAATTTCTAAACTATAGTTTAAAGTCCTGACAAAGAGCCATCAAAAATTTACACTTAGTATATTGGACAGTAAGTACGTGATAATTAGTTATCATTGTTTAGAGTCTCGATAAACAGTCCATTACCTATGCAGTCCATTTGCTTTCCAGTCTACTGTAATTACCAAATCTTCCAACACAACCTATTAATTATGGAGTTAAAGCAATTGAGGATGTTGTACATGAATTAATCACAATAATATGGGAAACTGAAAAGATGATTGGAAGATTGCACATACAAACAGTAAAGAAAGGAGACAAATTAGAGAGTAGTAATTATAGCAGCGATGCCTTGCTAACTGTGTTGTTTTAAGTTCTGTCTACTATGATAAACAAGAAACTAAGAAAGGAAAGTTGAAGGGTAATAGTAGAGGACTCACCCTAATAAAAGAACAGCTTATTGGACATCCAAATGCTCTTTATTGATTATAAGCAAGCCTTTTCTAGCAACGTAATGATGCAAAAGACATGATGCCTGAAATGGGCAGCCAACAGAAGGTGGTGAAATTTTGTGCGAAAGGCTATGAAGAATACAAAGGCTTGAGCTAAAATTGTACCCTTA
Source organism: Pachydiplax longipennis (assembly GCA_036926295.1). NCBI lineage: Eukaryota > Metazoa > Arthropoda > Insecta > Odonata > Libellulidae > Pachydiplax > Pachydiplax longipennis. The sequence continues at coordinate 477,739 of JAVFKF010000102.1, read as the reverse complement.
TTTATTATAAATAAATTTCTGAGTCTTCCACAGTGAAGTCCACAGTGAATATCCTTGTGGAAGAAAAATATACATGTGTATAACACGCTAAAGAATCTCTAAATTGCATAATTCTATGATAGGCAGCATTACTTATTTTTTCGTTTTTGTTGTTGAATTAGTTGTTTAGAATAAGCTAATACAGTTTATGCCATTCACTTTAAAAGCAGAATATAGAGATAATAATTCTGATATGATGCACCCAAACATTGTCAACTTTGTTATCATTCAGATTTTCCAAAGGACCTATTTCAACTGGAATGATCTTCCTTGGATTACCATTAAAAAAATTCAAAACACCTTCGCAAAATTCGTAGAGAATTATGATGTGCCTATGATGAAGGATGTTACGAAGGTCCTTGGAGTGAATGTTGGAATAATGGATTACATATAGAACCAAGAATATTTTAACAGCTAAGGTATGAATCATGAGAATTAGAGGAATATTCTCATGTAAGTCTGGATACCATCCGTTGGTTTCTATTTTTAACGTATTCTTCCATGACTCCTTTTACCCACCATTCATAATTATTGATAGTGATATTTCTTTTAATTATTATACATATTATGCACCATTCAAGCAATTCGGGTTATATTGCTTACTTGAGGCATTCAGAAACCGAAGCAGCGATCATTAATCATTAGTCTCACTTTCACCTAGCGCATAGTTCTGAAAATCATTTCAGTATAACAATGGAAATCGTGCTGTGGGTGTTTTCACACCCCCTGACATACGTCATACAGCGGCTCGTGGGGTATTAATGTAAATGTAAATAAACCAGATGTTAACGTGTAAACCTGCAATATGCAAGTATACAAAAACCTGGTATTTATCTGCAATATGCAAATCAGTCTTAAGGTTCTGTAGTTGATGCTTTCTGACGATACTTGGTGGAAATTTTCCATAATAAATATGAAAGAAACAATTTGTCTTCGTCCACAAATTTTATTTAAAAAACACGACCGGTTTCGAGGTTACCTCATCTTCTGGTCACCTGAAGTCACCTCATCTTCAGGTCACCTGAAGATGAGGTAACCTCGAAACCGGTCGTGTTTTTTAAATAAAATTTGTGGACGAAGACAAATTGTTTCTTTCATATTTATTTACTTAAGGTTCTGATTTGCCTTACTAACTGTTGTTTCTTAACCATCTTAAACTGGATACCTTGCAAGAAGTCCTGAAAGGTCGTCTACCTCAAAAATAGAGTTGAATATCTTCATTCCCTAAGGGAATACCCACGGCGAAGATAACAAATCGCGGATCCACCATTTCCCACCTTACTTGTGACTGGTCGCCGCCACCATACCCCAACCTTAGATACCTACTCAGCAGGGGTGCGGTCGGAAATCCTCATTAGCGCTTTCAAATTCGCTACCCCGGATACATACAACCATCCACAATATGCCGAAAAGGGGGTTTTTCTTTTCAGAGCGGAGTTCACCTTCACCCATCGACCGTTTTATGGTTCCTTTGAGAAAATAGACAATACCTTTCAATGGACGAAACAAAAGAAAAAGAAACAACAAAGGAAAGAATAGGGTATACTCCTAGGGCCAGGGTGGAGGGAAGGCAAGTCCTCCTTTATCCATGGAAGAAATAGTAAAACCTCAGACGTAAATTTGTCAGAAACAGCCAAATCTCATCTCAAAATCATAATACATCATCTGATACCGTCATCACGAATGACTGGTGGGGGAACAGAACGACGTGTTGACACATATATTCTAAAATACCTAATGCTCTGTTAATTGTTGTATCAAGCAAATTTTATACTTCTCTGTATTGCAGAATAATACAATTGCGAAGAAATCGAGTCAAAATTTGCACCCCGGGGCAAGAAAGAGATTTAGCATCAGATAAAAGTTTGGACAGCATAATTTTACAAGGAACATTAACTTGATTTAATCAAAGGGATAGTTTTTCTGGGACTGGCAATGAACAATATTTTCGGAAAAGTGTTATGAGATGCTGGCGTTAATTTCGTCGTAAATTAATTTTTTATTCGATACGTGAAAAAATATTGTAGCCCTCAGTATTTAAATTAAGAGTGCTACTATTCTAATATCTATGTTATTTTCTAAAATATTAAATTTGCAATTTGAATTTTAAACAATTACCTTATAAAATGATGATAGCAGTTAGATAAGTGCCACTCTGACGTTTTTCAAAGTTTCAATTCAGTATCTTATCGGGAAGGTCCTAAAATAAGATTCCGTCATTCCCGTTTGAAATGCATGTAAGAATCGGAATTAATCTCTTGCATCGAACCAAGGACAACTGCAGACACGGCGAACTTCATGAAAGAAAGATTTCTAACCCCTCTGTCACCATTCCGGGTTTTATCTTTCCAGGTTATCGGGAAGGCATTTAAAGATATCGTCCAAGAATACACCAATATATTTCTTACGGAAGCATTTCGAACCCACCTGGCATCGAACTCACGGTCATTAGGCAACATTTCTTCCTATGGTACTATGGAAGACCATCTCATCTGCAAACACTGTGATTTTGATTGCTCTATCGCATCGAGAACGGCCTCAAAACAGATTGCAAAAAATCGCGCAAAAGACCGCCTAGCGTCGAACTCAGGACCCTTCCGTGAGAGAAAATAGTAAATTAATATTAGATAAGTACCATTATGACGTCTTCGAAAGTTTCGATTCAATAGCTTATCGGGAAGGTCCTAAAATAAGATTCCAATTTTCCCGTTTGAAATGCATGGTAGAATCGGAATGACGCTCTTGCATCGAACCAAGGACCGCTAGATGAACGGTGAACCTAATAAAAGAAGGATTTCAAACGCCTCTGTCACCATTCCGAGTTTTATCCTTCCAGCTTATTGCATTGAAAAAATGTCAAAAATTGCAGCAATGCATTTCTTATGGAAGAATTTCGCACCTACCATGTATTTCAATGGGGGAAAGCGTAATCTTATTTTAGGACGTTCCCGATAAGATATTGAATTGAAATTTTGGAACCTGCCAGAATAGTACTTATCTAATATTAATATGCAATTGCGTCGCACGATCGGGTCCTTAATTCGACGCCAGGCGGTCTTTTGCGCGAATTTTCGAAAATTGTTTCGAGTCCTTACTCGGAGCGATAGAACAGTGAAAATCACGGAGCTTGGAGATACCGTGGTTATCTATTGTACTAACTAAGAAATGTTACCAAATGACCGTGAGTTCGACGCCAAGTGGGTGCAAAATTCTCCGGTGTAAAATGCATGGCGGGCAATTATCATTATTACTTTTAATGCTTATCCAATATCCGGGAATGATAGAAAATGGAATGTTCATAGAGGCAATTCATATGTTTCATATACGCTGTTCGCCTCTGACGTTTCCTTGTAATAGTTTCCATCTAATTTATATATCTAATTGTTTCGCACGATCGGGTCCTTAGTTCGACGCCAAGAGGGTTTTTACGCGTAGTTTTCAAAATTGTTGTGAGGCATTACTTGGTACGATACTGTGTTCAACTGATAGCTTGCAGTATGCAAGCAACTTTTACTCGTATATCTATATAGGTATATCCGGAGAGTTAGCTATATATAATAGATACACACACGGTATGTATCCTCACAGTATACAGTGAGGATTTGATATCTAAAAGACACTTAAGAAATTAAATAATATATTGTTACCAACTGGGTATATGATAATAATATATATATATATATATATATATATATATTAACCCTGTTGTTAATTATATATTAATTAACAACAGGGCTTACAGTACTCTATACACAATAGAAAGTTTCGTCTGATGATGGGTCGAAACCCTGTAGGTACAGGAAATGTTGAGTATGTGATTTTTTCTTTTAATTTTCTCTCCTGTTATTAGCGATTAGGTCAATGCATTCCTTTAAATTTCTTAAGTGTTTTTTAGATATCAAATCCTCAGTGTCGGACTAAATCCAACCTATTATGAAGAAAATCGTATCTGAAATACCAAAAGATAAGGAAGTTAATGTGAGTGCGATCTTTACATTCCTTTGATTCCCACTATCGATTCCATGTAATTTACTCTTTTTGTGGATTATAATTCTTCAAAATAAAATCAAAGGATTATATTTTGATTATCTTTCTATGCACTATTTCCAACAATATTTGTTTAAAGAAACGAGAAAGATTAATTAGATAAGAATGGAGCTCGGCAGTTTGTGAAAATAAAAACTTATCCACGCATAGTTTAGAATAATATTTGGTCAGTTTTTAGGACAAGCTAGGGATGCTCTACCAACTTGAAGGTATGAAAGAGACAAGTCAAAACCTCGGAAACTCCAAATGTCAAAAAGCTCTGTGTCAAATTCCGTGAAATAGAATTAAATCCAATCGTGAAGGTAAAATGAAGAGCAAATGCTTCACAAAGAAGGAAATGAAAGAAAAAATCTCAAATCTGCGGTGGTAACACGAACAAGATCATAAAAAAATAATGACCAAAAAATGTGTTCTATGAATATAGTATATATGGTAAAATAGTATATATAACTACCTATTTCAGAAACCCTCGCCAGTAGAAGTAGTTAAAGTATTGTTGTAACTTTTTTAATATCTTCGGTATACAGTATCAACTAATTCAGAATTCGATGAAAGTTTGTCATGAATCAGTGTTGCCTCTGGAGTTAATTTTATCGTTTGTGAAAATCATGACAAACGTGCGTCTTTCATCTGACATTGGAACGGAACTGTAAAAAAACTCGTGCGGAAAGATAATCGGAGAATCTTATCGATAGCGTAAAAAAACTATCGAAGAGATGATCTTCATTTAAATATGTTTGAACGACCTAAAGAATAAAGGAAGGCGAAAGGAAGGTCCACTTTCATGGAGTTGTACTTGCTAATTGAACTAACACCCAGAAAAATCTCAATTCGGTTTAAGAAAGTTTTTTTGTTTAAAAGACTATTTATATAGTTCATCCAGCGTGAAATTATAATTGCACAATTACAATTACGATAGAGCATTAAAAGCGATAGTCAGCGATTCGCAAGGATGATCTTATTTGGTGAAGTGATAAACGAGACATCCCCCTCTCGACCAAGCGGACTAACAACGTGCGCACGATAATTTGCTCCCAGGGGAAAATCGTAAAAGAGAACTCATGCAACATTTATGAGATCGGATGTGTAGAAAGCAAAATGTAACTAATACGTTTTTCGAGCGGTCACATTACGTCGTGAAAAATCGTCTTGAATCCAAGTTGGACGAATGCAGTGGTAAACACATGCACGAATGCAGAAATTCTCAAAAAATTAAATAAAAAAGTAACATCCAGTTAAAATGCGCCTTACTTAACCGTGATTTTGGATGATTCACTATGTCCCTGAAAATGATTACGTGGAATATTTTCCTCTGGTTGGCAATTGGGGCGAATTATAGCAACTCCTAGTTATCATGTGAATGCGGTCGGTGACATATCCAATGAGTAATTTGATACGAAAGTGACTTTTAAATTAGTGATACATTTTAGATGACAAATAAACGCTATCAACTAACTCGAAAAAAGAAAATTTCGGAGGATTTCAATGACTCCTATTAAAGTAGGACGTTTATTTAAATTTAAAAATATCAAATCTGTTTTACTCCTCAAATAGACGAATTATAAAATTTAGTTTCACGGGTCTCTCGTTCTTTTCCTTAAAGGAACGCACTACGCGGGTGTCTCTGTAGAATTATGGACTCAGTTAATTAACTCTGTATACAGAGAAGCAGAAGGTAGTCCATGCAAAGACATTGAGATATAATTACAATTTGATATTGATTGAAAAGTATAGAAAGATCCACTATATAATATTGAAATTAATATTTTTAATAAAAATACATACGGTAGATAACTCGATTATATGTTAAATATGACTTAGTAAATAAAATGAATCCAGGATAAAATAAAAGTCCAGGATTTGGTTTGCAAAAAAATTCTCCTTTACTAAGGATTCCCAGCGAATAAAATAAATTTAAGCTAAATCAATAATAAGTATTTTCTATGTTTTCATTCAAGTGACCGGTGCTTTGTAGTCGGAAATGAGGGAATAAAGTACCTGAAGTTGATTTTTATGACCGAAACCGATCGCTTAAATAAAAGACTTGGAAAATATTAATTGTTAGACGGCGTTCCACCAGAATATTACACTGAATTACGGATGAGTATCGAATTGAGTCATCTCTAATTGATACTTTTCCACTTGAAAGATGCCACTCTCAAAATACAAGAATTTCAGTTTTAGCGAAAGATTTCGGTCAAAATCACGTTCATAAAAAAGAAATTCTTCCTTTTTTCTGATGTGAAAGAAATAAAAATTCATTTCATTTCATAAAAAAGAAATTCTTCCTTTTTTCTGATGTGAAAGAAATAAAAATTTGAATATCCCGGTCATAACTCTCTCCTAAAAAGAAACTTTTACCTATATATCAAAGAACGTTTTCCAGATGCCAAATCCTCAATTTTGTGTAGGAAAAACTATAAAATGAGAGTCGTTTCAAAGTAACACAAATCTGTGCAAAGTATTACCGACAAAAAAGAAGAAAACAAAGGTAAGTCCGCTGATCATGCAATTGAAATTCATAAATTTCTATGAAAAATTCGAATTTTAAGGATAAATAGAATTTTTTTATTTCAAGTTTCGGTCGTACTACAAATACTCATTGGGTTCGGTACAAATACGTTTAAAATGTGAAGATTATAAATGCAACATCAGAAAACTCGTTTACAAGACATGTAAAAGAGGCATCGAGATCGGTTCTGTTTTCAAATTATTCTATAATTGCGATATTACAGATAAGAGAATTGGCCTGACTTCTCGAATTTTCCAGTAAGATGTCCGATTAACTGAATTAAATTAATGAATTACCTCATTCTTAAAATGTTAAAGGAGAATATTTGGATTTGGGCCATCAAATTTAAGTGAAATCTGAGAAGAAATGTTTAATAGCGAAGACTTTACAGTCAGCAGAAGTCAAGAGAAGTAAAAGGGATCGACGTTCATGTGGAAGCGACAATGAATTGAAAAACTCGTGAGATTCCACTCTGAATACCGTTTGAAAATCCTCTTGCAAACAAAACAGAGCTTTCCATTTTTCCCGATCGAAGAATATTGACTTTTTCAAGCAAATATGAATATATGAGGACATGTGATTTCTCATATTCTTTTCCTCTAAAATAAAGCAGGTTATGTTTAAAACCGATTATGTTTAACCCCCTGCCACACGCCGAAAGGCGGCTTGCAGGGTACATATGTAGATGTAGATGTAGATGATTATTAGCATAGGATATTGAAAATTCCGTCATCAACAGCAACTTATATCCACAAATACCAATTCTCTAAATGAAACCTACAAACAGTGGTACCTCGAGATACGAGTGCCCTAACATACGAGCTTTTTGAGATACGAGCCGTCGAGCGAGCGAAGTTTTGCTTTGAAATACGAGCAACATTTGAGATACAAGGAACGGCCGGTGCACACGACCCACCAGTTTACTGTGCCTCGTGCGTCTCGCATTATCCCACGCATCCCCCCAGTATACTTGTTTACCTCGCTGTCGAAGTATCTTTGATAAATTGTTGCAGGGCTTTGTTCTTTTTGTGCAATTATATACTTTATCACATTTCTTTTTGTAACCTTGGGTCCGAAGAAAGTGAGTGGAAAGGTCAATGCTCAAAGAAGATGACGTCTATTGAATTAAAGCGTGAAATCATAGAAAAAATGAGCGAGATATGAGAGTAGCTTACTTGGCGAGGTAGTACGGGCGTAGTACTTCAACGATATGTACTGCGCTTAAACAGGAATCAATAAAGAGTATAACGCCAGCTAAGGGCGTTACAATAATTCCTAAGCTCTGGAGCTCCCTCCATGAAATGATGGAGAAACTGCTGATGGTTTGAGTGACGGAGAAGCAGCTTAAAGGCGATATTTTAACACAGGGCATCATATGCGAGAAAGCACAAACAATTTACGGTGATTTGCTGAATCAGACCCCGCGCACTTCCACGGACGAGGCATCGTAAGACTCGTTTAAAGCCAGTCGAGGCAAATTTGACAACTTTAGGAAAAGGACCGGCATTTACTCCGTTGTCAGGCATGGTAAGGCTGCAAGTTCGGATCTGAAGGCAGCTGAGGGTTATCTCAAAACTTTTTCCGAACCGATAGAAGCCAAAGGACACATCCCCTAGCAAGTCTTCAACTGTGACGAGACAGAGCTTTCCTGGAAGAAGATGCCGAATAGGACTTACATAACGACAGAGGAGAAGATTAATCGCCTAACTCATTTCCGCAACATTCTGAAAGGGAAGAAGGAACTAACCTCCATGGACATGGTTTTTTTTAATCCGGCGAAAAAAGGCAAAGACCAGTGAAGAAAAAAGTAGTAACTAAAATTAAGCATAAAGCAGTATTTAAGTTGTGTGTAAGTTGCATTTTAGTGACCAAAATACAAATACACTTTATAAAGCCAGTTTATTTCTTTACGTAATCTTTTATAATGTTTTTATACAATACTTGTCATTTATAAATACATTTTTCCTATTCAAATACACGTAGCAAGAAGAACTGGGGTGGAATTTTGGGGCCTGGAACGAATTACTGGCAATTCAATTAATTTCAACGGGGAAAATTGCTTTGAGATACGAGGAATTGGACATACGAGCAAAGTTACGGAACGAATTAAACTCGTATCTCGAGGTATCACTGTATTATAAAGTGATCAAGTTGAATACATTCATTACCTTCTATCTAAATGAAGAGAGTGTGCAATTCATCTCCCGAGTGTTTGCGAGCAAACAGACTTTTTTACCAGCAAGGTTGGACCCCCGTGACGTCCCATAATAAACACACGTTTAAGACGCTACTGCGGGATTCTTTTTAATCGTTCTTTAGAAGTTCTTTTTAATCGCATCCAGGCTATATTTCTATTGGAAATTTTAATTAAAAAGAATCGTAATACGGACTTGAGACAAGTTTCGTAAGAACAATCATAAAAAAGTTCGTATTGTTACGGTCGATTGTAGGATACTCTCCGTTGAGAATCAAGGAGTACATGTGTCAGTAAAAATCGATAACCATCTCTATTTCATATCGTTTTGGTTCAAAGTATCGGGGGAAAAAAGTGAACTTCTCGAACGTGATAACCGTATTTTCAAACTATAAATCATACGTTACAAATTTTAGTACGGTAAATGGTTTTTAAACAATTATCGAATAAATAAAAAGGAATTTTTCCTTCGCATTTAAATTTCATCAAATTCCTTCATATCAATATATTCTTAATGTTGATGATCGAGAAGAAAATTTATTTTAAGATAGCATTCATCAGCAAGGTTTATAGAAATTAAACAAATTACGATCAAAATGTATGGCGGGCAATTATGACATTTACTTTAAATGTTTATCCGATAACCGGGAATGATATAATATGGATTGTACATAGAGGCAATTAATATGTTTCATATACGCTGTTCGACGTTCCTCTATCGGTTCTTGGTTCGATGCCCGAGAGTCATATATTTCTACCATGTATTTCAAAGGTGGATTGCGTAATCTTATTTTAGGACCTTCCCGATAAGATATTGAATTGAAATTTTGGAACAGGTCAGAATGGCACTAATCTAATATATATATGAAATTGTGTTTCACGATCGGGTCCTTAGTTCGACGACAGGCGATCTTTTGCGCGAAGTTTTCAAAATTGTTTTGAGGCATTACTTGGTACGATACTGACTTCAACTGATAGCTTGCAGTATGCAAGCAACTTTTCCTCGTGTGTGTATATATATATATATATATATATATATATATATATATATACATACATATATATATATATATATATATATATACACATACATATATATATATATATATATATATATATATATATATATATATATATACATATACATATATATATATATATATATATATATATATATATATATATATATATATATCTGTATATATATATATATATATGTATATATCTTCTATTATATATAGCTAACTCTCCGGATATACGCTATACCCCTTTGAAATACACGGTAGAATAAAAATGACGCTCAGGCATGGATCCAAAACCCGTCAGAGGAACGGCGGATATCGTATATGAAACATATGACATGCCTCTAAGTACATTCCATTTTATATCATTCCCGGTTATCGGATAAGCATTAAAAATAATTGTGAAAATTGACCGCCATGCATTTTATTCCGGACAAATTTACACCCACTTGGCGTCGAACTCACGGTCGTATGGTAATTAATTTAAGATAAGTGCCATTCTGACCTGTTCCAAAGTTTAATTCAATATATGATGGGGAAGGTCCTAAAAATAAAATTACGCTTTCCCTCTTTGAAATACATGGTAGAATATAAATGACGCTCAGGCTTCGATCCAAGAACCGACAGAGTAAGGACGGACAGTAGGGTGGATCGAAAAAACTTTTTTTTCGAAATCGAAATGCGGCTAGTGCTTAAAGTTTGTGGTTGGTGGTCCTTATAAACCATAAGAAATTTCAGCTCGATCGGAATATGTCCTGAGGCTGCGAAATTCAGTCAAAATTTTCAATTTTTGTGAAAAAATGTCAAAAATTCGCAATTTTTTCTGATGATTTTTCGATGTTTCTGAAGTGATTTAATGGCAAAATATTACTTGTATAGCTTGTATGTTGCTTAGTGATTAACAATTTACTGAGTTTGAACGAGGAAAATTGATTTCTTAGTTCGCCAAAATTTGTCAAAAAACGCCAAATATTCAGACATGTTACGGATGTTGGGTAGGCAATAACCTGCTGCAATAACTCGACCCCACCGACTTAAATTTATGAAGAATGATAAGATAGTAGGAAAAGAAGTAATTTTCAGCTCTTATTTCATTGAATAATAGACTACCCAGCACTCACCACGAGGAGGTGGTTGCAATCGAGTGCCGACCTCTCACCCACCTAGGTAGGCTGTCCCATTTGGGCTTTGAAGTCCGCTTTTGTACCAAACCTCAATAATATTTTTCTGTCCTTCAATCGAAGTCTAATTTAGCCATCTCGGGATTCATAACTACATACAACAGTTGATGTAGCAGTTATATCCTTGACGCACCGTTCCTCTCCCTGGATACGGCACGGCAGGTAAAACAGTCTGCAGTTTTCCTAGGGATTCATCTCTTCCAGTAGCGATGTCTGCTAAGTCTTCATTTGTTAGTAAGTGTGCTACTGGAGGTGATTTTATTTCTTCTTTTCTCCAGTGAACTAAATCTGTAGAATCTTTGGCTTAAAAGTTGATAACTGGGGGTGCAAACTTTCTAATGGAGTTAACTGGTTGGCTTTGGCTTTTTCTAGCTTTCAGGATCTTCTTTGCAGCGTTTTTACGCACATTTTAGCGACTATCTAAACATACCAACTCGTATGTTTCCTGGATGCCCCCAGAAAGCATGATTTCGAAGATGATCATAGAAATAAATCTTTAGCAACGTTAGCAATGTCTTTCAAGGAGATTTCCTGTCCAAAGTAACTTTTTTTGCTTGAACGTAATTAAAACACCGAATGACACTCCAAAAGTTGGTAACTGCTTTTCATTAGATCCTCCGATTCCCCTAAAATATCGAATATCGCTGACTTCATCTGCCCTCAATGCTAGGGTGGCATTTTTACGGAGTATTGTCCAGCACACTATGAAACACAAATATTTCCTGTTTTCACAGCTATCAATCCACAGATTTGCAAGATTCAACAGTAGTTTTAGACACGCCTATTGCAATAACACGTGTTACGTAGACTTAAAACTCGCGCAAACCGTCACGTTTCAGTACTCTGTCCGGAGAGACTGACACCCATACTGGTAATGCCAATATTGCAACCACCTCCTCCTTTACTTGATTATTCGATTAACTAAGAGCTGCAATTTACTTCATTTCCTACTATCTTATCATTCTTCATAAATTTAAGTCGGTGGGGTCGAGTTATTGCAGCAGGTTATTGCCTACCCAACATCCGTAACATCTCTGTATATTTGGCGTTTTTTGACAAATTTTGGCGAACTAAGAAATCAATTTTCCTCGTTCAAACTCAGTAAATTGTTAATCACTAAGCAACATACAAGCTATACAAGTAATATTTTGCCATTAAATCACTTCAGAAACATCGAAAAATCATCAGAAAAAATTGCGAATTTTTGACATTTTTTCACAAAAATTGAAAATTTTGACTGAATTTCGCAGCCTCAGGACATATTCCGATCGAGCTGAAATTTCTTATGGTTTATAAGGACCACCAACCACAAACTTTAAGCACTAGCCGCATTTCGATTTCGAAAAAAAAGTTTTTTCGATCCACCCTAACGGACAGCGTACCTGAAGCATATGAATCGCCTCTATGTACATTCCATTTCATATCATTCCCGATATTCGGATATGCATTTAAAATAATTGTAAAAATTGACCGCCATGCATTTTATACTGGAGAATTTTGCACCCAGTTAATCTTAAATTATCTTAAATTAATATGCAATTGTCGCACAATCGGGTCCTTAGTTCGTCGCCAGGCGGCCATTTGCGTGAGGTTTTGAACATTGTTTTGAGGCCTTTCTTTGTACGATACTGCATTCAACTGATAGTTTTCAGTATGCAAGCAACTTTTACTCGTATCTATATAGGTATATCCGGAGAGTTAGCTATATATAATAGATATAGATACAGGGGATACGAATTCTGACCATGTTCCACAAGCGCCGTCCACGTCAGATTTTTACGACGTACTGGCCCCAGACTCTAGATGCTAGAATAATTCAGACATCGACGCTAGGTGTCATGGGTTCGATACTAGAATGTCCCAAAAATCGCAATTTTCCCATAAGAATGCATTGCGTGGATTTTGGAAAATTATTTTGAGGCACTTATCGTTAAGAAGGAGGAACCAAAATCTCGGAGGATGAATTCGAGGTAGCCTTCTATGGTTCTTATGGAAAAAATGTTGCCAAATGACCGTGAGTTCGACGCCAGGTGGGTGCGAAATTCTTCCATAAGAAATGCATTGCTGCAATTTCTGAATTTTTTTTTCAATGCCTTCCCGATAAGCTGGAAAGATAAAACCCGGAAAGTTGACAAAGGCGTTTAAAATCCTTCTTTCGTCAGGTTCAACGTTTCTCTAGTGGTCCTTGGTTCGATGCAGGAGCGTAATTCCGATTCCATCATGCATTTTAAACGGGGAAAACTGTATCGTATTTTAGGACCTTCTCGATAAGATATTGAATCGAAACTTTGGCATTTGTGAGAATGGCACTCATGTAATATTAATTTGCTATTCCCTGTCACAGAAGGGTCCTGAGTTCTACGCTAGGCGGTCTTTTGCGCGAATTTTTGCAATCTGTTTTGAGGCCGTTCACTATGCGATAGAGCAATCATAATCACGGTGTTTGCAGATGAGATGGTCTTCCATAGTACCAAAGGTAGAAAGGTTACCAAATGACCGTGAGTTCGATGCCAGGTGGGTCCGATATTCTTCCATAAGAAATGCATTGCTGCAATTTTTGAAAATTTTTTTAATGCCTTCCCGATAAGCTGGAAAGATAAAACCCGGAATGGTGACAGAGGCGTTTGAGAACATTCTTTCATGACGTCCACTGTTTCTCCAGAGGTCGTTGGTTCGATGCAAGAGTGTTATTACAATTCTACCATGCATTTCAAACGGGAAGAACGGAATCGTATTTTAGGACCTTCCCGATAAGATATGGAATCGAAACTTTGGAACAATTCATAATGGCACTTATCTAACATTCGTATGCCATCGTTTCTCACGAACGGGTCCTGTGTTCGACGCCAGGCGGTCATTAACGCTAATTTAAAAAAAATTCTTTTGAGGCCTTTCTCTATGCAGGAGACTATTCAAAATCACAGCGTTTGCATTTGAAGTACTTTTCTATAGAACCAGTGGAAGAAAGGTTAAATTTGTTCGGAGTTCGATGCCAGAAGGATGAAACTTTATCACGTACGAAATGCATTGCGGCAATTATCAAGTATTTTGCTGGATAAGCTTCAAAGATGATATCCGTAAGGGGAACTTAATGTAAATTTTTACCAATTAGCTTTTAGATTTTACTCGTGTATATATATATATATATATATATATATATATATATATATATATATATAGGTATATCCGGAGAGTTAGCTATATATAATATAAGATATATAATAGATAGATATATATAGGGGATACGAATTTTCACCATGTTTCACAAGCACCATCGACTTCAGATTTTTACGACGCACTGGCCCCACCCTTAGATGCCAGAATAATTCAGACATCGACGCTAGATGTCATAAGTTCGACACCAAAGTCTCCCAAAAATCGAAATTTTCCCATAAGAATGCATTGCGCGGGTTTTTGAAAATTATTTTGAGGCACTTAACGGTAAGATAGAAGAACCAAAATCTCGGAGGCAAAAGTTGAGGTTGTCTTCTATGGTTCTTGTAGAAGAAATGTTACCAAATGACCGTGTGTTCGACGCCAGGTGGGTTCGAGCTGCTTCCGTAAGAAATGCAATGCTGAAAACTTCTCGCTACATGGACGACTTGTATAATTTAATAATATAATAATATGGATTATACATAGAGGCAATTCATATGTTCATATACGCTGTTCGCCTTTCCTCTGACGTTTCCTTGTTCGATGCCTGAGTGATTTCTATTCTACCATGTATTTCAAAGGGGGAATGCGTAATCTTATTTTAGGACCTTTCCGATAAGGCATTGAATCGAAACTTTGGAATAGGTCAGATTGGCACTTATCTAATATTTGTATCTAATTGTGTCGCACGATCGGGTCCTTAGTTCGACGCCAGGAGGGTTTTTGCGCGTAGTTTTCAAAATTGTTTTGAGGCATTACTTGGTACGATACTGCATTCAACTAATAGCGATAGAGATGCAGAAATGCAACTATTTGTTTCAATTATTGGATTTCCGATTAAGAGGTTCAAACTATGTACTTTTTCTGAGGGCCATTTTTCTTCCTTACTGGAAATCGAACCGAAAGCGTTCCAATGGGAAAGAAGGGAGCTCACATGGCAACGAATCAATGGATTAGATAGGTAAATAGGAAAAGGGGGCCTCTGGAGAGAGCTTCCCCGTTTCATTTCCCCTTCGATCTATCCCAATAAATAAATCTTCCAATAACGACCCCATTCAGAACGGATTCCTCACCATAATAGAAAACAAGATGTGAATGGCTAACTCTCTCATCCATTAACTAACGCATCCGAACCGAATTCATGTTTGTAAACGACTATTGATATGTAAGAAATGAATTAGAAACCACTTTTCAGTAAGGGATATACGGCAAAACTCGGATAAGACGCTTTTCAGTGATAATCGCTTTATTACAGAAAACTGTTATATCATAATTTTAAATTATTTAACAGAAACATAGTCAATTCGGTAAGAATTATAAATTGTTTGTCCATTGACTGAGGATTGTGGATCCTGCGATGTGTGTGTGAAAATATATGACAAAACACAAACTAATAAGTAAAAAAATAAATAAAATATTAAAAAATGGAACTAAACAACAGAAGGCACCACCAATTAATTGTAGTTAGTTAAGTAGAAAAATGAAATAGCGTAATATCAGTAAAAAGCAAGCAAGCAACCTTTTACTCTGCTCCTCCAATGCTTGGACAAAAGAGAGGTCGGTGTGATACACTTTGCATAGCTAGCTCCACGAAAAGAACAAAAGAGTGCAAACAAAAGAAAGGCGGATAGGCAACCCGTAAATGTTCTGCAGCGACTAAATCTTAATCTCAAGTTGATGTCATATCGGGAAGGTCCTCAAATTTAATTCCGAATTTCCCATTTAATTGTATGTAGAACGCAATAAGTACCCTGGCGACGAGCCAAGGACCATCGGGGAAACGGTAAACTGCTTTTGTAAATCGTACTCTTGATTGCTACTCTCATATCAAGTTACGGACTTCAATCTTTTTCGGAAATCTCTCATTAAAAAATTTCGGTATCCCACCATTCATATCTTATGGGAGATTTAGGACTGCCTGGAGCCAAACCCAGGACCTTCTTGGAAAATAAGATTTCACACGACTGTTTGGTAGTGGCAACACAGACTTCTAAATTAGCACATCCATTAGACATCGGGAAGTTCCTAAGCCGTAATCAGGATTCCCTGTTTGAAACCTTAGAACAGGAACGATACCCTGGCGCCGAGCCAAGGCTCATCAGGCAAACCGTAAACGGCGAAAATGAAAGCTTATTATAACCGCTATCCACATTCTGGGTTGCACCTTTCCAGGTTATCGTAAAAGTATTCAAAAGAATCGTTAACAATCGCAGTAAAGTATTTTCGAGATGAGAAATTCAAACCACCTGGCGTCGAACCCACGCTCATTTTGTGACGTTTCAATCACTATTGGTATGGAAGACCACTACATCTGCAAAGTCCGTTATTTTGAATCCTTTATCTTAAGGAGAAGTGCCTCAGAAATATTTTCAAACATTCGCGCAAAAGACCGCCTAGCGTCGCACTCAGGACCCGCTCGTGAGAGACAAATGCATACAAATGTTGCCTCAATTCCATTATTCAACTATTATCGTAGTCTTGATTATTCTGATGTCTACAGGATGGGGCCAGTACGTCGGAATTATTTCACATCGACGCCACTTGTGGAACATTCCGAAATATCTTTCCATGTTACAGCGAAAGCATTCCAAACCATTCTTAAAAATCGCCGAAATACATTTCATATGGGAGAATTTTGCACCAACCTGGCGCTGAACTAACACATTTGGTAAAATTCCTCCCACTAGTACTATAGAAGACCACTTCATCTACAAACTCCATAAGTGCCATTCTGACCTGTTCCAAAGTTTCAATTAAATATCTTATCGGGAAGGTTCTAAAATAAGATTCAGTTATCCCCATTTGAAATACATGGTAGAATATAAATGACTCTCTGGCGTGGAACCAAGTACCATTAGAGAAACGGTGGTTTCTTAGTGGAGTTATCAGATGAGGTAATCTTCTATTATTACAATTGATGAATTGTCACCAAATGATCGTGAGTTCGACGCTATAAGGGTGCAAATTTCTTCCGTATAAAATGCATGGCGGTAAAGTTTGACAATTATTTTGAATGCTTTCCCGATAACCGGGAAAAATAAAACACGGAATGCACTTAGAGGTCATTGATAAATTTCAAATTCATAGTTTACAGTTTCTCTTACGGTCCTTGGTTCGATACCAGAGCGTCATTTGTATTTCCCCCTACCACACGCCGTAAGATTGCTTGCAGGGTATGTATGCAGATGTAGATACCATGCATTTCAAATGGGGATAACGGAATCTAATTTTAGGACCTTAATATTGAACTGAAACTATGGAACTGGTCAGAGAGGCCTTTATCTAACATTAATATGCAATTGTCTCTCACGAGAGCTTCCTGAGTTCGACGCCGGGTGGTCTTCTGCGTGAATTTTTGAAAATTGTGTTGAGGCCTTTCTCGGTGCGATAGAGCATTCATGTGCAAGTAGTATAATAAGCAATTCAGTATGCAAGCAACTTTTACTCGTATGCATATAAAGTGCATTTGAATGATGGTATACTTTTTCAATTTTCATAGTCGAATTCGAAATGATTGTACTACGAAATCGAAGCAAATACCATAAGAATGAAACGAGATGTTTTCGTCGTGCAATCATCGTTTTCGATTCGAAATAACGATAATTCGGAAATAATTGTCGAAAACATCGTAAGATTTTGCGAATACAAAAACCTAGCCCCTTGACCACAAAGGCTGAATGTAAGCTCATACATTTTACCGATAAAAACACACACATAGAATAGGTGCTAAGAAAATAATAGACTTTTTGAAAAGGAAGGAATGATATATGACTCTAATAATATTTACAATTTATCAATGACCCATCGCACTCTCTAGCGCTTAATATTAGTTCAAATAAGAAATTGCTGATTCCATTCTCATATATGGCATAAGTATTTGGGGGAAGGGGTCATAAACTTCAGGTAAATCTTATTAAAAATTAAGAAAAGAATTTTTAAGTATATATTTAATGATAATAATTCTGGTGGTGTAAAGAAAACTGTTATCAATACCTGCGCTTGCTACTGTTCAGGTTGTTGTACATACAAATACATCATAATTTTAGCTAACTATTACACAAATAAAGACAAGATAGTGGAAAATTCTCACCGTCAAAAGAAAAAAATAACAAGAGTTAGATACGCTGTGCAAATAGATGATAATAATCAGGATGTCGGTCTCTGATCAAACCTTTGATTACAAAAATTTTTACGTGAAATTTCTAGTTTTCGAAGTTTAAAGATTAAGGTTAAATATAGTTATTATATTCAGAATAACTGTATGTTGCGACGGCACAGTACTCTACCCCAAAAAAGGGAGGATTATGGCCTGTATGTAAGAGACAGAAAAGGGGAAATCACTCACCTTATAAGGTCCTTTGCGACGATGTTGTCTTTTTCTCGACGAAGAACAGCTCCTGCATTACCGAATAAGGAAGGCGATTCCGCTCAAATGAGATGTTGTCTAAACACTTTAGTTTTATTAGAAGTGAGTTTTTGAGTATATTCAACGTTTCATATGTTTTGATTCTTGTAATTTTTTATGCAATATACCACTACATTTTATACCTTATTTTATTTTAAGATTTTGATTTAAGTGCAATAAGAACTTGAGCATTCAAAGCTTTTTTGGAATATTTTTACATTTTCAAATTTCAGCAATTTTATGGCAGACTAGCTGAAGTGCCGTTGATTCTCAACGGGTAAAAAAGTAGGAATATAATAATTATGTAGTTAATAATATTTTTAATAAGAGAATCCTAAATCTCTCATGTAAGCTTTATCGGACAGTTAACCCAATAAGAAAATTTTTAAATCTCTTTAAAGTTTCTCATAATTTCGAAAGAAAGATCAACGATAGAAATATGAACTTTATAAAATTTCGTTCTTCCGAAATTTGTCTCGAGTTTTTACGATTCTTTGTAACTTAATTTTGCGATAGATACAGAACTTTGGAACGAATAAGATGAACTCTACTTACATTATCTGGAGAGGTTTTACCTTGTCTTGGGTTGAACTGTAGATAAATAATATTCATCAAAAGATGCGCGGCGTCGACTTTAAATAGCATGTAAGTTTACAACATCTGGTTCTTGAATTTTAAGCAAATATACACAGCCTATATCATTACTAAAATGTAGAATAGCTGGACTGCTCATCGGGAAGCAAAATTTGACGAATACAATACTGCGACTATTTAGATAGACTGTGTGAGACGCTGAATTGCATATTATTTACTCAAAATGCTACTATGATATCAGTGAATTAAGGAAGCATAGCCGTAATCCCCTGCCACACGCCGAAACGAGGCTTGCAGTGTGCATATGTAAATATATATGATCTCATCGTAAAGTACACTTCGTAGTTTCATTAGATTAAAATAGTTTTGGCAAAGTCGAGCATGCATGAGTATCCATGCAAATCGACTCTCTTCCCTACTGCAAATGTTAAAATTTCAAAATATTGACTTCTACGGATATAAACTATAATTTATTCGAACCATTATATTGACCCAAATTCCATCTATATTCCATGTATACATAAATATATATGTATCCCGTGTATTCTTATGGGAAAATTCATAAACTCGGATTCAACAATCGCATTGGTCGTCAAGGGGACTGAGGTTGTTCATAGCCTCAAAATTTCACAAAATCTTCGTATATTTCATCCAAATACTCAACACATCGACCTGATAACGATATTCCATGCCAATAATAAGAATCTTTACTCATTTAAAACAGTAATCGATTTGGTGTCGAACTGGGAACCATTTCGCAGGATGTAGTTGCATATTAAGTTTGGGAAGTGAATTAATATACGAAATATTTCAACTCCAAATAGTTAGTCGACTTGAGGGCACTCATCCAGTCATTTGCAGAGATTCTGCTGGAGATCGGCAGATGGCTTAACACACAGGAATGGCTACATACAATTTTTAGTACTTTTTGGTACACACTTTTGCGTGCGGTCTAATAGTTTCTTGTATTTATTTAGTTCACTGCGAAGGGAAATTCGTTATACCAAAGCCGAGAATTCAACTCAAGTAATATTTATTTATTAAAGTGTTTCACATACAGCGAGATTGCCAATTACAGTGAAAGCAATTACGACATTCCCATTATTCGCCGGGAGTGTTTTTAATATATTTTCTGTTATTATAAAAGGTCACTAAAAATATTGGAGGAAAAACAAGTGATTCGTTTCCTCACGTCGCATTTCTCGGTTTTTACCTTTATATTCACCGCCCTTTATAAGTAAAGAATAATTGCCTGCAATAATTGCTTGTACTTTACATTGTAAAGTACAAGCAATTATTGAACTGAATTAAGTTCTTGATTGAGAATCGATTAAAATTCCCTCCCTTACGTGGAGAATCCTAATTATGAGAGTATTCTTTTAGAGAGTAATCTCTTGATATATTCCCACCTCGTGTTAACTGAACCATCATCATCAATTACCCGCCGCCCCTTTCTTTTCTTTCTCAAAAGCCCTCAACGTTCTCCCCTTTCAAAACTTATCACATCTCCCTGAAAACCGCTTCATTTATTATTTGACGACTCTTTAAATTATCATTCAGGGAGTCATTAAAAGTTCTTTTATACTATAATAGCATACACACTAAATGTTTGGAGAATGTAAATTGAGCAATTATATTGGTTTCTTCTTAGGTGGAACTTGTTTTCATTTCTACCCGACTTCCTTATTTACTCGTGAGATCAAATTAAGAAAAGGGAGTGTCGCAATTTTAGTAGAATTCGATCATAACGTGGGTTTACATCCTTACATTTAATTTGCGAAACGACTATTTACAGTTACTACAGTTTGACGAGTCTACAGATATAACAGACACAGCAGTTGTGGAGAGAATGGCATTTAATAACTCTACTGCAAAAGAAAATCTACTGAACGTATTACGATGAAAGCACAGGTGAGGATATCTATAACATATTTATAACATATGCGGAGTCGATAGATATGCCTTTACACAATCTTTCCGTAATAACCACAGATGGAGCACCAGCAATGGTTGATAATATCAATAGGTTTATTGCTCTTTGCAAGAAAGATAAGTCTTTTCCAAATTACCTTTCGTATGACTGTATTATCCACTAGGAAGTTTTGTGTGGCAGAATTTTTGAACACGTCATAAAAATAAATAGGAAAATATTCAGCTTTATTCGAGCAGCCCCTTTACAACACCGTCTTTTGAAAGCTCTTTTAGAAAATTCTGAAGAACCTGATCCTTTATAGTGAAGTACGTTGGTTCGGTAACTGTCTAGATTCGTCACCTTGAAGAAATAGAAAATTATCTAAATTTCAAAGATAAAAATTTTGTTGAATTAAAGGACTTGCTGGCTGGTAGATTTGGGTTTCATCACAGATGCAATGGAAAAATTGCATAATTTAAACTTGGAACTGCAGGATAAAGACTTACATATAGCTTCAAGCATAGGCTCTGAAAACTCATTTAAATCCAAACTGGTTTTGTGGATATCAAATCTGCAGATGAGGTACATTTCCCAAATGATAGGCGACGCTGAAATTGACTTGTTGTCAATCCCTTCTAAATCAGCTTGAAAAGCGATCAATTCACCACGAGCCAATGATCACCTTTTTTGTCAATCCTTTTACTTGCCAAGTTCTATGACCAGAACAAGAATCTGTATTCAATTTCCTTTCTTTTAGTACCTGTCTCGATTTCTTAAGACCTTTATTTTCTGATTTAATTCTGCAAAACAAGAAATGTCTACAATCGATCAAAATGAACTTTACGTGCATTTCCTATGGGAGAGTTCTCCAGAGTCAAACCAAGGGTACTTTAGGCAGACAAATATCTATATGATACACTCCATCGGACCATTAACTAATCCCTAAATTTCGTTTTTCTAACTCGTAAGGAATGCGCGAAATTAATTTCCAAATTTTCTCCCATGTATTTCCTACGGGAGTTACGGACATCGGATCAATAAATGTGCACACATCGCTGGTTATTATATAAGACACATAAGTCGCATTTAGGTAACTAGGCATGCAGCAAATAACATGACAATTCGCATTTAGACCATAATGTATATTCCGACGACAGCGTCAGGAGTCCAATTCGATTCCTGAGTCGAAATCTGATTTGAATTTCAAATCTTTGCTAAGAAGTTGATTAAACGATATTCGAGGACTCATACGACGTTCAATATTAAATATTTGATTCACATCGTTCCACAGACTTGTTGATTTCCCTCTTCTCTTTCCAATTTTCCCCAACCGAATACCTCCCTTCGGACTTATCTTGGAGAATCCTATTTTTGCTGACTACTGCCCAGGGATTTGCCAGATTTTCTATTATGGCGCCGAGTTAAAGAATGGCGGGGGGATGAGTGATGGGGCGCGCCGGTAGAGCGCTCTGGCGGGCGAAAGCTTAACTCTGGGAAAATTAAAGTGACACTGAAGCGAGAGAGAGGGATTACGTCTTTGGAGCGGGAATAATAGAATCTGGGTTGTATTAGGAGAAAGACGATAACTAACTTTATCGATGCGCTATTGAGTGCTGCATTTACGAAAGATACAACAAAAGGGAGCAAGTATTGTGAATAGCTTTGATGAGCGTTGTTTGAATGATTCAGAAATCTTTAGATGACCCAATCAAAGACTTAATTTACTTATTAATTACAGAGATTTATATAATTCATAAATAAGATATTTGATTATTTTTCAATTTTCAGTAAAACATTAAAGTTGATCCATTTCAGGTCCAAGTGGGCTACAGCAAAGCCAATTGAAGACGCAGTCTCGATCACAAGAAATAATAATACCACTTAATACGCTCTGCTACCCGAATAAAGCGCGGATTGTTCCCATCCCAAGATGCCCTTATTCATAATGGTAAACATTTCTTTATTGTAGAATGAAAAAGGACCAAAGTGAAGCAATAAAAGGAGGAGACCATTCTTGTTTTTCATTCAAGAAAATATTGCTCAAGATATCAAGACCACATTAGCTATTAAATTCATAGTAAATAAATGTTATTAAAGTATGAAAAATATCAATATTTACTTTTCCCTCATTATTTACCCGAAATCCTTTTTATTTTACCGCTTTCAGTCATATTTTTTAAACCTAATAAAAAAATTCAATTAGAAACAACATGTACCATTCCTCGTTAAGAAGAGCATCACATCAACAAAGTAACCCCTACCAAATATGAAATCAACCCAAATCTTAGGTTCGGGTTCAACACCAGGCGGTTCCTCATTTCTTGGATGGCTGAAGTTTCAAATATTTTTATGTTAAACTTACTGAGAAAATAGAAATTTATAGCCTGGGATGTGAACAGAAGTCATGAATGTGGTTTATAAGCGCAGTACAGATTCCCTGGTGGTCCTTGGTTCGAGGAAAGAGTTCGACTGTTTGCATTCTATCTTTCCCCGATTCCACAATCTTGATGACAAAGGAATTCATGAATATTTAAATTTGTTGAATTTTCTGCGCGCTGAAATCTGATTAATTAGCGTGAAAGAAGAATTTCTCGAAGAATGATCGAGGAAAGGAAATTCGAAGGAAAATCACCGCTGATATTTTCCTCACTTTCACATGAAGGAAGAGCACTATTGAGACTGACTCCAACGACCTATTTTAAAAAAAATAAAAAAATGTCCGTGAAGCTGGGAACACAAATATTCTGTTTCTCGGTTGCATCCTTCATCGGTGAGCTTACATAAGCTCTCCCGACAGCTGATATCATAAAGAAAAGAAATAATTAATTTGATGCATTGAACAGCAAAAGTAATTACTCAAAACAGCCAAGTTTTTTTAGGAAGACGTTGAAACTTGGAAATGTTGCAGGAAGGTGGTGAATAATGAGTGATATTAAGAAAATATTGAAGTCGTCCCCATGTTTCGATGGTATAGTATAAATTTTGCTCTGAAATTACGTCATTAAATAGGCGATGATTACCGGGGAATGGGGCAACTCGCCGCCGGCATATTTTAAATCTATTATATATAGCTAACTCTCCGGATATACCTATATATATAGATATATATATAAGGGATACGAATTCTGACCATGTTCCACGAGCGCCGTCGACGTAAGATTTTTTCGACGTACTGGCCCCACTCTGTAGATGCCAGAATAATTCAGAAATCGACGCTAGGTGTCATGGGTTCGATACCAGAATGTCTAAAAAATCGCAATTTTCCCATAAGAATGCATTGCGCGGGTATTTTAAAATTATTTTGAGGCACTTATCGGTAAGATAAGGGAACTAAAATCTCGGAGGTTGAAGTTTAGGTAGCCTTCTATGGTTCTTATGGAAAAAATGTTGCCAAATGACCGTGAGTTCGACGCCAGGTGGGTGCGAAATTCTTTCATAAGAAATGCATTGCTGCAATTTTTGAAAATTCTTTTCAATACCTTCCCGATGAGCTGGATGGATAAAACCCGTAATGGTGACAAAGGGGTTAGAAATCCTTCTTTCATTAGGTTCACTGTTTCTCTAGTGGTCCTTGGTTCGATGCAAGAGCGTTATTCCGATTCCACCATGCATTTCAAACGGGGAAAACGGAATCTTATTTTAGGACCTTCCCGAATAGATATTGAATCGAAACTTTGGAACAAGTCATAATGGCACTTATATAATATTAATTGCTATTTTCTCTCACGGAAGGGTCCTGAGTTCGACGCTAGGCGGTCATTTGCGCAATTATTTGCAACCTGTTTTGAGGCCGTTCTCGATGCGATAGAGCAATCATAATCACGGAGTTTGCAGATGAGATGGTCGCTCATAGTACTAAAGGAGGAAATCTTACCAAATTACCCTGAGTTTGACGCCAAGTGGGTGCAAAATTCTCCAGTATACAATGCATGGCGGTCAATTTTTACAATTATTTTGAATGCATATCCGACTACCGGGAATGATATAAAATGGAATGTAAATAGAGGCAATTCATATCAATTCACACACGCTGTTCGAAGATCCTCTGACTGTTCTTGGTTCGATGCCGTCATTTTCGGCCCTAAACGCGGGGCTGTGGGAGTTCTGCAGGGACGCTCAAATCTTGCCTCTTAACCGCTCTGGGGTCCTCTACACTGCTTCGGGTTCGAGACGGTTGGCTCGTCGGATATATGTAAGTATTTTTTAGGGTAAAGAGTAGGTCAGATAGTGGATTTTCGGGAACGAAATATTCGTCGAAGCGAATAAGGAATAAAGTAGAAACAAGCGAAACATATAATAAGCGAGCTTCACCCACCTGAACCTGACAACGAAAATAAGATATCAATTGCGATAGTTAACTGTAGGAGCGTTAAAAATTAAGTATTCGACTTAGAACATCTCGTCAAAATACCGATATCTTAATAGGCACTGAAAGCTGGTTAAATGGGGATATAAGCGATACCGAAATATTCCCTAGAGATTTTAATATTTACCGTCGAGATCGTAAGGATAAAACAGGGGGCGGAGTCTTTATGGCGGTCAAATCTCTTCAGAGTAAAGCGCAGACCCCGAGTGATAGCGACAAAGAAAGCGTCTGCTGTACGATATGCCAAACAAATAAGCCAAACATCAATATATGCGTGTTCTACCGGTCACCGAACTCCTCTCGACAAGTTATACGAAATCTAAACGACGAAATCAATCGCTACACTAGTAAGAATAATCAAAGTACAACTATCATAGGGGTGATTTTAATCTTCCAGATATCGACTGGAAAAATCATAGTGCAAAGAAAAGGGCCAAAGACACTGACTCATGCAAGACATTATTAAACTTACTTCAGAAAAACTCAAGCGGTAAAATCACCTACTAGAGGAGAAAACATTCTCGTCCTTCTAATTAACGTTCCAGAGAGATTAAACAGTATCACTATAGATGAAGGGCTTGGCGAACACAAGGGCGTATACGTAGACATCGATATGAAATTAAACAAATTTAAGAAACCTAAGCGTAAGATTTATCTATACGCCAAAGCGAATTTTGACAGCTTTAAGGCATTATTGAACAAAGACTTTAATTATTTCGAGTCATGTGTAACTAATATGCACACCGAAGAAACCTGGAAAATTTTCTTCGAGTCAATGCATAAATACTTAGGCCGTTATATGCCCTCGAAATACTCCAAAAACGATTGCGAACCTAGATGGTACAACAGCGAGGTTAGAAAGGCTCTTCGTAAACAGAGAGCACTACATGGAAAAGTAAAGGCTTTTGAGGGTAAAGATCAGCCTGATTTGAGTCCAGCGATATCACTTTTGTTAGAGAAACACAAGAAAACGAAATCCGACACCAAGATAGGTATGCGTAACGCCCTCCGTAATTTCGAACACAAACTTCTAGGGGAGAGCCTGGACGAGGACCCTAAGGCCTTCTGGTCTTACGTTAGAGAGGTACAGGGAAAGACTCAAACAGTAAGCTCACTTAGGGATAGTGAAGGTAATTTAAGTAGCGATTCGAAGAAGGAAGCGAATATTCTAAACGACGTTTATCGAAGCGTATTCACGTCCGATAGTACGACAGACACTCTCCCGGAGATTAATACATCCGTGTCGATGCCGAGTATATCCTTTACCGAAGATGGGATTATTAAACTCTTACGCAAAATTAAGACCCATCTCATTAACTGGAAATATAGACCCATCTCATTAACTTCGCTTTCAGGAAAAGTTATGGAACATATCGTTGTCAGCTCGCTCATGAGATTTTTAGATAATAACCGTTTCCTCAGCAAGAACCAGCACGGTTTGCGAAAAGTGGTGCGAAAAATCGGAACTAGATCTCAATGTGAGTAAATGCTCCGTAGTTAATTTCTTCGAAAAGAAAGAATTGCGTCATAATTACCCATACGTAATAAATGGATTAGTAATAATTGTAGCAGAATCAGTTGAGTATCTTGGGGTAACTCTTACCAATAATTTAAATTGGAGCACTCCATTCGTAAAATCTGCGGTAAGGCTAGTAAAAAGCTCGGCTTCATAAAGCGTTTGTCGGTGGATGCAATGAGAAAGTTAGAGAGCGATGTTATTTCTCCTTGGTCAGGCCCCATCTCGAATACGCGGCAAGTATATGGGACCCAGCGGATGAAACGGGTACCCGCGAACTTGAGAAAATTCAACGCAAAGCGATACGTTTCGTTAAAAAATGCTACGAGAAAAAGGTAAGCGTCACGAAGATGCTCTCAGATACAGGTTGGGCATCATTGAAAGAAAGGCGGTTAGAAGCTAGGTTGCGACTCCTTCATAAATTTAGAGAAAGCACGTTTTCCCATGACATAGTTGTTATTATGCGACCCCCCTGTTACTTCGGCCGATCCGACAATGAGAGCAAAATAAGAGAAATAGACGCTAGAACTAGTCGATTTAAGAACTCATTCTTTCCGCGAACAATACGCAATAGTGATAGGCTAAAAAGGTAGCTCAATCGATTGGTGTTTACACCCCCTGCCACACGCCGAAAGGCGGCTTGCAGGGTATTCATGTAGATGTAGATGTAGATTTCTATTCTACCATGTATTTCAAAGGGGAAAAGCGTAATCATATTTTAGGACCTTCCCGATAAGATATTGATTTGAAATTTTGGAACAGGTCAAAATGGCACTTATCTAATATTAATTTGCTATTTTCTCTCACGGAAGGGTCCTTAGTTAGACGCCAGGCGGAGTTTTGCGCGAAGTTTTGAACATTGTTTCGAGGCCTTTCTTGGTACGATACTGCATTCAACTGATAGCTTGCAGTATGCAAGCAACTTTTACTCGTCTATTATATATAACTATATCTCCGGATATACATATATATAGGGGATACGAATTCTGACCATGTTCCACAAGCGCCGTCGACGTCAGAATTTTTCGACGTACTGACCCCACCCTGTAGATGCCAGAATAAATAAGACATTGACGCTAGGTGTCATGGGTTCGATACCAGAATGTCCCAAATATCGCATTTTTCCCCAAAGAATGCATTGCGCGGATTTTTGAAAATTATTTTGAGGCACTTATCGTAAAGATAGAGGAACCAAAATCTTGGAGGTTAAAGCTGAGATAGTTCTATATTACCAATGAAAGAAATGTTACAGAATGACCTTGAGTTCGACGCCAGGTGGGTGCGGTCTTCCATAAGAAATGCATTACTGCATTTTCGAGCGTCATTTCGATTCTACCATTCATTTCAAACTGGGATAACGGAATCTTATTTTAGGACCTTCCCGATAAGAATTTGAATCGAAACTTTGGAACCGGTCAGAATGACACTTTTCTAATAGTAATATGCAATTGTCACTCACGAAAGGTTCCTGAGTTCGACGCCAGGCGTTCTTACGCGCGACCTTTAAAAATTGTTTTGTGGCCTTTCTTAGTACGATACCACATTCAACTGATTAGCTTGCAGTATGCAAGCAACTTTTACTCGTAATTACATACATGCATACATACATATACATAAAGCAAAACCATTGATCTGCTTCTTCAAATCTTTCGGCCAAAGATGATCTAGTTTGATCTTTATGTAGTTCAGTTGCACAGCGGATCGATCTCCATTTTGGGAGTGTTAATTAGAAGTTTTTCTCTCGTTCTTGTATTTTGAATATCGATCTGGCTCTGTCCTCTTATGTCAGCCTAAACCGATTGAAGGTCACTCTTTTATTAAATTGTTTGTGAAGTAATGTCAATTATAGCAGTAAAACTAAAATTGTAAGTGTGTGTAACTGATACTTTGAAAATAAACAGATTAAAACGAGAGTCGGATCGTCTACTTATAAGGATGTGAATGTAAAGCGAGTCTGGAATTGATGGAGGGAACGTGGACATGGTATTTTTTCCCTCAGTGTCAATCCTCAACTGTATAGCTATGTAGTGATTAGTAAATTGAGCAGTATGAGATATATTCTTTCCATAGGATCGCCTCATTTTAGGGCTGTTATAGGCAGGCAGGAAGGCAGCTCCAGCTGAGTTACATAAAAATTTAAAAGTATTTGTTCGCTCATTGAAAGGTTTGCTTTTCACCAAGACATACAACTTTTACTCGGCAATTTCAATTATAATATAAACATTATTCAGAAGTCTATTATTTTAGTTTAGGAAGGTCGATTTTTTATATTTGGTTTTTAACGCGCTCAATTGAGCAGTTAGCTAATGTATACACGAGGAAATCAGGCGTTAATATAAGGCGGAAATTTCTTCTGAAATCGATAATGTTTGTTTCTCAGAAGATCAGGTGAATTTAAAAAACGGCGGACGAAGTTATTCCATAGTTATTCCATCTCGAGTAGGTTCTATTCATTCCATATCAGGTCTCAATTGGATGTTGGATCGGAAGAAAGGTCTCTTAATTTACATTGCAATATACTCAAAAATACTATCAGTTTCTGCTGCAGCAATGAAAAAAAACATAGGAAATAATTTTAAATTTCTTAAATTATTAGATTCTTCGATTCCACGTTCTAGATTAACTACATAGAATGATGCCAATCCTTGGATTAAGAATTTAAGTTATCCTATTTCTGGGCCAAGAAATTTCAAAAATGAAATTCATCGAATCGACAGAACACAGATGCCCGTGTAATGAATTCGGGAAAGAGGGGATTCGTTTGTATTCATTCCTTTGTTTTACCCCAAGGAAACTTCGTATTTGGAACGCAATTTGATTCCGTAAGAACCCGTTCCATTTCGCAGTCAAAATGGCTTCCGTTTGTGATTATCGTTGTCCAATGAAAAAGAACTGTTATGAGATCAATTCTTTCGCCCTTAATGCCCTAGCATCCATCTCCGCACTTGAACTCTCTTTTTTCAATCTCGCTACAGTCCCTTGGGCGCTATAACGCACGTCTCCCAGAATGCATCTTCCCCTTCCACACACAACAGCCCTGCCAACATTTCGGATTTTATCCAATTATTTTCCTTTCCTTCCTACCCATCACTCGAAATGGTAACAATAATTTAAAATTATTAAAATTACGGAACTAAAATCAACTTGTACAACTAACATTAATTACATCTGATCCTTCTGAATAATCAGAAATAATACTGCTCTCTGATAACAGATATATCTATATTATATATATATATACATTTATTACATTTATTTTGTGAAACAAAATTAGAAATATTAGTCCTACGAAATCAAGACGAGCGCCAAAATAAAGGAATTGAATAAATATTCTTATTTTGGAAGTAAATAACTTTATCGAGACGAAATTCTGAGGATTTCGATGAAATAAACGAAAGCGTTGTGAAATTTTGAGGCTATAAACAACCAGTCCCCTTGACAATCAATGCGATTGGCGAAGCCGAGCTTCCGTATTTTACCGTAAGAATACACTGGGAATTTAGATCTATATAAAAGTTATGATTAGAATGAATGATAGGATGCATGAATAGGAGTCAATTTTTTTATCAATTTTAGTGTTTAGATTTAGAAAATATTTGCTGGGTCGATTCTATTGGAAGTATCTTAATCATTCACGGAAAGTTTCTTAATCTAGACTTTGCTAACTCTATTGAAATATAATTAAGTTACCAACTGCGAGTTACGTCGAGATAATTTAAATTTATACATGTATACTGCGTGCTGTCCTCGGCATATGGAAGGAAGTGTAGGAACCATGACTTTAATTCTTTTATTGGCTAATACAGCACATCTTAGTAGCATTTCAAATAGAAAATAACCGTATTCAAAGGGTCACATTCTACACTGGCTATCTTTTGCTTTCATTAGAGTCGAGGAAGTCATAAGTAGTATTACATTCTTGAATTTCGCTGCATAATGGGATTCAAGGGGAAGTTGAGATATTCCATATCATATCTAATATTTAAAATAACTGTGTAGACCCGAGAGAGAGCCAAAAGTTCCAAAACTTACAGCTAATTAAAAGTGGTAGACCCGCTCCTTTTAAGGAGGATCATCATAAAAGTTAGAATTAATTCAAGAGATGGCAGCACCATTAGGGTCAACTGTGCATTCGCTCTCATTTGATAACGGTTAACCCAATTTTTGTTCCAGAAACGGTTCAGTAAATTGAATAATAGTATAATATTCGTAGCGTGGAGAAAAAAAATTTATATTTCTTCATTTACCATCTTTTGGCAAAAAATATTCTTATAAAGACATAATAAAATTTTTTGGTATGGCCAGTTTGTGGAACTAATGTTTTAAAATTTAGCAATTTTTACGTCTAAAATTGGAGGAATAATTTCCGAAATAGAATTAATTAAAGAAAATATAATCCATGGATTCGGTCGAGATGTTGCGGAAAGACATAACTGAACACAGATTTCCCACTTTGTGGAAAAGTATAATTCAATCGAAGAAAACTCCACAGCGCGCCGCCTAAAATGCGGACACTCTGGGTATTAAGCAGAGTTAAATGCGACAACTAATGTTAATTGATAACTGTTCTTCCCGAGAAAGCCCCTATTTAATAGCCCTTATTTAAGCCCCTATATTTCCCTAAAATGCGCTGCGTATTGAGAGGTGAATACTTTTTGTATTAGAGAAACTTTTCGCTGGAAGTTTGAACGCACAAATATCTCTCGTGATCTTACTTAATAACCACTGGTGATATTTATCCATCCGATGTCAGTAACTCCCGTTAGAAATCTTTGGAAATTAATTTCACGCACTTTCCGACGAGATAGAAATAAGAAATTTAAAGATTCAACATATGACCCACATAAGATTATCCTACCAATAGTATCCTTGGTTCGACTAGGTCATTTAGAATACTTAATATCTTTCGAAAAGAAACGGAACACCTGTGGCGGAAGGATTGTAGCTCTATTTTCCTCTTAAACTCTTCATTTTTCCAGCTTTTAAAATTGGGTCATTATTAAATCCTTCCCAGATAATAGACTATTTTTAATTTTAAGGCCCACAAATAGTTTACTTTTATCGGTAGGCTTTCTTTTATTTGCATGATAAAGTTAAAAAGAATTACCTTCACAGAATCAGGCGAGAAAGAACGGTCGTACGAAATCGAAACGCGAAGCGAAAAAATAGAGGACTTTGGCATGAGAAAGAAAGTTACATTTAAAATTTATAGGAAGCGACATTTCATGATAAAGAAAGGTAAAGGGTTAGCAAACTTGGAAAATGTAAATACAGCAATATATTTTTACGAAAATAATGTAGTTTTGACTACATTATTTCCCGATAAGATATTTAATCGAAATTTTGAGACAGGTCATAACGGCAGTTATCTAATATTAATATGCTATTTACTCTCACGAAAGGGTCCTGATTTCGACGCCAGGAGGTCTATTGGGCGAATTTTTGAAAATTGTTTTGAGGCCGTTCTAGGTGCGATAGAGCAATCAAGATCACGGTTTTTGTAGATGAGATGGTCTTTCATAATACCAAAGGAAGAAATGTTGCTAAATGACCGTGTGTTCGACGCCAGGTGGGCGTGAAATTCTCGCGAATACGATACATTGCGGTAATTTATGAAATTTTTTTATTGCTTTCCCGATAAGCTAGAAAGATAAAACAGGGTATTGGAAAGGAGGTGTTTAAAACAATATTCCTTCACGCAGTTCACTGTTTCTCTACTGGTCCTTGGTTCGATGCAAGAGCGTCTATTTCTATTCTACCATGCATTTCAAACGGAGATATCGGAACCTTATTTTAGGACCTTCCGGATAAGATGTTGAACTGAAACTTTGGAACAGGTCAGAATTGCACTTATCTAACATTTGTACGCAATTTTCTCTCACGAACGGGTCCTGAGTTCGACACCAGCCTATCTTTTGGGCGAATTTTTTAATACTGTATTGGGCCTTTCTCTGTACGACAGAGCATACTAAATCACAGCGTTTGCGTTTGAAGTGTTTTTCTATAGAAACAGTGGGAGAAAGGTTACAAATGACCATTAGTTCGATGCCAGATGGATGCAAAGTTCTCCCGTAAGAAGCGCATTGCGGCAATTTTTAAGAATTTTTCTGGATAATCTGCGAAGATGTCCCGGAAAGGGGAACGTATTGTAAATTTTCACCAATTAGCTTGCAGTATGCTGGCAACTTTTACTCGTAAGAAATACAAGTAAAGTTAATTTTACCAGTTGCAGGTTTTATTTTTTTCGCCATAAAATAAGAAAAAATGATCTTATGAAATCGAGACAAGCGCTAAAAGAGAGAAAAGTAAATTAAAACTTTATTTTGATCGCTCAATTACGTATTTAAGTCGAAATTTTGATTTATTTGACGAAATACGCCGTAATTTTGAGAAATTTTGTGCCTAAAAACAACCGGTCCTCTTGACGACATATGCGATTGTTGAAGCCGAGCTCGTGCGTTTTCCCCAAGGAATCCACGGGGAATTTTGGCTCATTCAAATGTACGAGGTCTGTTCAAAAAGTTCCCGAACTTTATTTATTACAACATAAATAATTCACTTACAAATTGTTGCTCCGGGTCTTACTCAAAGTACTCCCCACCCCGATGTATACACTTAACCCAACGGTGTTTCCACTTTTTAAAACAGTCTTGGGACGCTTCTTTCGGATTGTTCATAAGCTCCTCCGTCGAATTTTACTTTATTCCTCAAATGGTGACAAATCTTTTTCCTTTGAGCGGGGTTTTTAGCTTTGGGCATAGGAATAAGTCACATGGAGCCATGCCTGGTGAATAGGGTGGTTGGAGAAACACAGTGGTCATGTTTTTGGCTAAAAAATCACGAGATTCTCGTGTTGCACCTGGTCTGCTCTCATCAGGCGAGGCACGAATTTGGCCTCGGCTCGATGCATCCTCAATTTTTTTAGTTAGGATTTCGTAGCATGACCAATCGGGATGCCACACTCTTCTGCAAGCTCCCTGACATTCAAACGTCAATTTGCACGAACGAGATCGTTCACTTCTTAATTAATAATTAAAAAATAACCAACTGGAGGCACACTATAAAAAAAGTTCGGGAACTTTTTGAACAGACCTCGTATTGGTATGAATGAATTATAGGATATATGAATAGAAGGCGATATTTAAAAAAAATTAGCATTTGCAGTTATGAACGATTTGAGGCCTTCTTTAATTGGTTAATTCCGCGTGTCGTAACAACATTTCGTAACATGTATATGTAAATTTAATTCAACGTCTCATTTTTCCCACGGGCTATCTTTTGTTTTCGAGTGAATCGAGTGTAGCAATTAGACAATTACAAGGCAGTTCAGCTATTCCATATTAAAAGATTGAGTGTGACTGCCTATGTTCGCTTAAAACTCGACAAGGATTAATTGAAAAACTTGCATGTTATGGTAATCCGAACACTCGCCTACTTCAATTTATGTATGTGATCTCAGATCCGACCAGAGATGAGGCAAAGCGTTCCCTAAAAATTAAAGTGCATTATATCATTTGCAATATCCATCGCAAAATCGAAAGAAAAACTCTAATTGGACGATGTTAAGCCAAGTTCCAAGTGGAGTGAAATTCTGCACAGTTTCATATTCTTATTGCCGATTTCTGACTTCTATTCATAATTACGGGAAATCGAAAAGATTCAAATTGCTGTTTGGATAACCTGTCACATTGAGTCAAGGGAACGTGAGAGACGTTGGAATCTCTTATTTAAAAATATTGTTAAAGTATTACTGCTTATTTCTATTTTCATACCCAACGGGCACTCAACTATAATAATCTATATCTAAATATAGTACAAACCGGTTAAGAGGGCACCAAACGAATAGTGTGTTATAAGAGTAATAACAAGGTAGTCTAATGGTGGATGCCTTGCGTCATATTTTTGAAGAATGGCCTGATTTCGCACAAAGAGAGAGTATAAGTTACTTAATTTGGGCCATTGTCAATTAACCATGTAGACAATTTGGTAAGAATGACAATTTTTCAACAGCAGTGGTGTGAGTGCATCGCAATCTGTCTAAGAGGCCGTGTCTTTTTGAACGTTTTTCAAATAAAATAATGTACAAGTATTTGGTAATTATTGCAATGTATAAATATGTGATTTCTGAATTATTTAGACACCTTATGCGTGTATCCTTTAAATATGTATTAATTGTTCATCTTACTTATACTGCATTGCTAGTTGCACAACACTTCGTCATCCGTCTATTTTTACTTCTTTAAGTAGTAATACACGGATAATACAACTACTAGCTCCCCTAGTAGTTGTATATTTTTATGAGTCAAAGTTTGCTCATCATTTTTTGAAAGGGGTGTGTCGTGTTATAATATAGTTACGTGACAAAAACCTTGAATATTTTTTGTTTTGATAATCTGGTAGAGTATGAAATTGAAAAATAGCGGATTGATATAGGAATGTATTAGTTTTTCGAAGAGTTGAAATAAGTGGGCACGTGATGAATATATAAATAAGTGATAAGAAAATGAAGCTGAACGACTGATTTCTCCAAATTATGATTATCATTCTTTTGGATCTTTGTATCTAAAAAAAACTCTAGACTTTGCGCATTCATTGCCTTTAATTTAAGGAAATAAAGAAACGTGGTTTAATGGTGAGATAGTTATTACGCAAACCACACTGAGAAAGGGTATCCTTTATATATTATTTTAAAACATGCTTTTTTGGTGATCGGGGCTTTTCTCCCTTATTACTCCACCAATACATATAAGTGAATGACCACTTGAAAGGAAATATTTTCAGGTTCCTGCTAAAAATAGTCATACAAATGAAAAAATCCACCATTTGTTAAAACATTGAATTAATATTTTAATCATCGCGTTGCGTCCTGGACGAAAAAATGCCCGGGTTGCTATATACAGATTAAATTTGTTTACATAGTGACGAGTGTAAACAAGTTTTAAAATCGGATAAAAGAACCTATTCTCGGTCATAAGATGGTTGAAGCAGTGTTAGCAATTAATATTATAGTCTCTATGAACAAACACTTCGACGTCGTACACAACCACAACAGTTTAATAAGCCACATTGAATCTGGCGGGAGCAGAACGACAGCCAAAGAAACATGAACATTGCCGAATATGAAAGTTTGCGTCATGGTTTTATCGTGTGGTATGTTTAAATAATTTTGCATCATATTACTTCCCGGTAGTTTTAATTTAAGATCGACAATATATAAAATTCGATTTGGGGTATTATGATTAGATTTTGGAGTATTCATAGAAAAATTAGAGAAATTAATTACGAGTCATGCGGTCAAAATAATTAGGTCGTTAAGTTGTTTTCCGAGTATTCAAATTTATTTTGGTGAAACTTTCGTCTGTTGCAAAATTTTACATATCTAAACCTGATATCAAATGATTTTTAGTGTTTATATTTATATATAAGCCCAAGCTTTTATTCCCAATCGCTACCTCTGAAGCACAAATATGTATTATTTTGCCACATAAACGATGTTAGATGAGTATTTTAAAAATTATTATTAGCAAAACTTACTTAAATGAATTTTGTGAGAGTTTATGTGACTTTCAATAAATGCGGGGACAATACTATGCGCTTTCATAATGTAACACAATGTATGTTCGTATGAAAGTGTGACACATAGCTTCCCCTCTAGCTCTCTTCTCCCAGATCAGATCACTGCAGACGAGTAGTAGTTATTTTTATATTTCATGTATGAAGAGAAGAACATAGAAAATAAATAAATAACTTCGATGCAGAAGGTATGTTTCGTTGTTTTATCTTGGTTATTTAAGTGACACTTCATTGCCGGTATATAAGGGAATGGTATTTATAACGATATAGTTTAGGTAAAGCTCGCAGTGATATTTTGTATCTTTACCATAATTCATTTTGTCATAAATGTATTGAGTGAATTGAGATATTCGGTAAAGGTTAAGATACATGTATCGTTATATATTGTTTGGGTTCATGAGGGAAGGCAACGCAAGGCATTTTATTTGGCCATTCAGTATCGTTACTGGATGTGTAGATACCGATATCCATCGCTACAAACGAGGTATACCGAAACAGACGCTGATAAAGAATATGAAGGTGTGTATTTTTAGATATGTATTAGTTTTTGTGTATTTGTTTGTAACGATTAGTGTTTGTTGAAGGGTATTTGGGTGGGAATTTGAGTATCAGTGTCGTCTGCGAAAGTTTCGCACGGGGCAACTAGTTTTCTTATAATTCAGGAAATATAAATAAGCACTTTTGACAGCCGAATTTTAAAACTTCGGAACTGATTTCTTAATTTCCCGTGCATATGGAAGCATTTTAACTTCAAATTCATTTCTAAAAATTGATTAGCCTTAAAATATTCCTTATATAATAATGACGAGTAAATAATATTCATACGCTTAGAAATCGCTCCGAACAAGACGTTTTTTACGAATATCATTAGTTACTGAAATGATAGACTTCGTTACAAATATTTTATAAGTTACCAAATGCTGCATTTCTGAACCAAAGATGAGTGGATTGATTCTCAGTTATCTGGAGAATACGCTTCCATTGGTGGTATTTTTTACAGCTGAGGTCATTTATGGGCTTCCAACGAGAATCAAACCTTGGACCGCTTTTATTAAGGTCACCCACTTCGATTCGAGTTCTCTCATTTCATATGACATTCTCTCTCTGAAACCGTACTTTTCTTAGTGTTTTATAAGAATGAATATAATAGAGATGAGATATTTGCGCCTCTCCAGATTATTGGTCATTCAAGGCAAAGATAAAGTTGTTCAGGAGTACATTCGATTTTTCTCAAATCATTGATAATGATATCCATAGAACATATCACACGAATGATGCCGTGATGTACGAATGCCAAGCGATGTCGTGAATAGCCTAGTGTCGCACTTATAATAATGCATTACTTTTATCATAGCATGAGATTCCGTAAGCTTGATGACAGTAAATCTCGCTTATCATACAAATCACTCACAGAAAAACTTAGTCGTTTAAAACTCTGTTACGGCCGAGTAAAGAGGAGTGTCTTTCTATGATAAAGAAAGAGTCCCAAGCGCGAAATAATCTCATCGCCAGAACGGCAAATGTAAAGGTGAGAAGACTCGATTGAATTTTTATATCATATCAGAGGGTCAATCTAATTCCGAATTTCCCATTTAAAGGTATAGAAGAATTCAGGTGGTACCCTGGCGTCGAACCAAGGACCATCAGAGAAATGGTACGCTACTTTTGTAAAACAAATTCACGGCTGCTCTTCACATTCCGGGTTACGGACTTCTATATTCTTGAGAAATATCTCATTAAAACATTACAGTTTCCTGTCGTGCATTACTAATGAAAGCATTAATGAACCCTGTTCCCATTTGTGAATTATGGTTGCACAAATTATTAGATAGATAAAACTCTGACCTTTTCCAAGGTTTTAAGAGGATATTACATCAGGAATGTCTTTCAATAAGATTCCACTACCCCTATTTGAAATGTATCATAAAATGTAGCGCTCTGGCATCGAACCAAGGATCATTGAGGAAACGACAAACTATCTGTTATGAACTTATTACCTCTGTTCACATACCGGGTTTTAGGTTTCCATCTTATTGGGAAGAAATTTTTAAAACATTCTTAAAAATCGACTAATGAATTTTAAAAGGGATAATTTTGCACCGACCAAGCGTCGAATTCACGCTCATTTGGTGATATTTCTTCCATTGTGGCTATAGAAGACCACGTCATCTGCGGCCTCCATGAATTTGAATTCTCAATCCTACCGAAAAAGGCCTCAAAACAATTTTCAAAAATTAGTGCAATAAACCACCTGGCGTCAAACTCAGAACCCGTTGGTGAAAGGCAATTGCGCATTAATACTAGTGTCACCAGCATGGTTTATCACCAGAACATGACGATCATTCGTCGAACCCCGTTAAATAAACCTCTGGAAAAAGTGCAAATTCTTTTCCATTCAATTCATATGAAGGTGGTACGCCTGCGAACTGGATAGACAGGGAAGGGTAAGAAAGTTCTTTCATTTCGGATGAAAGTTTTTTATGCCTCTCTTCTGCACTTTTCGGACACACTTCCCTTCCCATAATCCTCTTCCAATTCATTCCTTTTTTATCTTCCGCCGAGCTCAGATGTTTCGCAGGGACACCGTCATTTGTTCTTTAGGTTCTCCATGTTGTTTCGGTGACTGTGATGAACTTGGGAGAGACGCCATCGGACTCTTTGATGCTTCCGAACACGCTAATGGTTTTACATAAAATGACTGTAGAGAGGCGATTCATTACGGAAACGAATATTGGGAAACATAAGTGAAAATGCCGTCGCAAAAGGGTCGTCAACGCTATTATTTACTTATCGTGCAGAAACAGAATCCCCGGAAGAATGTTTTCAAGATTCCCATTTCCATTAAAGTATTATCCTTAAATTACCCAAAGGACGCATAACATGGATACTGTCTTCGACAGTTTTACAGCCTCATCGGATACTTAATAATTGTAACATTCTAGTGTCTTTATTTTAGTTTATAGGAACAAAATTACTTTGATCATATAACTAACTGTATAATAAACTCAAATGCTGCAATATTAGAGAATGTTTTGTCGCCTTCTAATTTATGTAATCATTGTTATTTTATTGTATATCCTACTTCAATTGTGATTCTATTCTTCTGATATTCTTAGTTAATTTGCTTTTTTCGATTTTCTACTTAGATATTGTCCTGCTTTTTTTAATTGATTTATATTCTATTTTACATTCTTTTCACCCTCTTTCATTCTCTTTTTCCTGTCTCCCGCAGCATTTTCTTTGTCAACCTTAACTCGTAAAGATTTTTCTGCTAGCGTAACCATTTCTTCCAATTATTTTTCAAAATATTACGTATGTACATAAATTCGGTATACGCCTCGGAGGCGCTCTCCAGCCAAAGTAATTACTAATCTATTTATAATATTTCTTTCATCCACAGCCAGTGGTAGTTTTAAAATTGCTTTTACAACTAAGGTCTTTTCAAACGTGAGCCCCACAGCGAGGGGGG
This sequence comes from Pachydiplax longipennis, assembly GCA_036926295.1. Classification (NCBI taxonomy): domain Eukaryota; kingdom Metazoa; phylum Arthropoda; class Insecta; order Odonata; family Libellulidae; genus Pachydiplax; species Pachydiplax longipennis. The sequence continues at coordinate 437,753 of JAVFKF010000102.1, read as the reverse complement.
CGAAGCCAGAGAGAATCTGGGACCGTTTTCACCATGAAACGTTTCACAATAAATTACAAGCAGACATAATCAAAAGAAAAAGCATAGGTTACAAAAATTTTCAAAAAGAATCGAATATTACGTAAATAATACACCTTACAGTATCATAAATTAGACACATGCTGAAACAAAAGGAATTTAAATTTGGTGATTGTCTTTAAGATCCCTATTAGGAGGGAAGCGGACACAATGAATGGGGAAGAAAGGAAAGTTCGTGAATTATTTCTTAACTCAGGGCGAATGACGATTAAAGTCGAAGAGTGAATAAGAGGGCGTATTAAGATTGCTTAAGATTTTAAACGTAAGTGGTCAAAGAATGTATTTTCTTCTAGATTTTTCTCTCAAGCAGCGTAATTTTTCAAGGTAAGGGCTAGTCTGTTCATTAGGGCGGTCCTTATTTTGCGAAAATTTGAATTTCTTTCGGGACGCCCCTGAAAATGTTCCATTTGGTTAGAAAATAAATTGTGTAAAATATTACTAGAATCGGATAAAGGAAAGACGTGCCGCATCGCATTTGAAATTTATAAATTTCATAAATTTTGGCTTTTTTTCGGTCTGGTGATTAGGGAGACTTCCCCTTTTTTAATCATCTCTATTATTTATCAATGCATTACTAGACATTAAACGTCATTTCCGTAAAATATTAATTATAACCGCGCAGTAGTTTTCGAGATACAGCCTTAATAATGAGCACGCGTCGTGAAAGTGGCGCCGTGCCCTCGGCGCCTCCGCTGAAATCTATGAAGTTCACCGCCGTGTATTTTGACTTTTATTACCTTTTTTGATTTGAAAATTAATAATTAATTTTGTTTTTGGGTGTACTACTAGATAGTCTACCTAGATAAACATGTGTAAAACCTTCCAAATTTCAAATAGGTGAATAATAGTTATGGGAACTGTCCAGTTTTTCGTTGTATGCTACGCAGACATGTCATACCTCTTAACTTCACAGATATATATATTTATATATAAAACAGGAGTTAATTAGACGCTGCAGTTGTATTTCAAGTTTGACTTGATCATTTTAGACAGTAGTAATCAATAGAAGGAAAAACTAGGGTCATAATTAAGGTCCGAATATGTGCATGAAGTTACAATTAAATAGGCAATGGTAGAGAGTCAGTGGTGATAAGTGCCAAATTGGAAGTAAATACCATTAGAAAACAGAAATTAATAAACAGGAAAAAATTTGTTAAATTATGTTTCCTGTACAAACAGTGGTACGTTTCCTATACAGATTTATCAGTCTGATAAAGAGAGAATTCTGATGTATAGGTATTTAATTTTTCCTTGATTTCCCTTCCACGGAAGTATATTGCTTTACTATGCATAGTTAGACGCAAATGAAGATAAATTCGGGCAGATTTCGTTTCGATATTCGGCATCGGCAAGAAGCGCAGTAGAATGGGTGATCACTAAAACTAGGTCTTGTTGGGTAAACACAATCAAGGTCACCTTATCCCTATTTGACTGAAAATAACGTCAGCATTTTCCCTCTCTTTAAATGCAAAGACGTGAATTTCAATTAAATTTTTCAAGGAATATTGTTCAACCTCATTAACTCGATTTTCTAAGGTATTAATCAAAGCTTTCTGCCCAATAATTTCGTACGAAATACTGTCACATAATTTATTGATACCGTCGTTGATAGTTTTCGTGTGGTCGCCAATAAATTCCTCCCAAAGATTTTTTAATTTCACTCTGAATGTATCCAAAAGAGATATGTTCCATCGGATCGAGATTAAGAAGCACAGTTTTCCCAAGATTCCTTTAAAGCGGAATATAATAATAACTGAAGTACACTTCAAATGAAAACGACTATTGCAGCCTGTTTTTGATTCATTGCCACTGCACTTCATATACACAGACATTTCGCCCTGCGATACTTTCTCAGCAGAGGAGCAAAGAATAGATTAGAATAAGACTGCTAATATTGTGTACAAGGCGACGTTATGTTTTGCTTGTTACAGATTCATATTATTGGCGATATTTACGATCATCTACCCGGAATCTCATGCTATGATAAAAGTAATGCATTATTACAAGTGCGACACTAGATTATTCACGACATCGCTAGGCATTCGTACATTACGGCGTCATTCGTGTGATATGTTTTATGCTTACGTATGCTACGAGCAAAAGTTGCTTGCATGCTGCAAGCTAATTGGTGAATATCTACAAAAGTTCACGATTCATTTCTTAAGTGCTTTCAAAAACATTTCAAGACTTCAGTGTATATCATAAATTTAACCGGCCTGGTATCCAACCCAGGTTCATTACGATACACATGGCAGCTTAATAACTTGCCGTAAAGACCTGTCTAACTGTATACTCAATTGCAAGTCGATACCATATCGGGAGACGTATAGAACGTGATTCCCCATTTAATTGTATGGTAGAATGCAAATCGTGGCGTAGCGTCAATTAGATTAAATTAAATAAACTGCGGAACGATTCACATCTTCTCGGGAAGTGATTCATACAAGTATTTGAAATTCCAGTTATACATTTCATACGGAATAATTGAAACCGCCTGGTTTCGAACTCAGAACCTGTTCTTGAAAAATGATTGCATATTAATAATAGATAGGGACAACTCTGACCGTTTCCAAAGTTTCAAGTCGATATCAAACCGGAAAGAACCTAAAATAAGATTATGCTCTCCCCATCCGAAGGAGCTATATACAATAGACATTGATCTTAATTTATCTAGAGAAATTAACGGCAGCCTTCTATAAATCAAAATTTCATATTATGGTTATTTATGAGTGTTAAGTTAATTTTCTCTAAGGAAGTATCATCAATAGCATTACGTTATTTGTTAGTGTTTTTTATGATTGGGAGATTTAGTTCCCTCTAATGCGTATTGTAAAGAAATTTCATGTGTAGTTTTACGTGATACCTGTCTGTATTTAAGATTTCTTCTTTCGCTGGAATATCATATCTCTGAATGAATTTCCAACATCGATATTAAAAAAGGAAGTACTTGCGTATCACAGTATTTAACTTTTTAAGGATAGTCATTCTCTTACAGAATAAAACAATCAAATATCTTAACTGTAGATCAAGTGCAAGAAAATAGTGTTTGATTTATTAGGCGACCATTAGAGAAGTTAAACGATGTTTTCTGATAATTTGCTCTTTCCTAAATAAGGCAAATGACATTCACTGTTTAAAATTTACAAAGTTATGTATTTCATTTAGTTGCTTATTTAACGCTGAGGTTATAGCCAAAGAAATTAATTAATAAAATGGAGATATTTCAACACGAATCAATGTTTATTATTCGGGATATACAACAACATGAAACTTCTTCATATATATATTTACATTTTATGTGAATCACATTTTCTACAGGAGATTTAATTTAGGAATTGAACACTTGATGTTTACGATATTGTGAAACTTAAATACTCAGGCAGATAATGTACATAACCTGGTTAGTAAGATATGGTTACTTCGTTACTAATTAAAAACGTCATTACATTATTTTTCTATGATTAAAATGTCTCAATTCCTTTACAACCGTTTGTTATATATTAATTCAACTATGACTAACGCAAAGGATTTAATAATTGTTAAAATAAATTCAAAGTTCCATTTTTTTTAACTGTTTGATCTACCTTGATTTGCAGAAAAAAAAGTCACTACCGCAAAAGTCTTCGCCTTTCGGAGGTGGTTTCTGAAGAGATATGCAACATTCTTGGCCAATGAAGATATTTTCGTAAATTGATGAGTCCTCTACTATTGGGCTAATTTGGTTTCGGGATAAATGTGGCATCCCGTGGAACAATCCAAAGCCATTTTACTCGACAGCTGATGCAGCGTGTTCTGAGTCTCTGTAAAGAAAAAAAAATATTTATATATTAACTAGCTGTACCCGTTCATATGTTGTTGTGTTTGAACAAAAAGGCAGTTTTGATATATCAAACATAATTTATTAATGATCAAATTTATACAATACATCAAAGTTTTTTGACTGCATTTATGTATTTATTAGAATTGGCTGGCGATAAATCGAACGTCAAATACATTAATGTTCTTTGTTGTAATTTAAATTAATTTCTTGAAATCTTAAAATAAATACAATTTATGTATTTAAAATATTTTAAATTGTAATATAATTTGTAATATTTAAACAATAATTGAAAAAAATAAATTCTGCACAAATGGAATCAATTTATGTATCGTACATCTACTTGTACATAGAAGTACATGTACATGTACTTCTATTTATCCCGTAGCAAATCCATTCGCAATTTGAATGGCAGGCAGCTATTCGCATTGTAAGGCTATTATAATGAAATCATATATACCATCTACATTAATTTTATTCGGTATATAAGAAGATATATTATCACAGTACCTTTTCAGTTCGGAGTATGATATGCTAAACTATGTGCTACTCTACACTTCGCAAATCTCAAAGAGAACACATATTTAACTGAAGAAGACCTAAAAATGAAATTCAGTCTCGTCAAAGACATAAAATACATTGAAATGTTGAAAATAGATGACATTTGTAATCAAAGTCGGTAACGTCATCAACTCACCAAGTTGTGCAGTACATACAATCTCTTGAATTTATCAAAATATCATTTTCTTTAAATATCAAAAACCGTTTACTCCAGGATAATATACGTAGAAATTTACGTTACTATAAACAAACATAATTTGAATACTGGAATAAATTCTCAATGTGTTCTTTTTGAGAAAATTCAACAATCGCATTCGTCGTAACTGAGAAATAGTTCGTTTATAGCCTCTAAATTCATCATAATTATCATCTAATTTATCCAAAGTCTCGTAATTTCTGATCGTAAACTATATTTCATGACAAAAATAAGAAACTTTATTCAATTTCCCTTCTTTTGGTGCTACTTTTAAATCCATACGTTGGTTATTTCAAATTTAATTATACAAAAGAAAGGAAGCATGCAAGTGATAAAATCGTAGTTTACATGCATTTCTTATGGGAACAGTTTTTCCCTTCTGGAGTCGAACTGAGTACTCCGATTTTTAAAAAATTTCAAAAACCTTCCCGGGGATATACCTAATAATTTCCCAAATTTGCCAGACGATTGGATGTATGGTTTTTGAATCTATCGATCACAGACAGACACACATTCATTTATATATCTAATATATATAGCTAACTCTCAGGATATACCTATATATATATATATATATATATATATATATATATATATATATATATATATATATATATATATACGAGTAAAAGTTGCTTGCATACTGCAAGCTATCAGTTGATTGCAGTATTGCAGTCCTAAAATAAGATTACGCTTTCCCCCTTTGAAATACACGGTAGAATAGAAATGACGCTCAGGCATCGAACCAAGAACCGTAAGAGGAACAGCGAACTGCGTATATGAAACATATGACATGCCTCTATGTACATTCCATTTTATATCATTCCCGGTTATCGGATAAGCATTAAAAATAATTGTCAAAATTGACCGCCATACATTTTATACCGGAGAATTTTGAACCCACTTGGCGTCGAACTCACGGTCGTTTGGTAACATTTCTTCAGTTAGTGCAATAGATAACCACAGAATATCCAACCTCCGTGATTTTCACTGTTCTATCGCTCCGAGTAAGGATTCAAAACCATTTTCGAAAATTCGCGCGAAAGACCGCCTGGCGTCGAACACAGGACCCGTTCGTGAGAGACGAAGGCATTCGAATGTTAGATAAGTGCCACTCTGACGTGTTTCAAAGTTTCAATTCAGTATCTTATCGGGAAGATCCTAAAATGAGATTCCGTTCTTCCCGCTTGAAATGCATGGTAGAATCGTAATGACGCTCTAGCATCGAACCAAGGACCACTAGAGAAGCAGTGGACGTCATGAAAGAATCTTCTCAAACGCCTCTGTCACCATTCCGGGTTTAATCTTTGAAGCTTATCGGGAAGGCATTTAAAAAAATCGTCCAAAATTTCACCAATGCATTTCTTATGGAAGAATTTTGCATCCACCTGGAGTCGAACTCACGGTCTTTTTGAAACATTTCTTCCATTCGTAATATAGAAGACTACCTCAACTTCAACCTCCGAGATTTTGGTTCCACTATCTTACCGATAAGTGCCGCAAAACATTTTTCAAAAATCCGCGCAATGCATTCTTATGGGAAATTTGCGATTTTTGGGACTTTCTGGCATCGAACTCATGATAGCTAGCGTCGATGTCTGCATTATTCTGGCATCTAGAGTGTAGGGCCAGTACGTCGAAAAAATCTGACGTCGACGGCGCTTGTGGAACATGGTCAGAATTTGTATCCCCCATAAATAGGTATATCCGGAGAGTTAGCTATATATAATAGATGTCATATATTTTGGTATATTTCTTAATTAATGTTTCATTATATATTCCATGTGTTTAAATATTTTCTGTAGGTAAAATTATTGTCCAGAATAATTATTAATAATACGTCCGGAAGAATGATATCATTTGGTCAAGTGATGTCAATACGCTACAATAGTTTGCGGACTCTAAATATCTACAGCTGTGGAGATTAAAACGAACTTTTCAATTCTATGGTGTAAAGTACTTATTTTATAATTCAAGAAACGGTTTTCTTTTGTTTTCTAATGTAAAAGAAATGATAATTTGAAATACTACCGGGTTATAACGCTATCCCGCTAATCACACGCTTTTCATTCGATTCCCTGAAAAGCGTCTTAACCGGGTTTTACTGAATATATGATTAATGTGCCAATAAATATAGTTCAACAAATGTATAGGGGAGAGGTGGTGGTGTGCAGTAGAAAGGGAAAATTGTTCTCGCTGAGGGTGTTGAGGCTGTAAAGAGAAGCAAAGGAAAAAATAGAGGAACAAATTAAAGAAAATAATAGACTGAAGACGAAGCAGAAGAGAAATGGTGGTGCGCAGCAGAGGCAATGAGGGTTCAAAAGAGAAGGCAGAAGAGTGTCTCAGCAGACTATGTGGTCAAAGGAAAAAATTCAAGAAAACAAAGATCGTTTTAAGTGGGAGGGATATTTCAATCAATTGATTGCATGCATTAGCGACGGTTTGGATTGGGTTTGTGAGATTCTTTTTGTTGACCCAAATACTGGTTAACAGAGAAGGAATTGGAACGTGATGGTTTACATCTAAACCGAAAGGGCAGCTGCAAATTTGATAAACTTTTACACGACTACTCTATACGAGAAACTAAGCGAGGGATGCAGAGGTGACCCGAATTCGACGTTCATTCATGCGGAAGATGAACTAATTAGTGTAGGAGAAGACATTGTGTGAGGAATAGTCGGAATCTTGGAAATATGAAGCGAAAAACTTGCTCATTTGTGGAAAGAGTTGAATAACTGGAAGAAGGAGATAAAAATTGGAAATAGGGCGTGAATTAGAGGAGAGAAGTGGAAATAAGAGGTGAAATAGTGAAAACTCAAATGCAGCTGGCTCGTGGAAAGGATAGTACTCTTACCCTTCTCTAGGTAAACTGTAGAGTATTATAATTCCACTCTTTACTATAAGTTCACGAGAAATAAACATCGCATAAACAACCTTTTAGGTCCATGGGGCTTAACGCAGTTCCTACTAGTGACGAAAATATTTTAGACGAGTTCTTGATTACAGTAAGTGACTTACTAATAAATACTGAGGTAGTCGAGGGAATCACAAAGTCATGATTCTGGACCTTATTTGAAAATCGAAGTAAAGTAATGATAATAATAGCTTACCGCTGATGGTTACAGTAGATTGAGAGTCACAGTTCCAAACCAACGCTACTGGAACGCTCTACCTACAACTATATTTAAACCATTTCCTCCCCGAGTTCAAGGCGAAACTTAGAAAACTATGTCAACTGAGGAAGTTTGGATAGGATTAGGTTAGCTTTTGTACAGTTCTTTGTTTGTATATTGTTATTTGCGGTAGTTATTATTTGAGTATTTGGTTAGTTTTTTGTGTATGTGTACGAAGAAGGGGAACTGTGAAACAGCGTAGAGGTTAGTAAAAATCCACTTTGGAGAAAGGAAAACTACGTGCACCAACATTAAGGATTATCAGCATTATGTGAGAATTATCAGAATGTTCACATCTCTGATTGAACGGTAATATGCTGATAGAAAATTAATATACAGGAAAGAGATGAAAGGACTATATTAACACATTTTATCAAAACTTCTTGAAGATATACTAATGAACGAGAGTGAAGTGGATGAAGATGAGCGAGGTAACGAGAAATGAATTCGAGAGAGGAATGAAGGACTTGAAGAAAACAAGGCCCTGGAGCAGACAAAATCAATAGAGAGAATATCAAAGCGCTTGAAGGGACAGAGAATGACACCATATTTGGAATTATCAAGGAAAGTTACAAAAGTGGAAGACTACCCGAGGACTTTGAGAAGAGTGTAATGGACGCGATACCAAAGAAAACAAGAGCCGAGAGATATGAGAAGTACCGAACGTTGAGTCTGCTCTATGTATGCATCCAAAGTACTCACAAGAATATTAAGCAGGATAGTAGGAATAATTGAAGCCAACTTGTCAGAAAACCAATTTGGATTCAGGAAAGGACAGGAACCAGAGAGGTCATAATATTTCACAATATTTAGACACAATATTTCACTTCTTGTTTAACCCTGTCGCACAACTTAATGTTGAGTTTCGTTACTTAAGTTAAATTTCGTTACCATCATTTGAGGCCATATTATGCCTAAGGAGAATAATAGAAAATATTATAATTGTCAACAGGCCAATGTATGTGGTATTTGTGGACTTGGAGGCCTTTAACAATGTTGAATGGGACAAGTTGTTTCAAACACTGGAAAACAAAGGGGTGGACTACAATGAAAGATATAATATAATAACTGTACAAAAACCAAGTCGCCACTCTGAGAATGAATGATGGCAAGAAGTTAGGAACTAAAATAAATAAAGGAGTAAGACAGGGATGTAGCGTGTCAACAGCATTGTTCAATGTATACCTAGAAGAAGCAATGAAAGAAGTAGAAGGAATGAACATGAAAGGAATGAATGTGAATGAGAAAGAAATTAACATGCTCCCCTTCGCAGATAAAACCGAAGTAATTGTAGAAAATGAAGATAATTTGATTGCATCCCTCAATGCAGATGATCAGAGATACAATGTGATAGTGAGCAGGAAGAAAACAAAAATTTAATACGTGGAAGAGAAAAATTGAAAGCAAATATTTCCTTACTAGGAGAGAAATTAGAGCAAGTTGAATCATTTACCTACCTTGGAAGTAGCATAACATGGGATGGAAGAATTACCACAGACTTCAAGCGAAGAATAGCCCAAGCCAAGGAGGCGTTCGTAAGGAAGAGGCCATTACTATGCTCAAAGAATATACAAACAAGGAAACAATTCTTCAAAATATTCACATGGAGTGTGGCTCTCTATGTATCAGAGACATTTGAAAAGCGGACCAAAGAATAATAGAAGCATTCGATATCTGATGCTAGAGGAGAATATAATGAAATAGACAGATAAGGTGAGAAATGAGGAAGTATACAGAAGAATAGAAGGGATTAAAACAATATGGAGCATCATCCGGAAAAGCAGAACCAGATGCTTTGGACATATCTTGAGACACAATGGATTTGTTAAAAACGCACTTGAAGGCAAAATAGAAGGAAAAGCACCAAGAGGAAGATCAAGGGGCACCTACATAAACTAAAATTTGGGGGAAGAAAATCCCTCATTTGAGGGATTTTTTTCCCTCCAAATCCTTACAGTCATAGCGTTTTCCCATCAATTAATCAATTGTTTAATTTAAAGTTTGACAATGTACATATAAATCCAAAGGCTGCAAGAGCGAGGTTGACCGGTATAAGTGCTGTATTAAATGTGGCGGCGAGGGACGTCAAGTTTTTAAGTATACTGCGTAACCAAAATGTGTCCTTTGCAGTGGAACAGAGAGTGATGAAAGCAGTAAACATATTGCTGGGAGCAGCAGGTGGGGTGCATATCAGGGGATGATACTAAAACGAAGATGAGAATATTGCAAGTAAACCACTGAAACGCTGCACAGGACGCACAGATTGTGCGGGATGTAAGGGTGGATGTTGTAATCATCGGAACCTTATCGAAACCTGCACCAACCGAACAATTTTGATGGATAGATGCTACGGGCAAGGCCGCCATAGGCTTGCGCCAAATACCCATTCCAGGAGATAATGAGTAGAAAAGTGGACTGTTTTATCACGGTTAAAGTTAACGGCATGAATACATACAGCTGTTACACTCCAGTATGCCATTGAAGGACTGAAACAATGCTAGATTGGCTGGTCTCTGACGTGAAGGACCGGAATACACTAATCATTGCTGGAGATTTTAATGCCTGGGCAACTGTCAGGGGAAGCAAAAGGACAGGCAAGAGAGGTAAACACTACTGGAAGCCCTATCCATCCTGAGTCAAGTTTTGCTTAGCGATGGTAAGTATCTCACCCATGTGAAAAGTGAAAAAAGTTCTTTTACCGTAAGAGGTGGCCTTGTAAAGGGTTTCGCAATCTGGGAGGTGACAGACATCTATTCTTATATCCACCATCGCGTTATCATGCGGGAGGCATCAGAGATGTTATCAACGATCAAGTTAAAAACAACCGAATAGAAAACTAGCCAGCACAATAAGGACGCGTTATTGCCTATAAATTTGCACTAGTCACATCCAGGAAGGATGTGGAAGGAAAAGTAGAAGTAGTGATGAGAGGGGTGAGGAGAGCTTGCATAACTAGAAGAGGAAAAGGAAATCCTCATAATCCGGTGTAATGGTTGAATGAAGAGATAACCGAGTTTCGAACGAATAAAGTTCACTTCCTGTCGGATCATGGCTCCTGAATCGGGGTCTTATCCATGGTTTTCCAATTAAACACTTTAGAGTCTACTTTTTATTCAATTCACAGGGTAGGGGAGAGCATCTGGCTCAAGGTAAAGTGGCTTGGATAAGGGTTTATTCATTTAAAGCAGATTGTGGGAGGCGGTATTTGTTGATTGTTGTATTTAGGTTGCAATCCCATATTGTGGAAAATAAGGAATTTTGAATGTATTTCAGTTTTGAGTTGATTTTTTGTGTTATTCTATTTAAACTTGTGGAGAGAGGTGAAATTTTATGTAGAGTTTTATTTCTTTTCGATTGGTGATTTTAGGTTGGCTAATTGGCGTGTAGAGAATTCCACAAATGGTGGAGAGCCTTTCATCGGGCAGGGGTTGGAATTGGATTGATCTGGAATGTTTCTTCTGCAGTTTCATCTAGAGCTGTACACCTTTCTTTATCCGATGTTGGCATTCTGTTTTTGTAATAGATACTGGTTGGATTGGAGGATTTTGATAAGCGGAGGCTTCCATCTTCCCTAAAGAATTATCTCTTGTAGATAAATTAAAGATCTTTTGATGCCAAGTGAGTCGGCTCCCTGAGTCGGAGCGTGGACGTGCAAATAAGGTCGAGATAGAAATTGAAGAATTCTGCCATTTTTATTCGGCACCATCATGCGGTTGCATCCCCAACTGCGATGTTTTGCGTTGTAATATTCTGGGACATAGGCCACTGTAGTGCTATATAATAATGCTAACGAGTCCAAATCTTCTTTCATCAGCTGTTTGGACGCTGGATTGCAGACTGAAGCGAAAGTAATGTCTCCGTTAATTGTTGTTATTTTTGCAGAAACTATCAGGTTTGTGGTCTGCGGTGATGGTGTTATTTTACTAACCAAAGTGGATTTAAATAACAATGCAACTCCTCCGGCGCGGCTGCATTGATTGTTTCTGTAGATTTTGAAATTTGGAACGTAAAATTTATCTTAGGAAATAAGATGTGTTTCCGCGAGAAGTGCAAATTGAACCTTTTGAGATTCAAGAATTAAAATTCTTCTAAATTACATTTCGCACCATTAATATTCTATTGCAATAATTTTATTTTAGGGCTAGCTGGAATGATGCTAGCCATTAATATGAGTTAAAGATCCAGCTACGACTTCATTAAGGAAGTCTATTTTCGTCATGGTTGGTTGTAATAATAACACTGCTATGGGTGTAATCCATACGTTACTTACTTCTTACGTAAGCACGTTGAAAATTACCAAGTTGTTTAATTTAATAATGGCTTTCCAAAAAGTTACGCCAGATCATATTGATTTCAATAATTCTTGGAATCGTCGAATGCTTATAGCATTGGACGCGGCAAGCAGGGAGGTAAAAAAGGAGAAAACCCCGTGTATTATATGGCACTCTAATTTGAATAAGTTCTATAAGTTTCGTACAGTTGAAAGCGTTATTATTAACCAGCTATTATTTTCCTCACAAGGTCCGCTATACATCTTCGGTAGGAGAAGGGAAGAAGATCTGACATGTTATAATCTCGCTTCTTAAATACAGTATTTTCGAGAATTTACGACTTATCAGCTAAAATATCCCGGTACGGGAGATGAGAATCTGTAAAAATAAATATGATATATATATATATACGAGTAAAAGTTGCACGCATACTGCAAGCTATCCGTTGAATACAGTATCATACAAAGTACTGCCTCAGTTCAAATTTAAAACTTCGCACCAAAGACCGCCTGGCGACGAACTAAGAACCCGATCGTGAGAGAAGACAGCAAAATAATATTAGATAAGTGCCATATTTACTTGTTCCAAAGTTTCAATTCAATATCTTATCGGGAAGGTCCCACGCCTCTGTCACCATTCCGGGTCTTATCTTTCCAGCTTATCGGGAGGCATTTAAAAAAATCTTAAAAGATTTCCGCAATGCATTTCTTATGGAAGAATTTTGCATCCACCTGGCGTCGAACTCACTGTCATTTGGCAACATTTTTTCCATGAGAAGCATAGAAGACTACCTCAACTTCAACCTCCGAAATTTTGGTTACTCTAAGTGCCTCAAAATAATTTTCAAAAATCCGCGCAATGCATTCTTATGGGAAAATTGTGATTTTTGGGACTTTCTGGTATCGAACCCATGATAGCTAGCTTCGATTTCCGAATTATTCTGGCGTCTAGAGCGTAGGGCCAGTGCGTCGAAAAAATCTGACGTCGATGGCGCTTGTGGAACATGGTCAGAATTCGTATCCCCTATATATATTTATATATATAGGTATATCCGGAGAGTTAGCTATATACAATATATATATATATATATATATATATATATATATATATATATATATATATATATATATATATATATAATATAGCTTTTTCAAACATGGCCTTAAATTTTACTTCAGACCAAAAGAGAAATCTTTCATAAGAATCTGTTTACCTTCCTTAATGCTGCTTTCTTTTAGATTTTCGAATTTCGACAGTGTAACACGAATGAGTGCCTCATGTTAATTTGTTTGCTCATAATTTTCAATTTAATATGTAATTGAATCTCCTGTATCCTGTTTTCCTTTCGTGAGAGACAACGGCATGTGAATGTTAGATAAGTGCCACTCTGACGTGTTTCAAAGTTTCACTTCAGTATATGATCGGGAAGGTCCTACAATAAGATTCCGTTTTCCCCGTTTGAAATGCATTGTGGAATCGGAATGACGCTCCTGCATCGAACCAAGGACAACTGCAGACACGGCGAACCTCATGAAAGAAAGATTTCTAACCCCTCTGTCACCATTCCGGGTTTTATCTTTCCAGGTTATCGGGAAGGCATTTAAAGATATCGTCCAAGAATACACCAATATATTTCTTACGGAAGCATTTCGAACCCACCTGGCATCGAACTCACGGTCATTAGGTAACATTTCTTCCTATGGTACTATGAAAGACCAACTCATCTGTAAACACTGTGATTTTGATTGCTCTATTGCATCGAGAACGGCCTCCAAACAGATTGCAAAAAATCGCGCAAAAGACCGCCTGGCGTCGAACTCAGGACCCTTCCGTAAGAGAGAATAGCAAATTAATTATTTATGCAAGCAACTTTTACTCGTACAATATAATCTGGAGGAAATATCTCACTTGATTCAACATCTTCACTTAACCAACTTTCCGTTCGTATCACAATATCCGCGCAAGTGCTTCTCGTGAGGTTAATGAATTCGGTCTTCTTATTCCGTATACTTCTGCAATTTACAACTATAATTTTCAAATTACGTTCTTCTTCAAATTAGGGCATCTTCTCTCATCACACTTTGGATTGAGATATTTCTCTTTCCTAAAGAAATTATCAGCTGGTTTCAACTTCCTAAGCTCGCATATACATCCAAGCTCGTTATTGTGACTGTCAAACTCAGATCTAAAACATGAAGCCTTTGTTTCTCAATAACCTACTGTTGCAGTCTAACCTAAAAAAACACCCACATCCCTAAACACCTTACCTGCTACCTTTTCCGCAGCCTAGGCTGTATAGTGAACCCCGGAACGTTCAAGGGGTGCCCTACACGATCATGTAGATAAAAAGAAAACTATACCGTGGACAATTCTGAGAAACCCATATTTCGTAACTTTGCAGGCATTATATCCGCATCAACCGAAGGATTTACTAAAGTCCAGTAGGATCAAGGCTGTTAATTTAATATTGACCATCGATTTACGAATATCATCATCTACATCTACATCTACATGAATACCCTGTAAGCCGCCTTTCGGCGTGTGGCAGGGGGTGTAAACACCAATCGATTGAGCTACCTTTTTAGCCTATCACTATCGCGTATTGTTCGCGGAAAGAATGAGTTCTTAAATCGACTAGTTCTAGCGTCTATTTCTCTTATTTTGCTCTCATTGTCGGATCGGCCGAAGTAACAGGGGGGTCGCATAATAACAACTATGTCATGGGAAAACGTGCTTTCTCTAAATTTATGAAGGAGTCGCAACCTAGCTTCTAACCGCCTTTCTTTCAATGATGCCCAACCTGTATCTGAGAGCATCTTCGTGACGCTTACCTTTTTCTCGTAGCATTTTTTAACGAAACGTATCGCTTTGCGTTGAATTTTCTCAAGTTCGCGGGTACCCGTTTCATCCGCTGGGTCCCATATACTTGCCGCGTATTCGAGATGGGGCCTGACCAAGGAGAAATAAAATCGCTCTCTAACTTTCTCATTGCATCCACCGACAAACGCTTTATGAAGCCGAGCTTTTTACTAGCCTTACCGCAGATTTTACGAATGGAGTGCTCCAATTTAAATTATTGGTAAGAGTTACCCCAAGATACTCAACTGATTCTGCTACAATTATTACTAATCCATTTATTACGTATGGGTAATTATGACGCAATTCTTTCTTTTCGAAGAAATTAACTACGGAGCATTTACTCACGTTGAGATCTAGTTCCGATTTTTCGCACCACTTTTGAATTGTTATTAAATCATTAGATAGAGAAATACGATCGTCATTGTTAGATATTTCTCTAAATATGACCGAGTCATCCGCGAATATCCTAACGTTGCTATCTATCTTTTCACTCAAGTCATTAATATATATCAGAAATGGAAGAGGACCAATTACGCTTCCCTGAGGTACGCCTAAGGTAACTTTGACTCTGTTCGAAATAACGCCATCAAGTACTACTTGTTGTTCCCGTTCGTAAAGAAAGTCCTTAACCCAGTCAAGTACTTCTTTATTAATTCCCCCTAATTTTAATTTGTAAATTAACTTTTAGTGGGGGACTCTGTCGAAAGCCTACTTAAAATAGAGAAAAATTGCATCTACTTGCCTTCTACTCTCGGCAGACTTAAGTTGTCGTGAACGAATAGCGCAAGTTGTGTTTCGCACGATCGCGACTTTCTGAAACCGTGCTGGTTCTTACTGAGGAAACGGTTAGTATCTAAAAATCTCATGAGCGAGCTGACAACGATATATTCCATAACTTTTCCTGATACCGAAGTTAATGAGATGGGTCTATAGTTTCCTGGATCATCTTTTAACCCACTCTTAAAAACAGGTGTGACATTTGCTAATTTCCAATCTGGCGGAACATGACCTTCATTTATTGACATGGAAAATATAATTTTGAGGTACGGAGCAACGCTTTCTGCCAGTTCCCGTAATACTCTAGCCGGAATGCCTTCGGGGCCCGGCGACTTACTTGGCTTAATTTTGCGTAAGAGTTTAATAATCCCATCTTCGGTAAAGGATATACTCGGCATCGACACGGATGTATTAATCTCCGGGAGAGTGTCTGTCGTACTATCGGACGTGAATACGCTTCGATAAAAGTCGTTTAGAATATTCGCTTTCTTCTTCGAATCGCTAGTTAAATTACCTTCACTATCCCTAAGTGAGCTTACTGTTCGAGTCTTTCC
Source organism: Pachydiplax longipennis (assembly GCA_036926295.1). Taxonomy (NCBI): domain Eukaryota; kingdom Metazoa; phylum Arthropoda; class Insecta; order Odonata; family Libellulidae; genus Pachydiplax; species Pachydiplax longipennis. The sequence continues at coordinate 421,467 of JAVFKF010000102.1, read as the reverse complement.
CTGTACCTCTCTAACGTAAGACCAGAAGGCCTTAGGGTCCTCGTCCAGGCTTTCCCCTAGAAATTACTGTTTGAAATTAGTGAGGGCGTTACGCATACTTAACTCTCTTGGTGTCGGATTTCGCTTTTTTGTGTTTCTCTAACAAAAGTGATATCGCTGGACTCAAATCAGGCTGATCTTTACCCTCAAAAGCCTTTACTTTTCCATGTAGTGCTCTCTGTTTACGAAGAGCCTTTCTAACCTCGCTGTTGTACCATCTAGGTTCGCAATCGTTTTTGGAGTATTTCGAGGGTATATAACGGCCTAAGTATTTATGCATTGACTCGAAGAAAATTTTCCAGGTTTCTTCGGTGTGCATATTAGTTACACATGACTCGAAATAATTAAAGTCTTTGTTCAATAATGCCTTAAAGCTGTCAAAATTCGCTTTGGCGTATAGATAAATCTTACGCTTAGGTTTCTTAAATTTGTTTAATTTCATATCGATGTCTACGTATACGCCCTTGTGTTCGCCAAGCCCTTCATCTATAGTGATACTGTTTAATCTCTCTGGAACGTTAATTAGAAGGACGAGAATGTTTTCTCCTCTAGTAGGTGATTTTACCGCTTGAGTTTTTCTGAAGTAAGTTTAATAATGTCTTGCATGAGTCAGTGTCTTTGGCCCTTTTCTTTGCGCTATGATTTTTCCAGTCGATATCTGGAAGATTAAAATCACCCCTATGATAGTTGTACTTTGATTATTCTTGCTAGTGTAGTGATTGTTATCTTAACTAAGGCCGTGGTGGTGCTATTTGACTTCCAGAAACCTGATTGAGAGCAGTCAAGAATCGAATTCTTATGTAGGTATTCAGTAATTTGCTAATACGCGAGTTTTTCGTGGGATTTAGATAAAACCGGAAGGAAAATGATGCGTCGAAATTCATCAGAATTCAATCTTTTTCAAATTGGTTTCGCGCGTTTCCAAGGCGTTTCCGTACGGAACGATAGGTTAAAAATGTTTGTTATCATAAGCAAAATAGCAAAGTTTGATTATGGTGGTAATAGGAATGTCATCAGCACCTTCGGCTTTTGACATAATGCTTTTTAAAGTATTGAATACTTCATATTGTGTAACTACTTTGAATGAGAACTCTGACCGAATAGAAGATGTGATAGTTTTCTCCTTCAGAGTTTGTAACACTTGACCTTTGTGCCTCCGATCAATTTCAGTTGGAGGAAAGGAAAATTTTTGGTTTAAAGAGTCAAGGGACGTTTCATTGAGTGTTGGAGATTCCCTGATTTTCCTTTTTCCAGGTTACCCAAGTTATTCCGTAATGCTGCCGGAGACTTTTGAAATAGAATGAGAATATGTAATTTCGAATCTTTTATCATTTGCTTTACTTTATTTTCTTATCCTGAGTTTCTTATCATTGCTGAAACAGCAATGATAAAAAACTCAGGATCGTTATTTTTGGGATTAATTTCGGGATCGTTATTTTTGCGTTAGCGTTTGAATTCACGGAACGTAAAGTCGCGATTTGCCATTATTCGTTTGATGTCATCATTGAGCCACGGAGCTCGAGGTTTAGAAATTAAGTCCTTCTTTATTGGAGCATGATTATTTAGTAAAGTTAACAGAATATCATTTAAAATTTCAACTTTGGTATGGACATGGCAGTCAAATTCTATTGCATACCATGGTAGCCTAATTGCATCTTCTATCATTTCTCAATAAAATCCTTCAGATTACGCTACTGAATATATTTCTGTTTATTTTTCCTAATCTTGAGTAAGTATGAGACGAATTGCTTCATAATGTGAGATTCTGGGTTCTGGTAATTGACTGAATTTCGACCTTTTCCGGATTCACAGTGGCAATGAGATCAATCCAAGTTCAGAGTATTATGAATACGTAGCAGCGGAATAACGGTTAAATTATGCGCATACGAATCCGAACAAATATATTTCTGTACGAGTAAAAGAAGCTTGCATACTGCAAGCTATCCGTTGAATACAATATCGTACCAAGTACTGCCTCAAATCAATTTTGAAGCTTCGCGCAAAAACCCACCTGGCGTCGAACTAAGGACCCTTTTGTGCGACACAGGAACATATTAATATTAGATAAGTACCAATCTGACCTGTTCCAAAGTTTCAATTCAATATCTTATCGGGAAGGTTCTAAAATAAGATTACGATATCCCCCTTTGAAATACATGGTAGAATAAAAATGACGCTCAGGCATGGAACCAAGAACCGTAAGAGGAACACAGAACAGCGTATATGAAACATATGAATTGCCTCTACGCACATTCCATTCTATATAATTCCCGGTTATCGGATAAGCATTTCAGCCATTCATTTCATACCGGAGAATTTTGCACCAACTTGTCCTCGAACTCACGGTCATTTAGTAACATCTCTTAAGTTGCTACATTAGATAACCACGGCATCTCCAACATCCGTTATTTTCACTGTTCTATCGCTCCGAGTAAGAACTCAAAACAATTTTCGAAAATTCGCGCGAAACACCGCCTGGCGTCGAACTCAGGACCCATTCGTGAGGGACAATGAGATGCGAATATTATATAAGTGCCACTCTGACATTTTTTAAAGTTTTAATTCAATATTCGGGAAGGTCCTATAATAAGATTCCGTTTTCCCCCTTTGAAATGCATGGTAGAATCGGAATGACGCTTTTGCATCAAATCAAGGACCACTAGAGAAACGGTGACCCTAATGAAAGAATGTTTTCAAACGCCTCTGCAAATATTCCGAGTTTTATCTTTCCAGATTATCGGGAAATCATTTAAAAAAATTTTCAAAGTTTCAATTCAATATCTTGTCGGGAAGGTCCTAGAATATGATTACGTTATCCCCTTTGAAATACATGGTAGAATTGAAATGATGCTCAGACATCGAACCAAGAACCGTCAGAGGAACGGCGAACATCGTATATGAAATATATAACATGCTCCTATGTACATTCCATTTTATATCATTCCCGGTTATCGGATAAGCATTAAAAATAATTTTCAAAATTTACCGCCATGAATTTTATACCGGAGAATTTTGCACCCACTTGACGTCGAACTCTGGGTCATTTGGTAACATTTCTTCAGTTTGTACAGTAGATAACCACGGCATATCGAACCTCCGTGATTTTCACTGTTCTATGTGATTTTCACTGTTCCGAGTAAGAAGTAAAAACAATTTTCGATAATTCACACGAAAGACCGCCTGGCGTCGAACACAGGACCCGTTAGTGAGAGGCATTGGAATACAAATGTTAGGAAAGTGCCACTCTGACGTAATTGAAAGTTTCAATTCAGTATCTTATCGGGAAGCTCCAAAAAAAGAAGATTCCGTTTTCCACGTAAAATTTCTCACGTAAGAAATGCATTGCGGCAATTTTTAAGAATTTTGCTGGATAAGCTTCGAAAATGATACCCATAAGGGGAACTTATAGTAAATTTTTACCAATTAGCTTGCAGTATGCAAGCAACTTTTACTCGTATCTATATAGGTATATCCGGAGAGTTAGCTATATATAATAGATATAGATATAGGGGATACGAATTCCTAAAATGACATTCCGTTCTTCCCGCTTGAAATGAATGGTAGAATCGGAATGACGCTCTAGCATCGAACCAAGGACCACTAGAGAAGCAGTGGACATCATGAAAGAATATTCTCAAACGCCTCTGTCACCATTCCGGGTTTTATCTTTGAAGCTTATCGGGAAGGCATTTAAAAAAATCGTCCAAAATTACACCAATGCATTTCTTATGGAAGAATTTTGCATCCACCTGGCGTCGAACATACGGCCATTGGTAACATTTCTGCCTAAAGTATTATGGAAGACCATCTCATCTGCAAACAACATGATTTTGATTGCTCTATCTCATCGAGAACGGTCTTTGGCGCGAAGTTTTAAATTTGAACTGAGGCAGTACTTGGTATGATACTGTATTCAACGGATAGCTTGCAGTATGCAAGCAACTTTTACTCGTATCTAGTCTATTACATATAGCTAACTCTCCGGATATACCTATATATATAGATATATATAGGGGATACGAATTCTGACCATGTTCCACAAGCGCCATCTACGTCAGATTTTTTCGACGCACTGGCCCTACGCTCTAGACGCCAGAATAATTCGGAAATCGACGCTAGCTATCATGGGTTCGATACCAGAAAGTCCCAAAAATCGCAATTTTCCCATAAGAATGCATTGCGCGGATTTTTGAAAATTATTTTGAAGCACTTATCGTTAAGATAGAGTAACCAAAATTTCGGAGGTTGAAGTTGAGGTAGTCTTCTATGCTTCTACTGGAAAAAATGTTGCCAAATGACAGTGAGTTCGACGCCAGGTGGATGCAAAATTCTTCCATAAGAAATGCATTGCGGAAATCTTTTAAGATTTTTTTAAATGCCTCCCGATAAGCTGGAAAGATAAGACCCGGAATGGTGACAGAGGCGTGGGACTTTCCCGATAAGATATTGAATTGAAACTTTGGAACAAGTAAGGATGGCACTTATCTAATATTATTTTGCTGTCTTCTCTCACGATCGGGTTCTTAGTTCGTCGCCAGGCGGTCTTTGGCGCGAAGTTTTAAATTTGAACTGAGGCAGTACTTGGTATGATACTGTATTCAACGGATAGCTTGCAGTATGCAAGCAACTTTTACTCGTCTATTATATATAGCTAACTCTCCGGATATACCTATATATATATATATATATATATATATATATATATATATATATATATATATATATATATATATATATATATATATATATATATCATCATCATCATCATCATCATCAGCCATTTTCAATCCGATGTCGGATGTAGGCCTCCCCAAGCGCTTTCCAATTCTCTCTATTCTGAGCTTCTCTTTGCCATGTGACACCTAAGTACTTAATGATGTCTCTGTTCCATCGGTCCTTTGGTCTTCTTCTTGGTCTCTTCACATCTCTTGGTGTCCAGTTCAGAACCGCTTTTGTCCAACGGTTGTCGTTTCTTCTCGCCACATGGCCTGCCCACATCCATTTCAGTGATCTTACTTTATCTATGATGTCTGTCACTCCGGTCTTCATCCTCACCCAGGTGTTGCGTTTCCTGTCTCTTCTTGTGATCCCAAGCATACACCTTTCCATACTTCTTTGCGTTTTCTGAAGTCGCTGGGTTATTGCTGCGTTTAACACCCAGGTTTCACTTCCATATGTCAACACTGGTAGAATATTGGTTGAAGACCTTTCTCTTCAAGACCATTGGCATTTGTGACTTTAGAATGTGTGCATTTCTTCCGAAGGCACTCCAGCCGAGTTTAATTCTTCTGTTTACTTCGTTAATCCTGTTGTTCTCTCCTGTGGTTACTAGTTGTCCTAGGTATGTGTATTCTGAGCAGACATCCAGAGGCGTCCCTTCAAATTTGATTGTTTCTTGTGCTGCAAAAGAGTTACACATTACCTTTGTTTTTGTTAAATTTATCCTGAGTCCTATCTTCTGTCCTGCTGTGTTCAGTTCATGAAGTCTTGAAGCTAGATCTTCTCCGTTGGTTGCGAAGAGTACTATATCATCTGCAAAGCGCAGATGACTGATGTGTTCCCCATTAATCCGCAGACCTTTCTGCTCCCAGTCCAAGGTTTTAAAAACTTCCTCCAGAACAGCTGTGAAAAGAATTGGGGAAAGGCAATCTCCTTGTCTAACTCCCTTCTCAATCTTGAATTCTTCAGTAACTTCGTGTAGCATTACTGAGGCTGTGGCATTTTTATAAATGCTGCGTAGGAGTCGGATGTACTCTGCATCTACTCCTTGTTTTTCCAGAGCTTCTAGTGTAGAGGAGGTACTTACTGAGTCGAAGGCCTGAGCATAGTCTACAAAGCATAGTACTAGTGGCATCTCATATTCATTCGTCCTGCTGATTATTTCTTGTAGTGTGTGGATGTGGTCCATAGTACTGAAGCCCTTCCGGAATCCTGCTTGTTCTCTAGGCTGGGCAGATGATAGAATAATCTTTATCCGTTCAGCTATTATCCTCATGAATGTTTTGTAAACAACAGGAAGGAGACTGATGGGGCGGTAATTCTTCAGCTCTTCCTTGCTTCCTTTCTTGTGCAAGAGGACTATTCTTGCATGATTCCAGTCCTGGGGGATTCTTCCTTGTTTCAGGCAAGTTGTGAATAACTGCGCTAAAACGTGTGCAACTTCTGTTCCACCAAGTTTTAAATATTCTGATAACACTCCATCTATGCCTCCTGCTTTTCCGTTCTTCGTCTGCTTTATTGCTGCAGTTACTTCTCCTGGGAGAATAGAGAGGGGATCTCGTTGGTTTTGGCTTTCTTCTTGGTTTTCCTCTTCAGCATTTTCTTCCTTCTTGTATAGGTTGCCAAAGTATTCTGCTACCGTCCTTAGTATTGCTTGTCTGTTGCAAGTTCTTGTACCATCTTCCTTCTGTATGGCTAAAATCTGTTTTCTTCCAATTGCTAGGCGTTGTCTGGTCTTCTTCATACTTTTGCTGTTTTCTATAGCCTCTTGCACAATTCTCTCATTGAATTTTCTCACGTCTTCCTTAATTGCCATCCTGATAGCCTTACTAAGCTCGGCGTATTCGATGTTATCCTTTTGTGTATCTGAATTCTTCAGTTCCTTACGTCGTTTCATCATTTGTCGGGTGCTGTCACTTAGCTTTCTATCTTTAGCTCTTCTTGGTGTGCTTGCTACTTCTTCTGCTGCTTCCTTAACAGCTTGCATGACTTTGGTTTCTAGTTCTTCTTCTTGAAGTGCTGAGAATCTATTTTTTAGCTCAAACTGATATTTATTCTTGTTTTCCTCTAGTTTTTTGATGCTTATTTCATGTTTCTTGCATGAAATCAACTTCTTGCGTTCCATTTGGAGATTAATCTTCAATCTGCATCTTACGATCCTGTGGTCACTTCCAGTGCTAAAGTTATTCAAGACTTCACAGTCTGTCACTATGTAGAGTTTATTAACCAATATGTAATCTATTTCATTTTTTGCTCCGTTGGGTCCTCTCCAAGTCCACTTCCTTTTTGGGTTCTTCTTGTAATATGTATTTGTTATGTACATATTGGTGCATTCAGCAAACTCTACCAGGCGGTGACCACGTTCGTTTCTCTGGCCCAGTCCGTATTGTCCTGCGACGGTGTCATCGGCTTCCTGTTGACCTACACGAGCGTTAAAATCGCCCATTATTATTTTATAGTAGTGGGCTTCCTTATCGTGCTCAGTGCCGAGAGTTTGGTAAAATTTTTCAATTTCTTCTTCGCTGCTTGCTGCTGTTGGTGCGTAGACTTGTATGATCTGAACAGAGTAACGCTCATTTATCTTTAGTATGAGCTTGCAAATTCTCTCAGATATACTTTCTATCTTCTGTACATTGTTTTTCCATCTCTTGTTGATCAGGAACCCGACACCTCCTAGTCTTCCATCCTTAGTACCCCTGTAATAAAATAAATTACCTTCCTTGACTGTAATCAAGTCTTCTGATTTTCTTCTAACTTCGCTGAGTCCGATGACGTCCCAGTTTATCTTCTCTGCTTCATTCAGTAGTTCCAGTAGTCTGTCTTCACTCTTCAAGCTGCGGCAATTGTAAGTCGCAAAGTGGAGGGTGGTAGCTCTTTTCCTCATGATGGACCTCTGTAATGCCACCACCTCCCGGACATCCGAATGGGTGGTGCTTTTACGTCCGGATAAATTTCCATTACAGAAGCTCATCATGAAAATTGTAATTGCATTTGGGGGATGAAGGACATTAATTCACCAGGCTGTCCTACTGCCGGTTGGTGAATACCACTTTCACAATTTGGCCGGAGATATTGTTGAAGCCTTCTTAGCATGGTTGAACCTGGGCTATGCATCGCCTCCAACCTCCGTTAACACCCCTCCGCCCCGTTGAGGCAATGAACTGTGGCAGTGTGAGGAGGGGATATATATATATATATATATATATATATATATATATATATATATATATATATATATATATATATATATATCATATATATTTATAAGGGGTACGAATTCTGACCATGTTCCACAAGCGCTGTCGACGTCAGATTTTTACGACGTACTGGCCCCACACTCTGGATGCCAGAATAATGCAGACATCGATGCTAGGTGTCATGGGTTCGATACTAGAATGTCCCAAAAATCGCAATTTTCCCATAAGAATGCATTGCGTGGATTTAAAAAAATTATTTTGAGGCACTTATCGGTAAGATAGAGGATCCAAAATCTCGGAGGTTGAAGCTGAGGTAGTCTTCTATGGTTCTTATGGTAGAAATGTTGCCAAATGACCGTGAATTCGACTCCAGGTGGGTCCAAAATTCTTCCATAAGAAATGCATTGCTGCAATTTTTGTCATTTTTTTTCAATGCCTTCCCGATAAGCTGGAAAGATCAAACTCCTTGTGGCGACGGAGGCGTTTGAACTCATTCTTTCATGAATTTCACAGTTCGTCTAGTGGTCCTTGGTTCGATGCAAGAGGGTCATTCCGATTCCACCATGCATTTCAAAAGGGGAAAACGGAATCTTATTTTAGGACCTTCCCGATAAGATATTGAATCGTAACTTTGGAATAAGTCATAATGGCTTTTACCTAATATTAATTAGCTATTTTCTCTAACAGAAGGGTCCTGAGTTCGACGCTAGGCGGTGATTAGCGCGAATATTTGCAATCTGTTTTGAGACCGTTCTCGATGCGATAGAGCAATCAAAATTACGGTGTTTGCAGATGAGATGGTCTTCTATAGTATAAAAGAAAGAAATGTTAGCAAATGACCGTGTGTTCGACGCCAGGTGGGTTCGGAATCCTTCCGTAAGAAATGCATTGGTGAAATATTGGATGATTTTTTAAAAATCCTTCCCGATATGCTCGAAAGATAAAACCCGGAATGGTGACAGAGGCGTTTGAGAACATTCTTTCATGTTATTCGCCGTTTCTGCAGTGGTCCTTGGTTCGATGCAAGAGTGTCTTTCCGATTCTACCATGCATTTCAAACGGGAATAACGGAATCTTATTTTATGACCTTCCCGATAAGATACTGAATTGAAACTTTGAAACACGTCAGAGTGGCGCTTATCTATTATTCGTATGCCATTGTCTCTCACAAATGGGTCCTGTGTTCGACGCCAGGCGGTCATTTACGCAAATTTTAAAAAATTGTTTTGAGGCCTTTCTCAATGCAGGAGACTATTCAAAATCACAGCCTTTGCGTTTGAAGTAGTTTTCTATAGAACCAGTGGAAGAAAGGTCACATATGACCGTGAGTTCGAATCCACATGGATGAAAATTTCTCACGTAAGAAATGTATTGCGGCAATTTTTAAGAATTTTGCTGGATAAGCTTCGTAGACGATACCCGTAAGGGGAACTTATTGTTAAATTTGTACCAATTAGCTTGCAGTATGCAAGCAACTTTTACTCGTGTATATATATTGCTACTTATACACAAACAAAGTGAGTCTTCTTTTGTTTACGTATAAAGCACTCCAAACTTACCTACGTGCACAAAAAGTCATTCTCCGAAAAGAATAAATTATTTCACGCGCCAGTGTGAGTCTTTATTGTAACGCGAGTTGTGCCTAATCACCATTTGCCCGATATTATCCACCGTGGGGTACCCTAGTATAGATAATTCCACAAGAGAATCTTCCGAATATTGTTAGTAAGCGAATTACCTTTGAAGCGGTCGTGGACGGTGACTAGGCGGACGAGCCTTCTGTTGGCGTCGGGGTGAGAGGGTGCCATGAGTGGCTCCGAGTAGAAGGGGGAGTGGTCGGCTGGTGCGGTTGTGCCCACTCCCAACTCTGCAATCACAATGTATCGATCAGAAACCTCTTTTCTCTGCTTAAATTAACTTATCCATGAGAGCATATAATCCCAACTTCGCTTTGCTCCCTACATAATTACGAGCTTCTTTACAACTTCACTTACAAACGATTGTGGAATTTAGTAATCATCTGGCATCTCCAAATGGGAATACTTTCATAAAATGATTCCTTTATTTAGTTTCTTTACAAATATTTATACCTAAGAAATATTCTATAACTATTATAGTAACATATTTTCTATCTTCCTTGCTCTGTTATTATAAATTAAAATATATTATTATATAATACATTACTCTGCTACAACATAATAGATACTATACTCTAATGAGGCATTATATTAGTATATATTAGGATGTAATACTAGTAGTTTATACATATATATATATATATATATATATATATATATATATATATATATATATATATATAATCTTTACCCCCCCTCCCTCCCCCTCTCTTTTGTTTCGTGAAATTAGTATCCATGGCAGCTGTTCACATATATTCCCGAATATAAATTTCTATCTTATCAGGAAGTACTAAATATAAATATTCGAAATTAAGACCGCCTGGATCTCAGAACTGTTTAGCAAGAAAAGATGGTATACTTCTAATTTGTAAATGCATCTTACTCGTAAACCGTATCCCAAGTTACAAGTCGATATCATTATGAAATAAAATTCCGTTATTCCCATTCGAAATGTATGATATAATCTAAATGGTATTTAACCCAGGATCATTAAGTAGACAACTATCACTATAAGAAACCGCGTCTCCATGATTTTCACTCCTTATCTTACCCGGAAGTGCACACTTAAAACCCTAAGAAACCTCTCTAATGGCGGAGGGAATCAGAACAGACCGATCGGACTGGAAATAATGAATATTCACTATCTTACTCTATCTTATTCATTCAGAAAATTAACAGAATTTGAATGCTAAGCTATAGTGAAAATTCTTTAGCAATACTTCGATACGATTGACGGTTTGAAGTATCCCACACGAATCTGTTCTCAACGTGATTCATTAATTATATATCATGATCGTTATTTATATTTAAACCCACAGTAAAAAGCAATTGAAGCAAAGAGGGATTAACTGATTTTCCTTTTTTTCCAACTCTAATATTCACAAATTCAAAATTAATATTCGTGAAAAACGTTGTGATTCTTGACAAGTTAAGCATATTAAATAATGAAAAATTAATTAATTAAAGATTCGATCGAAAAAATTAACTAAGCCGATCCGCGGAATACAAAATTGAACGAAAAGAATATTAAGTGCTTTTAATTGAGAGGGCAAAAATTGGATCCACAAAATAAATTTTTAATCCCCTTTCATGTTCATTGCATGCCTGTGAATTTATCGAAAACAAAACAAAACATAATTTGTCGAAGTATTTAATCAATTTACCGCTGCATTGGGCTACCACCTTTTTATTTATAAATTTCAGCGCTAAAACTTAACCATAGCTCATTATTCTCTATACAATTTCACACCTGTAAAACTTCTGCTAATTGAATATTAGCACCCCTTTTCAGTTCATTTACCTAGGGGTCCATAATTTAGTTAATATATTTCTTTGTTTACAAATTTAACCAAGTATAAATAATGGATTTACAAATAACAATCAATTACAAAATTTTGTGTTTATCGGTTGATGATTGTAGCAGCCAACCAGCTAATATCTATACCATCTATAGATGTTTTACGTTATATTTATGAAAATATTTCACTGAACGAAAAATTTCCAAAGAAAGTAGTTTTATTTCCAAAAACTACCAAAGTTATGCACATCCAGGATCATCAGTATTAACACCCCATTACAAGGAATGGGGATACGTTTCTCCTTGGGATCGAACCCTATTACTTCATTAAAGTTATGTTCAATTTAATTTGATTCTCTTTTACCACACGATTATACACACATCTTCTTTGTCGGGTAAAGTAAGTAATGAATAAAGTAAGTGATAACGAGAAAATTATATGAAAGCCTTAAGAATTGAGAAAATTATTTTCAAAATTCTCGTGAAAAGATATTCTTGAATGATATCTTTAATTTCCCAAATAATCTAAAAGATCATAATCATCTAATTCATTCGAGAATTAAAACCAAATTGGAGATTATGTACAGGGTACGTCGGGGGAAGATGCCTAACTTTTAAAGCCATTATAACTCCGGAATGAAAGAAGAAATGACGATGTCAACAAAAGATGAAACAAGGAAGAGTTTAACAAATAACAAGAGATGCATTTCGTATGATTCAGGTTACAAAATTTTCCAAAAAACATTATCTTGAAAGCTTACATTTGGGCATCTTCCTCGATAGCATTGGGGTAAGATGCCAAGGCTTGCTGAAGTTTATTAACTCTTTAAAAATACTGTATAGTTAAAAACATGTTTTGTTTAGAATGTAATAAGTACAAAGTAATGAATGAACACATAGATTTATGATCCCATTTTTAAAATCCAAATTGTTTAGTATTGTTCTTAAATAAAAAAATGTCACTTGTTCCTTACGATGATTGTACTATTTGTATAAATCAAGAACACTTCGTGCACGTATTTTCTAATTTCGTACAGATCTCATGCGACCCCTTCTTACAGTTTATACAACATATCTAGTTAACATTAACTCCTTTTTGTAGTAAAAACAGCCACAATAAAAATAAAATATTAATTGGAGTCAAAACAAAGATCTGTATCACTTATATTGTTAAAATTAACTTCAATTTCGTAATTCTTATTAACTCCTTTCTCTTTGCTGCTCTTTACTGTTGTTTTGCGTCCCTACTCAGTTATTTTTCATTTCATGTATATATAATTACACGAACTATTGCTATTAATGTTCGTTAACGGGATTTATAAATTAAGCTATTTATAAGTGAACTAAATGTAAATGCTCAACCGTTAAGTATATCATATTCCCCCAATGCGCACGGGAAGATTCTATGCGATCGTTATCCAGTCCATAAAAAAATATAAATATATAACCAAGTCTAATAGACAATGACGAGGTACCGAACCAACAAACTCTAAAACTCATGTTACTCTTGGTGGTACACTAAAACTAGACTGAGTGGTCAACCAATATAAGACTGAAAAAATCATGGCGCGAAAATCGAGGTACTTACGACTATAGTCTCTTCTAAACAACTAGTAAGAGCACATCAAACACCTTTCAGCCGGACGGAAATTGTCCTCATAATGATGGATGACTGAACAATATTGTCCCCAAAAGTCGAAAACGCAAATAAAAACGATTTATGCATCTTCACCCATTTAGTATCCCCAAAATTCTAAAATGACATTCAAACATAACATTCAACATGATATTGACACTTCTGGAGATCGCATTTTATAGGGTTCTCATCGGTGAACACTAAAATAGGAAAACTTGAGAATACTTTTGAAAAACTTGAAATAAGTCGACAGCAGGAATTTAGATTTAGATTTAGGTAAGTACCTCGCAAGCGGCCAGTGACGTATGGCAGGGGGTGTAATGACACAATTGTCGTTTTCTAATTAACCCTATTAGCTTCTCTAATAGTCCGCGGGAAGAACGACCAGAAATAACTATCTGTCCTTGCGATTATAACGCTTTGCTGATGCCTCTCGGAGATCGCACTCAGTACTTACTGGAATCAAAATTTCATTCACCTCATCCCTAAGTTCGGAACCGAGGAACTTTCCGAAAAGTTTCCTTCGGTAATCATTGTTTCTCTCCTGAAGAAAATTCCAACCGAGGGATTCTATCATAGACGTAACTCTACTGTCGAACATGAAATGGCGTGAAAACGCCGACAAAAAGAAACGCCTGCTTCGAGAATTGCAGTGCGACTTAAAAATACAAGAGAACGGAAAAATATTCAGGCTTCAGGTCGAGAAGCGGTGAATGGTTTAAAATCGAGTCTAGTCTAGCCCGGAATATTGAGGTTATAGTCTTGTCGTAAAGTTCCCTAGCCTTTCCTGCCGAATAGTTAATACCGCATGAATTAAAAGAAAATGCTGCTCATTTTATACATCATTTAGTGAACAAAATTATAGACAGTTTCCACTCGATCTATAGAGTTCTTTGCTTACTTTCATTTCGAAAATTCGCTAAAAGGGAATAACTTTAATGAATATTTCCACGGCGTAGACCCTTTTCTTAAGGTAATATTTAAAAATCTGTGAGCGAAGGTAAGGTCCCGAAGTGAAGTGAAAATTGCAAATGTCACCTCAATTTTAAAAGCGGTGTAAAAGATGATCCATCGAATTACTGGGCTGTTTCCTATAACGTCATTGAGTAGTAAAATAATGCAACATATAATTACTAGCTTCTTAATGGGATTTCACGAAACTTCTAAATTCATAGTTAAGAATTAACATGGTTTTTTAAGAGTTATCATAGTTAATATGGTTTTCGTAAGACACGATTCTGCGAGTCACATTTAGCGTTATTAGTTCACGATATCTTGAAATCTACCGAAAGTAAAAGACAAGTCAAGGCGATATTTTTTGATTTAGGGAAAGCGTTCGATAAAGCCCCACATCATAAAATAAAGTTTATACAAATTAAAAGTTGTGGGTCTTAATGGATTCTCTCCGATAGAGAACAACGAGTAGTATTGTATGGTATTAGCTCCAACCTAGTCAAAGTGACCTCGGGCGTCCCACAAGGTAGCGTAATCAGACCATTATTTTTCTTAGTATACATTCACAACCTTAATAAACACTTCGACAGTCAAGTTAGAATATCTGCCGACGACACGGTTATTTACGGAGAAATAAAAAGTAATTACGATATATTAAGCCTGTCGAATTATTTAGATAAAATCGTCAAATGGTGCGACGACTGGCAATTGGAGCTCAACGTAAGCAAATATTCGGTAGTTAATTTTTCGAAAGAAAATCCTTTGCCAATCATAATTCATATAGCCTTCGAGGTAAAACAGTATCAACAGTAGATTCGGTAAAATATCTTGGAATAAGCATCACGAATAACTTAACTTTCCCATATCCATAATATGTCTCTCTTAAGAAACTCGGCTTCATCAAAAGAACAGTCGGTAAAAGCGAAGAAAAAGTCCGCGAGCGGCGTTATTGTGTGCTAGTTAGGCTTCGGCTCGGGTATGCATGCAGAGTATGGGACCCTGAAGAAAATTGTTGCATTCGCGAATTAGAAAAGGTACAACGAATGACGATACGTTTTGTAAAGGAATTGCTATAAGAAATCGGCAAGCATTACACGGATGCTTCAGGAGGCAGGATGGGAATCTTTAGAATAAAGAAGGCTCGATGAGAGATGTAATTTACTTGATAAATTCAGACAGAGTACTTTCATTGATGACGTAATCGATATTATGCGCCCTCCTTGTTATATAATAATAATAATAAAACGTCTTTATTCGGGCGAGATTGAGACTGAATAGCCTCTTCTTACATCTAACCCTTCGTCAATTTGTAAGAAAGAGATAGCAAAAAAAGTGCACGGAAGAAATTTATATTGTGGGCTTAAAAACCCAGGATAGGAAAAATAGCCCACAGCAGGAAAACACCTCAGAAGAGGGTGTGAAAAACCTGCGAAACCTACAGATAGATAATAAGAAACTGAAATTTATAGAAAAGTCTGGAATCAGAAAGCAAAGAACATATTTACACTTCAAACTGCATATAGAAATAACCCATAAAAGAATAACAGTTAATAAAAAGGAAAACATGAGATAAGAGATGAAAAAAACACTGAATATACAGAATGTCATAATAGAAAATGACAAAAAATCTTAGAATACAGGAAAAAAAATTAAAAATTCACTATCATTTAACAACTTCGTCAATGTTCATTCGAAGAGAGAAAAAATGAAAAACCATATATTCATAATAAGATACCAGACACCATGAAAAAAATACAAAGTGAGAATAAATGAGATGAAACATGCATGAAGAAATAAAAATATAATCACCTATCAGACTGAGGCTCGTCAAATAATACATTACAATAAAGTTATATAGGACTTTCTAAACCGATTCAAGAAGTCGATTCAAGAATTAATTTTTTCCGAGAAAGATACGCGAAAATAATCGACTAGGAAAGTAGAGTCATGGTGCTTACACCCCTTGCCACACGCTGAAAGGCTGCTTGCAGGGTAAGTAGATGTAGATAAAAATGTTTTCTAAACAGCTTCTTATCGGATATAGCATTTTAGAGGTTGTTAATTCTGAATTAAGTGTATACTTACTTACAAATTATATCAACAATTCTCTACCGACAATTATTTTAGCGAAATCACTATGTTTTCTACTAAAGAATTAGTTTTTTAGAAAACCGTTTTTACATCCCAACGAGAAAATCGTTTATTCATCCCCAAAATAGTCACAAAAGGAAGTCAGGAAAGCAATTAAAGAACGAGTATGTAATTGATGCCGGAATTTTGGTTTTATCCTCTGGTTGTTGTAAATAAAATTCTCATCCATTAAAAAAGCGACTCGAGTTATCGATTAAGTGGCTCGTTATTTATTCGGCGAAAAGTGAGTCATCCGACGGACCCTTAATGTTTCCCGACTAATTAAGCGGACCCAGAGTAGCATCAATAGGCAAGTTTTCATTGAGAGGCTTAAGGCCTCGTCTCCCTTGGCAACCTCAGAGGTGTGGCCATTGCCGATCTCTCTCATTACTATCTCTTCATTAATTAAAAACAAAGCCTCTACATTCTACAAACCGTTCACTTTTTCGAAAACATGGTTGGGCTTCAATATTCAGTATCCGACGAAAATCTCATACGCTGCATAAAATTCGTGTTTTTCAGAGTGGCAAATAAGATTTTGATTAATTTACCAAAAGGACGAATTCGCAATTCAGACCGATTTAAAATAAAACTAAACGATCGGAATAGAATACCATTATCACTTGCTGAGTGGAAAAAATTCGATTAAAACATTTTCCCACGAGTTCATTGAAATTTTTAAATATTACGTATACGATGAATGCATATATGAGGTTTCGTAACATCTTATCTTATATTTTATACGAAAATCCATCTTATTCATTTTTTCCATTAAAATGTACGACGAAAAAGTTCAAAAGACATAAAAATAAGGAAAATTATCCTTAGTTCTTTTCAGGATACCATAACTACGAGATGAAAATTTTGGAAATAATTACATTAATGGATGACGATTTGTTCCAACAGAATGAATTTGTATATCATATAAAATGAATTTTATCTCAAATAAAATCATTGAATCGAATTATTGGTGTTTAATTCCGCGTCAACTGAGGTGAATACTAAAAATAAAAAATAATTCAACGATAAAATATTAAAGAAATCACAATATTTCACGAACAATTTTTGTGTTGGCTATAATAAAAACAGTAAGTCTCATATAAAAGAAATGGATATTGATGCAAGCTAATGAAACGGATACGAAAATATACCTACGCCACCAGCCGTAATGCAACACAGTTTAGCTACATCTCCTGAAAATAAGGCATCTCTAGATGTCACTTAATTTTTTCTTTTTATTCCCTTGAATTGAAACAGGCTCATTTTTCCCCCGAAATCAAAAAAATGATTCTTTTCCTGATAATCGGAACGCCAAAAGCATTTGTCGAAATCAAAGTTGATCACTAATAATTCAATCCTTCAAAATTTAGCGATGGGTTTCCATTAATTTGAAAAAGAAAACTTCAATTTGAAGTGTAAAAATGAGCGATCGAATATAATTGACGACCGCAGATAAGGATAAACACACCGGCCGACTAATTGGTTACACTCACTCGACGAAAGACGTGAAAATGATTGGACAGAATCGGGGAAATCCGGAGGGGATTGCTTGTCCCTCTGGTGGGCGTGAAGGGAAGCTCAATTAAAGGGGGGCGGGACAGTTAGATGGGGCGAGAGCGGGTCGTTACAAGGGATCAACTTCTTGTCCGCAATCAAATGAGGGCTGATGGAGAGGGGTATTAGGAGAGAGGAGCCATTCAGAAAACATCCCCTCTTCCACGGGATTACTGTATCTGCCACGAGAACACACGCTGGGCCCTTTTTTAGCGCTAACTTGGTGCCTTTCACGCCGCCCTTGAAAGAACTCTTTCAGGAATAAAAAACGGATCCTCCTCATTCGGGAGATTTCCTTTCTGGAAGAAGTACTTACCTTTTGTCCTCTATACGTTCGAAAGAACTCGTTACTTCGACTTTTTCCTTAAATTGCAAGCTGAGGAAGGAACGCCTTTCTGAAACACGCTATCGATTCGGTTGCGAGAAGACGGCCGTAGTGCGGTGATTAAACGTGAGCTTCATAAATTTAATTCTTCATCTTAAATCTTCTTATTACGAAACGATGTGAAATATATCGATCTGTAAAAATGGACCCCAAATAATTGTTTATTTAATACTTCCGATACTGATTTGCGCACATTTTATTCCAAAAGCTCAAATTCACTCCATATGCAACCGCACTTAATCTGCAACCTATCGTCTCCCTTCTTTCGGAGCTCTGCTTATTCTCTTCAACTCCAGTGGAATCTCTGGCAAGTCTACGCTATGATAGTTAATTTGCCATGTCTAAAATCTTTCTGGAACCGAAGAATTGAAGAAACGCTGACTTCAAGGTTGAATTATTCACTGAAAAGAGTATATTCGGAATAATCTTATTAAAATGGAGAGGCTGATTTTTTTAAGACGAAAATATCCACCGTTATTATTTTACTTTTAATTAGCGTCAAAATATAAACACAATTTATTTTCGAGGGGAATTTACGGTAGTTAAGTAAGCGTTTCTTGGGAGCTTAGGGAAGAGAAACCAGATGAGCGTGAAATGGGCGAGAATCTATAGGGGACAGATAATCGGCTTTGTTCCTCAAAAATACGCTGAGGAAGAATCCCTGTATACAATTAAGCCATCCGACGAAATAATTATTAATGGAATTGATGCAGCGATTTGGAATATGAAAAGAAAAGCAGTGGAAGATTGATTACGATGGATTGCATTATGCGAAAAAAAAACATCAACTGGCCAAAAGAACGACTTCTACTTCAGCGCGAATTAGGAATTA
Organism: Pachydiplax longipennis; assembly: GCA_036926295.1. NCBI lineage: Eukaryota > Metazoa > Arthropoda > Insecta > Odonata > Libellulidae > Pachydiplax > Pachydiplax longipennis. Next base: position 402,586 of record JAVFKF010000102.1, on the reverse strand, counting down.
TACGTTTACTTTATAATTACGCCTAGATATCTTTTTTATTAGCTTTTGATGGTTATTAAAACCTTGATAGTAATATTAACAATCCTTATTAGTTTATGTATAATTTAAGAAGGACATTTATAATTCCTAAGCCTAATTATGTGATTTTTGAACAGTTTTATAAGTATATTGCACTTTACCTATTCTAGTAATTGCCAAAAGAAATTACTTCTGCAGGTAATAAAAGAAATTGCCGATTGAAGGAATGCCTCGAGCACATATTAACAGTTACTATAGGTCGATTTTTTTGTTTTTCTCTATTATTCATATTCTGCTCGTGTTCACGCTATTTTTTAAATTCTTAGTTTATTTGTATATTTTACAATTTATTTTTATGATTTTTGATTAAAACACGTCTCTGATTATATTAAAGGGTAGTTTCCTAATGCCTAATTTCACTCACATGTCACTTTTTATTCATGTATTGTTTTTTATATGAAATGCATTACACATTATTATCTCTATTCAGTATGCACAAGTACTTCTCTGCGCAAAATAATTCATTTACCTTTTACACTTGTCTAAAGAGCGAGTTTTCGTGGATTGTTTTTTTTTTCATTCCTAACGTTCTTTAATTCTCCTACGTTGACAGTGATGAATATAATTATTTTGATAAATCCAACTTCGAATTCCAACAAAGAGAAGTCTTTTAAGTGCTTTTAGTTTTACTAATTTGGCGGAATATGGTTACGTTTATTCGTTTGTCTTACGATGCAAGCGAGTCGCCTTTCTTTCCACCTGCGATTATATGATTCATTTCTGTTTTTTAGTTAATTCCCCTTTGCATCGAAATTCGGATAAATGCATTTCAGGGGCGTTCCCTCACCATTTCTTCATTTTAACTACGAAAAATATGATTGATACCAGCTCAATGTCCCTCGATCAGATTAGAGACAAAAACTGTTTTAAATTCCGATTTCTCGAAAGAGATACTCTAAATTCACAAGAAGAATCAGACAGAAAGTGTAGCCAAGAGGAGACATAAAAACTTCGCGAGAATAAGTAATTTCGAGCAAAATTTAAAGAAAGAAATTTCTCGTGATTGTCTCCGGGCCTGCTCACGATCTAGCTGAACGGACGCTCATTTTTATCCATTCCCAGGAATCCTTTTTCGAAGAAACCATAAGAGAAAAACAATTTTGTCAGCAGATATACTCCTTTAAATGAGAGAAGCGGATGAGATCAAAGGATCGCGTCCATACATTAGGCAATTTTAATCGCCGATTTATTTAAACCGCCTAAACGACGATTTTTAAGATTGAAAAGGATAAAAGATCTGTTAGAAAGCGGCGTTCAAAGAGACGTTCATTAATTACGCTTTATTCTGCTAAATGCTTTGCAACCACAGGTGAAAGCGTTAATGAATTAGGAGGAGATGAAAGCCTGTCCTGGGGCTATCGGAAAGGGGATTGGAGATCCTGAAGGACCCTGTAAAGGGGTCACGAGAGAGAAACGGATTAAAGTTAATGGAGCTGTTCAACCCATTCAATCACCCTCACACCCTATTTTATTTTACAAACATTTTCCTTTATTTATTTCTCTCTCAGCCTAATTTATTATTCCGTTGCCTCTCCCTTTGCAACGATCCGGTACTTGAGAATCGTCAAACGGGTCCAACTTGCCGAGTACTTCTTTTTAGCGCAATGCTTAGTCTCATTGAAACGATTAAAAGATTATTTTTTATTATTCCTCTCTTCATTTTGATCATTCTTCTGAAATATCGCATCCTCTTCTACTTATATCCGTACGATACACAATGTCTCTTAAACTTGGGCACTCACATCCGTAAAATCTGCGGTAAAGAAATTAAAATGCTCGGCTTTGTAAAGTGTACTGTCGGTAGATGCGATGGAAATGTTAGAGAGCGATGTTTTTGGCCCGTCTTGAATTCATGACAAATATATGGGATTCAGCGGATGAAACGAGTGTCCGAGAAAGTGCAGCGCAAGGCGATACGTTTTGTTAGAAAATGCTACTGGGATTCCTCGAAAGAGAGGAGACAAGAAGATTGAGGTTTTTAGGTAAATTTAGAGAAAGTACGTTTGCACATCGAAACTATGCGATCCGCAGCTACCTCGGACGATGAGAGTAAAATAAGATAAATAGATGCTAAGACAAGCTGGTCCAAGAACACATTCTTTCCACGAACAATGCGCGATAACAACAAACTTAAAAAGTAGATCAGAAGTTTTGTCATTATATCCCCTGCCACACACCGAAAGTAGATTAGCAGAGCAGAGTATTTATACAGATGTATAAGTTTTCACGATCCTTTTCTTTATGTCCAAGATTTTATGGGCAATTCCACGGAAAATAAAAACTGAAATTCGATATTTGAAAATCTACTACGATATAATACCGTTATACTTACTGAGATGTATTAAAAAGCTAAATTTGAGAACTAATTCTTTCTACGACCAGTCCTAACTTGAGCGTGCGCGTAGACGTGGGCCCCTCTTTCATTCTACATTATGATCTCATTACTGTCCCACTTTTAAAGAGAATATTTTCTACAAGAAAAAGAATAATATATCCGACGATGTATTTTAGAATCCGATGATTGAGTTGCATCGCAGTCATATATTGCATTGAACAATTTGTTTAAATTAAATAGTCTCATAAACAATGAGTGAAATCTTCATTAGTAAACATTTAAAGATAAATTTAGTCAATACCAAAGAACGAAAAAGCTATATCCATCACATATTATATTATAACTATATAGCCCTTCAAAATGATTCGCTCGCCGATTGTTGTAAAAATATGTTTAGATGATAATCAGCTTAGACTTTTACATGAAAGAGGCTGATAGCTGGACTTACCAAAAAGACAGCGGAACTGCATTCGGGGATTCCACGGCAGGACCGCGCCGAGCTAGCGAAAAATCCACCAAATTCCCAAATTGACGCATGAATTGAAACAGTTTCTTCAAATTCTGTAACTAAACATCCGTGACTACGACGTGATTTAAGAGACTCGATGCATGAATGCCGTTTATCTATTTGAATTCCTTACTTTATCTCGAAAATTGTTCAAGAAAGGTGTCATTTTGTTGCTTTAAATGAGCAAAAATTCATTTTTGAAAGCGGTAGTTGCAACCTGTCCAACGATAAAGAATTGTTGTAAGTCACTGCATCGTCTTCCAACAGTATGTTTATAAACACTCCATATAGCAGCAAACTTGAACGTTTCTCCGAAACATCCGAGACTGCCCATTTCTGTAAAATTATTCAAGTTTGACGCCATGTAACACTTTAACGCGCAAAGATATCGAAAAAGTCCCAAGGAAGAATAGACTTGAAAAAAGTCCGACGGGGCCGGTAACCGAACCTGGGTCTCCCGATTACCGGTTCCTCCGGGTTCATTAATATTATGTTTACTCTTCCTTGGGATTTTTCCTGGATGCACGCCATCTCGTGCAAAAATCACCTTCACCCATTCCATATCGAAAAAGGATAAATTTTTTATACATTTTGTAATACATACATTTATTATATTTCATTTATTACATTTTGTAATACTTGTCCGAAGTTTCAAATCCCGCACTCCAAAAATCCATCTTGGCCAGCTGTTTTCGATTCTAGCCCATTGTGCGTTCTGAGGAATCAAGTTTAGGACAAATTCTCAGCCAAATAAATTTTCCATCATTCCTTTACTATTCATTGCACAAAAAATATATAGTTATAAACAATGTATATGTATCTATTATATATATCTAACTCTCCGGATATACCTATATATATAGATATATATAGGGGATACGAATTCTGACCATGTTCCACAAGCGCCATCGACGTCAGATTTTTTCGACGTACTGGCCCTACACTCTAGATGCCAGAATAATGCAGACATCGATGCTAGGTGTCATGGGTTCGATACTAGAAATTCCCAAAAATCGCAATTTTCCCATAAGAATGCATTGCGCGGATTTTTGAAAATTATTTTGAAGCACTTATCGTTAAGATAGAGTAACCAAAATTTCGGAGGTTGAAGTTGAGGTAGTCTTCTATGCTTCTACTGGAAAAAATGTAGCCAAATGACGGTGAGTTCGACGCCAGGTGGATGCAAAATTCTTCCATAAGAAATGCATTGCGGAAATCTTTTAAGATTTTTTTAAATGCCTCCCGATAAGCTGGAAAGATAAGACCCGGTGACAGAGGCGTGGGACCTTCCCGATAAGATATTGAATCGAAACTTTGGAACAAGTAAGGATGGCACTTATCTAATATTATTTTGCTGTCTTCTCTCACGATCGGGTTGTTAGTTCGTCACCAGGCGGTCTTTGGCGCGAAGTTTTAAATTTGAACTGAGGCAGTAGTTGGTATGATACTGTATTCAACGGATAGCTTGCAGTATGCAAGCAACTTTTACTCGTATATCTATATATATATATATATATATATATATATATATATATATATATATATATATATATATATATATATATATATATATATGTATATATGTATATATGTATATATATATATATATATATATATATATATATATATGTATATATATGTATGTATATATATATATATATATGTATATATATATATATAACACAAAGTTTATCATAGTTTATTATATCACTAACCTGAATAAAAATTGCTCGATTAATCTTCTGTTCATGAGAAAAGGACGCTTAAAATAGAAATTTGTAGGCTGAGAAACCAATTTCCGATATGTGTTTTCTTTAGCCATCGTGAGCGGTTTGGACTTTGTTTCCCACACAAACTAAAGAAAGAAAAATATTGATTATTTTCTCGGCTTTTAAGTGGACGAAATATTTTCTCTTGGTGTTCTATATTATAACGCAATCTTACTTTAAGGACTAAAATACGCCTTAAATTTTTTTTTTAAATATTTAGAGATTGAAACATTCTTGATAGCAATTACGGATGTTATTTATTTACCTTGTCTAAATCGTGATCCGATGAATCAGCACTTCGCCGACTGATTGCGTCTGGTTTTTAGCATTTGAACAACTATATACAAAATAATGGTAAATTTTGAACGCTGAAACAATAGAGCGGTTGCTTTTTTACCGGGTACTTATTAAACTGCGAAATAATCGAAGATGAAATATTATTTCTCTATTCTGAGATATCGCTGACAAAAAATTCAGCTTCCTAGATAACCAAGCTAACCTCCTAAATAACCAATTGCTCGAAAGGTGTTAATTTTTGGTTATTCAGAATTTGAATCTCTAATTTATTCTTTTACTGATTAAATGCACTCATAGCAACACGAAAATCCGGCAAATTGGCCGTTAGGTTTCTATAGTAATCTGTGAAGAAAATTCCTGCACTATTTCTTCTTCTTCTTCTTCCTTCTTTCCTCCTAGGCTTATGCCTGTTTCCTTCAGTACTATGCCCTAATCCTTCATCCCGTATCCAAGTCATCCCTCCATCTTTTTCTTGGTCGCCCCACACTTCTTTTCCCTTTTGGAACTTTATCTCTTGCGATTTTCACTATCCTTTCCTCATCCATTCTGTCTATGTGTTCATTCCATTCTAGTTTTCTTCTGTAAACCCACGCGTTAACGTCTTCCACACCACAGTCTCTTCTAATCACCTCACTCCTTTCTCTGTCAAGTAGTGTTTTTCCTGTGATCCTCCGCAAAATTCTCATCTCTGTTGTTTCTAACAGCCCCATTGTTTTGGAGGTATTGGGTCTTGTCTCTCCCATGTATGTTAAAATTGGTCTCACTACTACTTTATAAACTCTACCTTTTGTCTCTTTCCTTAAATGTTTGTTTTGCCAAATAGTGGCATTCAAGCAACCTGCTATCCTATTTGCTTTTGTCACTTGCTCTCCTACTTCCTTCCCGACATCCCCGTAGTTAGAGAGCGTTATTCCTAGGTATTTAAATGACATTTCTTGTTGGATAACTTTCCCATCCAGCTCCAGTTTACAACGCAGGGGTTCCTTTGACGTAGTCATACATTTAGTTTTTTCCGAGGAGATAACCATATTAAATTTTTTAGCTGTAATATTAAATATATGGAGGAGCCTTTGTAGGTCATCTTCGCTATCTGCCAGGAGAACGGCATCGTCAGCATAACACAGGATTTTAATCTCTTCATTTTCCATTCTGTAACCTCTTCCATTTTTCACTGCCTTGATTATCTCATCCATAACTATACTGAATAACAGGGGGCTCAAAGAGTCGCCTTGCCTTATTCCATTATTAACTGGGATTAAATGAGTTAATTTGAAACCTAGCTTGACTTGAATGAAATTTTCTGTATAGATATTTTTAATCGTATTTATGAGATTGATTGATATCCCATGTTCATGTAGTAATTGAATCACATCTTTGAGTCGAATCCTATCGAATGCCTTCTGCAGGTCGATGAAACATATGTATGCTGGTCTGTTAAATTCGATGGACTTCTCAATCACCTGTCTCAAGACGAATACTGCATCCGTGCAAGATCTCCCAGATCTAAATCCTTGTTGTTCGTCTGATAACGCTATGATGGAAGTAATTTTCTTGGTGATGATTTTTGTTGTCAGCTTGAGTGCTGAATCTAGTAGGTTAATTCCTCTGTAATTGGATGGTTCTCTCCTATCTCCTTTCTTAAACAGGGGAAGCAAAATACTATTTCTCAATTCTTTTGGTATTGTATGGAGACAAATAATTTTGTTTATCAGTTCCATCAGTTCGTTTGTCAAATGACGTCCTCCATATTTAAGCAATTCATTGGGTATTCTATCTTGACCTGGTGATTTTCTATTCTTTAAGGATTTCAATGCTTCTTCTAATTCTGAATATTGGACCATAACTTCATTTTTGTTTGATCTTATATTTGGCATGCTTTCATCCGGTAAGTTTGAGTTTCCTTCAAATAATGTTGTTAAATATGACACCCATGTTTCTTCTGCTATATGACAACCTTCTATAAGCTCATTGACTTCCTTTCTTTGTTTCCTAATCACTCTCCATATTTGTTTCTGCAGTCCATAGAAGTCACTTTCCATTCTTTTAGAAAATATTTCCCAATGTTCGTTCTTTATTTGGTTGACCAAATTTTTTGTTTCATTTCTGATTCTTTTATAATTTTCAAGGTATTCCTGAGTTCTGAGGGATTTATATCTTACATAAGCGTCCCTTTTTTCTTTGCATTTATCCTTCACTTCCTTACAAAACCATGGTGTTCTGCCTATGTTTCCTTCTGTTTTCTTTCGTGTTCCTAAAGCTTCAGCTGCTGCCTCTTCTATATTTCTTTTAACCTTCCCCCAACTCTGGTCAACGTTATCATCTTTCTGTATATTATTAGCTTCAATTTTTTCTGCAAGTCGCCTCTGGTAAAGTTGCTTGGTTGATTCATTCCAAAGTGATTCGATGTTGTACTTTTCTTCTTTAGCTGTTTGTTCATCACTTTTCCGGTGTCGCAGCATGTTTAACCTAAATTTACCTGTTAATAAACTGTGATCACTTCCTACATTTGCCGAATTTATGGTTTTAACATCTAATATTAATAGAGGGTGTATATTTCTATTGGTAACTATGTAATCTATAGTCGATTTCTGGCCTCTTATATTTTGAAATGTATATTTATATTGATCTCTATGGTCATAAAAGGTGTTATTAATTCTTAGTTCATTACGGGAACAAAAGTTGACCATCATTTCACCATTATCATTTAGAACTTCTTCATTGAACCGTTGTTTAATTCCAGGAACAATATCTTTTCCTATACGAGCATTAAAATCCCCCATTAGTATTATTAACTCGTCTGGAGGAATGGCACTAATTGTGTGCTGTAGCTGTTCATAAAATGTTTCTTTATCAGCTTTTGGCTTACAATCTTCAGGTCCATAAACTGATATAATATTCAATTTTCGATTATTAATTTTAATTTTTACAGCAACAATCCTTTCTGATATGTATCGGCATTCTTCTATGTACTTTATATAATTCTTTTGTATGATTATGGCAACTCCTGCTTTAGCTCTTACCGATTTTTCAACCCCACTATATATGAGAAGATAGTCTCCATATTCTCTCTGACCTTTCCCTTTCTTTTTCGTTTCCTGTAGTGCACATATAGATATTCGATGCTTATGCATTTCTTCCATCAATTCCTGATCTTTGTTGTTAAATGACTTTATGTTCCATGTTCCTAGTCTAAATATATTTTTCTTTTTCCAAATCGTTGTCCTTTTCGTAGCGTGGGTCATATCCTTTGAATCTGTCCTGATCCGAGGCTTGGTACTGGTACTCTGAGTAATAGCTTTTAACGCCTTTAAGTAGGTTACTAGCCTGGCTTATCGGCGTGGGTATGTTTTAGTCTGGCCCCTCATCTTAGACCAATCCGGCAAGGGAGACCCTACTAGTAGTTAGACTACCGCCGGCATAGCTCCTTGATTCATTGGGGCGCGCAAGCCTCCTCGCCACGACAAGGCACATACCCGCTGCACTATTTCCAAATGTATAATATCCTATTATAAATTTGGAATGTATAATAGGATATTATAGAATACTTCATGCCCTACTATTCTTTCTGTGGCCATCACTGCAATTTAGGTGATATTTCTTCCCATAACCTCTGACCAAACGACACGAACCAATTATTTCGAATCTCATCTTAGTTCAACTAGAATTAAATCCATTTTCATCAATTAATATTACAATTTGTCTTTCTTCCAGAGTAGTATGTGAAATATTCCACATATTTCCCTTGTGTATATGATCGTTTTTACAATATCTGCTGTCCACTTCCAGTGATGCACAAATGTGATTCGTAACTCTAATTCCTAATGTTGTTAGTTGTTTCAATTTTTATGGTCAAAAGGAATTTTGTCTTTTGTTGCTGTATAGCTAAACAACATGTAGCTTAAAAATGCATATAATGTTCAAAATTTGTTATGTTATTATAGTTCCTTAAAAGATATGACAGAGTCTAATACGCTAAAACGAACGGAAGAATTAGAATTAGAAAAATACATTCGGAGATTTGTAGCAAGATAAAAACCGTAAGGATTTTCCAAAATAGCTAATAAATACAGGAAGGGATACTTAAAGTGTACAAAGTACTTCCCGTAACAAAACGACTTAATTCGTGACCTCACACGTATGAATATGCTCATTTTCTTATCACTTAACAGAGACAGATATAACCTGAGGTTTCAATTATTGCATTTTCTGACGATAATAAAGTTTATAGTTTGTTATACAAGAAGTGAAAATTTGTGACTTGGCTGGGACTCGAACCCAGGTCTCCCACTTTCTGGGCAGATTTTTTTAACCACTGGACTACCAAGCTGCGCATCTTCTCTTCTGAAATCGGGAGCTTTTATGAGGAAAGAAGTGATGCTCCAACTTAGTGGCACCAACCACCCCTAGAGGTCCTAGTAGAGGCAACCAACCCAAGAAAGCGATGTTTGAGATAATCCTCTCTAGGAAATATAGTTAATAGTTTTTATAATGCATTTTTAAACGCCACCGGTCGCTTAGTTTTCCCGCTTCTAATTGGAATCCTGTTATTATTGCCCTTAAGAATGTTGTAACCATTTTCACGCTATAAATATGGAAGAAGATTCTAATTAATAATCGTGATAACTAAACAAGTGTCAACTTAAAATATTTGATGCGATTACAAACATAAAGTATACTCGATGGCAATAAACTCATGAAATGGTCGCATCTTACATCGGATGCTTTTTACAAAATGTTGTCAGTTTAATAAAATGATGAAAATAGTTGAAAAGTGGAAAAGTTATGGAACACATCGTTATCAGCTCACTCTTGAGATTTTAGATAATAACCGTTTCCTCAGTAAGAACCAACATGGTTTCAACAAGCCGCAATGTGCGAAACGCAACTTGCACTATTCGTTTAGGACATCTTAAAGTATGTCGAGAGTAGAAAGTAACTAGATGCAATTTTCCTCGATTTCCCCACTATAAGTTAATTTACAAATTAAAATTAGGGGGAATTAATAAAGAAGTAATTGTCTGGATTGAGGATTTCTCTACGAACGTGAACAAAAAGTAGTACTTGATGGCGTAATTTCGAACAGAGTCAAAGTTACCTTAGGCGTACCTCAGGGTAGCACAATTAGACCTCTTCTATTCCTGATATACATTAACTACTTGAGTGAAAAGATAGATAGCAACGTTAGGATATTCGCGGATGACTCGGTCATATATAGAGAAATTTCTAATGAAGACGACCGTATTTCTCTATCAAACGATTTAGTTACGATTCAAAGGTGGTGCGAAAAATGAGAACAAGAGCTCAATATGAGTAAATACTCTGTAGTTAATTTCTTCGAAAAGATTGAATTACCCATATTCAATAAATGGAATAATCATAAATGTATTAGAAACAGTTGAATATCTTGGGATAACTCTTACTAATAACTTAAACTGGAACACTCACATCCGTAAAATCTGCGGTAAAGCAAGCATAAAGCTCGGCTTTATAAAGCGTATAGTCGGTAGATGTGAAGAGAAAGTTAAAGAGCGATGTTATTTCGCCTTGATCAGGCCCCATCTTGAATACGCGGCAAGTAAATGGGACCCAGCGGATGAAACAGGTACCCGTGAACTCGAGAAAGTTCAGCGCAAAGCGATAGGTTTCGTTAAAAATGCTACGAGAAAAAGGTAAGCGTCACGAAGATGCTCTCAGACGCAATTTCGGAGTCATCGAAAGAAACGGGATTAGAAGCTAGGTTGCCACTGCTTAACAAATTTAGATAAAGCACGTTTTCCGAGGACGTAATTGATATTATGCCACCCCCTGTTAAGTCGATCGATCCGATAATGAGGAAAAAATAATAGAAATAGACGCTAGAACAAGTCATTTTAAGGACTCATTCTTTCCGCGAACAATACGCGATAGTAATAGGCTAAAAAAGTAGCTCGATCGATTGGTGTTTACACCCCCGCCACACGCCGAAAGGCGGCTTGTTGGTACTTATGTAGATGTAGATGAAAATTTAATCAAAAAATGTGTTCTATTTTTAATATATTGTATTTCTGGACGTGAAGAAATTTGGATTTTCGAGCAATTCTTAGCTGATGTGGAACATTTGTTTGTATCCGAGGACCAAAAATCCTTACTTTTCAAATTCATCCGTTTAAATGGAGTGGCAGTAACATTTTTTCAGAACAATATGTGTCATCTGTGATGAGAAGTCTGAGTCCCTTGCATAAAGGTAATAGGTCCCGTTTCTATCAGGAAGACGAGTCTATTCCTTTATTGCACTTTCTGACAACTTCTGACATGTTTATTTAAGTCTTTGACTGCGATATATCAAGTGATGACTGTCGTACCACATATCATTGGTTGTTATTACGTCGATTCGCATATCATACATTGTATGTGTAGAATCATTCTCTAATTTCGTTTTCAAAGGGTGATTCGAACAAAGGTAGTCAACAATGACGAAACTCAAAGGATTTCGTATTACTCAAGTATTTCTACGTATTATTCAAATCCGCATATAATGCTCCAACAATAAATCGTACATATTTTGTTCTAAAATTATTTGTTTTAATGGCATCTCATCGAATATATTAAAGGCTTAATTTCAGTACTAAAAAATTATAATCTATTCAACTTATTTTATAAATTTGGCCGAGGAAAGACCTCTTGTTCGAAAATGAACACGTGATATTTTTATTTTAGATTTGTATCCCGCAAGCCGCCAGTGGTTTATGGCAGGGGGTGTAATGACACCATCATCGTTTTCTAATCGACCCTATTAGCTTTGAGCCTCGATTTTTCGTGCCATCTCCATTTTTATACTCGCTATTGAAATAAATGAGGCTGAAGATCACTTAAAATGCTTCAATTTTAAAGTTAGAAATTGTAAACGAATGAATTTATGATCGATTGAATCTTTCTTCAAACACAAATTGACAATTTTCTTCGTTTCAATAGCGTCCTCACATCGATTAAATCATTCTGTACAAAACTTCTACTGATAAGGAATCCACTCTTTCATCGTCACTATGAATTATTGTTGCATCCACTCTATCCGTCTTTATGATAGAGAAAAACATATATTTCGTTTGCTTGGTCTCGTTCTTACGCAAGGTAAATGAAAATAATCATGATTTGTCCCAAGCAAAAACGGACCTGAATAAAGTCTGACGGTACCGGGAATCGAACTCGGGATACTCACCACTCACCGGGATACAAATACCGGTTTGGCCGGAGAGGACGATGCCGCACAGTCGGACGAAACCACATATGCCCTTGCCAAACTGCTTGAGAAATTATTCTAATCGGACAGCTTAGTTGGTGAATGCAGCCTCACGGAAAGAGGAAGGGAAGAGATAGAGAGGAGGATCCCGGGTTCGATTCGCGGTCCCGTCAGACTTTATTCAGGTCCGTTTCTCCTTGGGATTTTTCCTGCTTGCACGCCCTAACGTGCAATATTACTATTCCTTAATTATGAATCGCTTTGATTATTCAGAGGGTGGGACATAGCATTGTAGCCTCTAGTTTACTATGGACTTAATCAAAAGAAAATAAATTCATTTCAGCAGCAAGATCTCGAGGCGATAGAGTTAATTTAATAATTGACAATACGCAATTTGAAAGAGTGCCATTATACAAATATCAAGTCAAAAAAGCCGCATTGAGTCGTATCGTTAGGACTGCTTTTTGATACCATTCAACTAAGGTCAAGAGTGATATGCTGACCGCCCTCTTATATTAAAACGCTATAAGGTAAAGAGGATTGAATTGAAATGTGGTTTAACAGGTGGATACTAAAATAATTCGGACGAACGAGTGACGAAGTGATAAAAATACTAAATTAAGAGATCTTAAGAACAATCAAAATTAAAAAGAATTAAGGTGATATCATGAGAGGTTTTAAGTACCAAATATTAAGAAATTTAAGGAAAATAGAAGAAGGGGAGGAAAAAGAATTTCCTGATAATTTACAAAGTGGTTTAACTCCACCGAACTTATTGGAAGAAATAAATGATGATTTCCGAAAGGAGTGGTACAAGAATAATAGAGGTCTAAGGATTCACTTTATGCAGATTGAAAAAGCTATTCTTTATAATCTATCATTAACTGTGACAGCAGAGTGCAGGAGTGTACAAAACACTTTTCCTGGGGAAACCACGAGGTATATGTCGTCATTTTCACCATCGCCGAAATAACGAGAGAATGCGTTAGTTATGCACTCGACGAATACATTTTCTTGATTATGTAAATCCGATTAATTGCCATCCGATGCGATCCCCTACGTGTAGTGCATACAATGAACTCACGGCAAAATTTCTTCCATTCCCTTTCTCGACTGATCGACTCGTTGCTTTAATTCGTTCGAATCTTATTCGTCCGTAAGTGAATGATCCGCTGTAAAGCACGACATCCGATACAACGATAAAAATTGAATGAAAATCCCTCGCTTAGTATCTTTTTTCAATGATCTTGGGATAACAGATGTGAATCTATAATACCTCCGAGCTACTGTGCGAAAGAGCGTGAAACAAGGTTTCGTTGGGACCCCTTGTGCCTCAGCCCTTCCCTGCCTCTGCCCTTCCCTGCCTCTGCCCCATCCACCGTTGCCAATTCATCGCCTTGCAGGGGCCATCCCTACGCGTAGACAAACAAAACCTTATTTATTCCATGTGTTGATTGAATCCGAAAAACTTATCCTTCAGAAATAAGGCGATCACGTATATACTAATTTCCATACCTTATTGGGATATTCTATCACATATTCTTTCGTATTTGAGACTACCAAACCACATTTCCTCCTTCAGTATATTTCGGTTTTATGTTGTTGCGTCTTATTACATTTTAATTATATATATATATATATATATATATATATATATATATATATATATATATATATATATATATATATATACACGAGTAAAAGTTGCTTGCATACTGCAAGCTAATTGGTGAACATTTACCATAAGTTTCCCTTACGGGTATCATTTTCGAAGCTTATGCAGCAAAAATCTTAAAAATTGCCGCAATGCATTTCAAACGTGAGAATTTTTCATCCATCTGGCATGGAACTCACGGTCATATGTAACCTTTCTTCCCCTGGTTCTATAGAAAACTACTTCAAACGGAAACGCTGTGATTTTGAATAGTCTCCTGCATTGAAAAAGGCCTCAAAACAATTTTTAAAAATTTGCGTAAATGACCGCCTGGCGACGAACACAGGACCCATTTGTGAGAGACAATGGCATACGAATAATAGATAAGCGCCACTCTGACGTGTTTCAAAGTTTCAATTCAGTATCTTATCGGGAAGGTAATAAAATAAGATTCCGTTATTCCCGTTTGAAATACATGGTAGAATCGGAATACTGCATTCAACTGATAGCTTGCAGTATGCAAGCAACTTCTACTCGTGTGTGTGTGTGTGTGTGTGTGTGTGTGTATATATATATATATATATATATATATATATATATATATATATATGTATATATATATATATATATATATATATATATATATATATATGTATATATATATATATGTATATATATATATATATATATATATATATATATATATATACACACACACACACGAGAGTGTATATATATATATATATATATATATATATATATATATATAATATATACTGGATATGTACCCCGCAAGCTGCCAATGGCGTATGGCAGGGGGTGTCATTTAGTTCACTTATACATAGCTTCACTTATAAATCTCCGTTAATGAACATTAATAGCAATAGTTCGTGTAATTATATGATATGAATAATGAAAAGGAGGAAATCATCGAAAAGTGGAAGAAAGGACTCTTGTCCACAAAACAGCAATGTAATGAAAGAAATTGCAGAAAAGAGAAAAGGATTTAAGGAAAGTGACGAAATTGAAGTAAATTTTCATACATTTTTTGACTCGGAAGAATATTGGATTTCTCCTTATTCTTATTTTCATTGCAAAAGGGTACCTAAAGTTGACTGGAAGTACTGTATAAAGTATCAAACGGGTTGTATAAGACTTGTAATGCATGGGAAAATTCGTCCACGAAGTGCTTCTAATTTACATAAATATTACGACTATTATAAGAAACAAGTTAAAGATTTTGTTTAAATACTATACTAAACAACGAAGGATTTGAAGTTTTCCCTGTGTATGTATGTACGTCCTCTTTCGCCATCTTCAGGGATGTCGTGTGTGTTTCAAAATCCCTGAAGATGGCGACAGAGTATGTCGCCGAAACGTCGGTTTATACCGAAGATCTGGGCCCATATTCTATAACGCCAAACCAGTCGGTAAGGTAGCCATCTAGTTGGTAGCGACGTCAAAAAAATTGAAGGGAGTTATCAATGAGATTCTATAAGCAGTCGGTCGGTACTCCAGCGAGCCCCAGTCGGTAAATTTTTCCGACAGGCTTAAGCTGTCGATAACTCAGAGGGCCAGTCGATATGCAGACGAAATGCTTTGGTAACCGCATGCTTATTTCGGTTTACTGTGGAAAATTTACCAATTTAAAGCTCGTAAATGCAAAATAATCAATCTGCCATGAAAAGAACGCAGTTCAGGCAATGATAATACCTCTTATAAAGATAAATAACTTTACCACGAGAATAAGAAATTACAAAGTGACTACATGCTCCTGTGTTCTACGACTCATCCGAGCTCTTCGTACTTTCAGTTCGTTATTTATAATTTTCAGTACCTTTGACGTATCGTAACTTTAATAATATAATTGCCAGCTGGGAGAGAATTCTTTATTACCTGTAGTTAAGTATATTTAGTGTCGTTTAGAAATATACTTTCGTTCGAAGAGGTCAAAATTGAGTCACGAGAATTTATGCAATCTTACTTTCTCATATGTAAAGCTATAAGGATTTTTCAAATTGACAATTATGGTAATATATAATGTAATATTATATATATATATATATATATATATATATATATATAATATTTTCAATTTACTAACGTGTCATTTTCCGTGATTCTATCTGCTAATGCAAGTTACTTTATTCAGTTGTACATACAGACGTTGGAGGATTTAACTTCTACAGCAGATACAAATATGCACAAATAAATTTATTTAGCATAAAGTAGCTACACTTACACTACACCACACTTATTGATATGAAGACACCAGTAGTAAAAATAATGAGAAAATAATAGTGTGAGCGCATGCACTTATCATGAATAGTGTAATTTTGAAAAGTAGTTACATTATCATTCAGTGCTTGATATAATTGTAACACAGTATGTTATTAAACGTCACTGTAACACTTAACAGAAATCTTACTAAATGTCCTGTTGGAAACGCAGGAAGTTTGTGTCGTACAATGTATTTCGTATGAGTTTCACATTGAAATTATTAACTTTCGTCTGCTGCCATCCCTAAATGATGTGATCCACCAAATGGTTTCCTCTCATTAATATTTTTTTATTCTTTCATAACACAAAACCATCTTATAGAAGAAAAATCTCCTTCAGCATGCAGATGTCACAATTGATAATCCCTTTACCATCATAAGGTGCTTTTAAGATCACGTATTCGCCATTCAAAATGTGAAGAAAAAACTTCAAAAAAGGATTTCTATACTACTGTCACTATGCTTGTCCAATCAAACATCTCCTATAATACTTTTCCACTGCAAACCTTTCACATTAGACCTTGTTTTATCAACACACTTACATCTTTAGCTCATTTGTTCCGCAAAACATATAACAGAAAGCTGAATTGAGCTATGCAGAATGTAAAAAATGTGGAGAAAAGACTACTATTGATTAAGTTATTAGACCCTGAAAATATAATTTAATTTCCTAAATTAGCTTTATTTCGCAATTCCTCATTAAATAACACGTTACTTCTTCATGGATACTAGCAGTAGAGATTATGCACCGTGTTTACATCGCTCTTACTCGCGGTTGGCGGAGACGAAGCATGTGACCTCCTCCTTCGGAAAACTTCCCCTCCATTGGCTTACCATATCGCCACCGACAAGCTTATAGAATCTGTGATACCGACTGTGTCGGTAATTTAGACTCAGTCGGTACGGAATGACTCACTATCGGTGTGGTGAAAACAGAAACCAGTCGTTACTCTACCGACTAGATACAGAATATGGGCCCTGACCCGGTTATCTACCCGAGAATATTTTCTTATACTAAACTAATTTGAAATAAAAAAGAGGAAATCAAATCCGTGTGTTCATTCATTATTTTGAGCTCATGTCTTTCCGAACAATATATATTTTAAAATATACCGCATATTTAAAGAGTTAATAAACTTCAGCAAGCCTTGGAATCTTATCCCAATCCTATAGGGGAAGATGCCTATGTGTAGACTTTCACAAATATATGTTTTTTGGATTCTACGAAATGCATCTTATCTCATTCATAAAATCCTGGTTTGTTTCTGGTATTGACTTGGTCATCCCTTATTTCGTTCCAGAGTAAGACAAACAAAAAGCATGTATAATCACCCCTGATGATGTGCAGTTGCCGCGCCATCTCGTGACAATAGGCGTGGTCTATTGGATGCGGCAATGAGGACTTGGCTTGCCGCTCCACCCATTGCACCGGTGAATTAACGCCTCCTGAAATTGCATACAATAACGTCATTGGCGACAAATACGGAACTAAGAAACATCCTTCAAATCTCTTGAATCGATTGATTGATTGAATGCTTGATTTGTAAGTATATTACTCATTATTTTAAACTTCTTGAACTTGAAAATTATCTTTAACAGTATATAAATACTTTTCTTACAATGAAAACCATGAATTATTGATTAAGAAAATGATTATGACAGCAGATTCGATTAAACTGCGCAACCATAATGAATGGTGGATTTAGCAGGAAAGTTACTCTTCCACAACTAAGAAAAGAGCATTGATACATTATCAACTAATCTTCCTTATTACTCACAAAATGAATCGCACCCCCGAACTCCCCCCTACTATTTAATTACGCGTAAATGTACAATTCAGTTAAATTACTGAAGCAATAAAAATATTCGAGAATGAAGAATTTTTTAAAGTTACGATCGAGTCTACATTCTATTTCAATTTTGATTAAAAGGTTGTATATCCTACCAATACATTAACATAAATTCAGATATTGCTTTCTTTATTTTCGAATAATAGTCGAAGTCTCAATTATTATATTATTCACAGTCATTACAACCACAACTCCACAGGTGCCATAGGCGTGAAATTTTTAAATTTTTACGACCCACCGTTTAGCCATAGAATTATTCAGGGTTCGATTCCAGAAGACCCCAAGAATAGGAATCCATAAGAATGCATTGCGCAGATTTTTGAAAATTAATTTGAGGTACTTCACGGTAAGATGGATAATTCAAAATCACGGAGGTCGCAGATTTTAGATTTAGATCTAGATTTCGATGAGTACCCCGCAAGCCGCCAGTGGCGTATGGCAGGGGGTGTAATGACACCATCTTTGTATTCTAATCGAATGACGGATTAATCGGATCGAATGAAACAGATGACGTGATCCTCTACAGTACCAGCGGAATATATGTCACTAAATTAGCGTCGGTTCACCGTCAGGTAGGTGAGAAATCCTCCCCTTTAAAATACATTACGGCGATTAAAAAAGATATTAAATGCTTTCCCGATAATCTGGAAAGAAAAAAACCCGGAATGTGAATAGAGGTAATTGTTAAATTTCATATACGCACTTCGTTGTTTCTCTAAACGTCCTTGGTTCGATGCCAGAGCATCATTTCTATTCTACCATACATTTCAAATGGGAATAACGGAATCTTACTTTAAGACATTAACGATATTTAATGGTATATAATATACACTTTATTAATAAATAATTTATTGTTTGTGCATTTATATAATTAATACATCACATTTAAAGGAAGCTATTTCGAGGAAATAAATTTTGGGGTTATTAATTTCTTCGCCAATTTTTATATAGAGTTTACCTTCGTCCATCTGATGTCATGAATACGTTGTTATAAAGAAATATGAAAAAGCGCAGAAAGATATATGCCATATACCGAAACTTGACTGGCGGCGAAGTCTATGATGCTGGACCATAATTCGATACAAGACCGGTTGTATTTTTACCAAAGCATCTGTTTAGGCTCGGAATTAATCGGTGACTCCCAAGTTCACTGAAGAAAATATCAAAACGGGAAAATGTAACCGGTCTGTTATCGAACCAAGGTCCTTTACTGTAAACGTGGCCGCCGAATAAGTTCCAGTAAATAACCCTCTTAGTGAAGGCTGAATGTCGAGTACATCTACATCTACATATGTACCCTGCAAGCCGCCTTTCGGCGTGTGGCAGGGGGTGCATGTACCATGACTCTATTTCCCTAGTCGATTATTTTCGCGTATTGTTCTCGGAAAAAATGAATTCTTGAATCGACTGGTTCTAGCATCTATTTCTCTGATCTTTCTCGCTGTATCAGAACGGCCTATATAGCAAGGAGGGTGCATAATATCGGCTACATCTTCTATGAACGTGCTCTGTCTGAATTTATCTAGTAATTTAAATCTCTGATTGGGCCTTCTTTCTTCTAAAGATTCCCATCCTGCCTCCTGAAGCATCTGACTCACACTTACCGATTTATCATAGCAATTTTTTACAAAGCGTATTGTCTTTCGTTGTATCTTTTCCATCTCGCGAATACAACTCTTTCCAGCAGTCCCATACACTGCATGCATCCGCGAGGTGAGGCCTAACTAGCGCAAAATAACATCGCTCGCGGACTTTTTCTTCGCTTTTACCGACTATTCTTTTGACGAAGCCTAATTTCTTAAGAGCTCGCCCACATATGTTATGGATGTGGGTATCCCAAGTTAAGTTACTCGTGAGGGTTATTCCGAGATATTTTACCGAATTTACAGTTGATAATGTTTTCCCTCGAAGTCTATATGAATTATGGTTGGCAAAGAATTTTCTTTCGAAAAAATTAACTACTGAACATTTATCTACGTTGAGCTCCAATTGCCAGTCGTCGCACCATTTGACAATTTTATCTAAATCATTCGACAGGCTTAATCTATCGTCATTACTTTTTATTACTTTGTAAATAACGGTGTCGTCCGCAAATATTCTAACGTTACTGTCGATGTGTTCATTAACGTTGAGGAGTTGAGGTAACGCCTGAGGTCACTTTGACTAGGTTGGAAGTAGATATCATATTGGTAAGATCCTCAAATATGATTCCGAATATCCAAATAAATTGTATGGTAGAATGAAAATGGTACCCTGGCGTCGAACCAAGGACCTCCGGGGAAACGGTAAGCTCCTTTTCTAAAAGTTATTCAAGACTGCTACTCATATGCCGGACTACGGATTTCTATCTCCTCGGGAAATGCCTCATTAAATAGATTTCAGTTTCCCGAAGTAGATTTCATAACGGAGATTTAGGACCGCATGGAGCCGAACCCAGGACCTCCTCGTAAGATAAATTTCATATAACTGCTTGGTAGTGGCAACACCAACCATTTCTAAAATTTCACGTTCATAGCATATCGGGAAGTTACTCAGCCGTAATTCCACATTCAACATTTGAAATGTATGGTAGAATAAAAATGGCGTCTAACCAAGGCACATCAGGAAAACGGTAAACTAAGCGTATGAAAGCTACTTGTAACTGCTTGTATCATTCCAGATTTTACTTTCCTATGTTATCGGGAAAGTATTCAATATAATTCTTAAAGATCGCCGTAATGCATTTTCCTTACCCGTATCAAAGTTTCAGTTCCATATTATATCGGGACGGCCCTAAGATTGGATTCTTTTAAAATAGGAAGCTTATTATAAACGATATCCAGATTCCGGGTTTTACTTTACTTTACTATCCCCTATATATAGCTTATGTTTTTAAATCCACAAAGTAGTCTTCCTCTCTGTTCCTTTTCTTCAAGTTATCTCTTTTTTTTCAAATTTATATGACGAAGGGTTAGATGTAAGAAGAAACTTTAGTCTCAATCTCGCCCTAAAGAAAGTCCATTATTATTATATATATATATATATGTGTGTGTGTGTGTGTGTGTATTATTATATATTATATATATATATATATATGTGTGTGTGTGTGTGTGTGTATTATATATATATATATATATATATATATATATATATATATATATATATATATATATATATATTATACGAGCCTCACTTTCCACTATAATAGAAAAGAAGTAGTTTTACTGTTTACTTACTTTTCGGAGATGAACTGTCCGATGTGCACCTCTCGGCTGATTTGCTTTCCTATAATCAAAAATAAAAATAATGAATTGCAATCATTATCTGATTGCCCTCATGAGTAGATCAAATCATTACATGTCTTGAGATACATACGAGAAGGAACGGTATCGTACAATTAGCGGAGAGTTATAAAAGACTAATAATTTTGACTTACAAATGTTTGATCTACTGGGCCTCATTTTTGTAACTTTAGCGTAGCGCATGGAATCGCGCTCCCAGAATTGCGACGAAGATGCTTCGTAGCGCATGGAATGAAAATTGCGTTGGAAGTGCGATTTTGTAACTCGTATCGCCAGCGATAGCAGCGCGAGAGCTTCGTGAAAACGGTGTTGCATGATTTACCTCTCTAAATTACTTGCTAGATTACATTCTCATATTTGCGCTTGCGCATTGACGACAATTTGTAGTCTGCAAGGCGTATGATTCGAGGCTATTACAAATAAATGTTAAGGGAGAAACAGATAGAGCAGCAAATAACTTTAGATGACTGTGTAAATTCAAGAAAAAATTCACGGAGATTGTATTTGAAGGAACGAGTGATGCTATGATATGTAGCGAGAGATTCAATTTCTGTTAACTAAAGCAACCGTCTAGTCCTTGAATTGAAATTGTATAAGTGAATATACTAAGTATAAGTTAAGTTTTAACTCTGCATAAGGAAAATACATAGCTAGGATACGTCCAAAAATAAATTCATACATATAAAAATATAATGCATATATAAGCTTAAATGATCTCCTTAAATATCATGTATACAAAGCTTTTACATTATGATTAACATTAAATACTGCATAATTTTAGAATATGTTACAAAATCATACTAATTAAAGAAGAAATCAAGACGTTATGTGATACAAAGCGAAACACAATTGAAAATTTGCAAAGCATACACAGTTTAACAATCTTAAGATTTTACTGTTAAATTTTAGTATACTTGTTCTGACCGAAAAGTAGTCCATAGAAAATTTGCGTTCTATAACTATCGTATTATACCTAAAGACAGTGATGAACATGAGCTTTCTAGGGCAATGAATATTTATTGTTGATGAGGGAAGCAAATTCCTTTGTTTCATTCTTTTCCTATAAATGGCAATCTTGATTTTATTTCTACTTCTTTGTATTATATTTACATTTACATTTACATATAAACCCTGCTAACCGCCACTGGCGCATGGCAGGGGGTGTGAAACACCGAAAACCCTATCTACCTTTGACTGCTGTTGGCTTCTCTAATACTTCGCGGAAAAAATGACCAGAGATAACTATCTGTCCTGGCAACTATTTCCCTTTAACGCTTCGTCGTTTTGTCTCGAAGATCATAGTAGATGCTACTAACTGGTATAACAATATCAACTATCTTCTCCCCGAGATCCGTAGTGATAAATTTATTAAAAAGCTTCCTACGGTAATCAAGTCTTCTATCACTAAGCGAATCCCAACCGAGGGATTCTATCATAGCTGAAACACTGCTGTTAAATCTGAAATCTCCCTTGACAAATCTAGCTGCTCTACGTTGAACCATTTCAAGGCTGGGAGTTAATCCCACTTCGTGCTGATCCCAAATCGTTCAGCGGCACTCAACGGGAGGTCGAATCAGGGAGAAGTACGCTATTTCTTTTACTCTCCATGAGCAACACCTTAGTATTCTACAAGCTAAACGTTGCATCCTATTCGCTTTACCTACTACGTTTTGAATATGCTCTTTAAAGGAAAAATTACTACGGAGCGTAATACCAAGATATTTATGATGCTTCACGAACTGCAACGGATATCCTGAAATATTATACGGTATGCGAGAAACATTAGTGGAACGTGTAAAATTCATAGCTACGCACTTCTTTACATTCAAATCTAACTGCCAATCCCTGCACCAACCTGAAATAAGATAGAGATCGTTCTGTAAGCAAACTATGTTATCTGCGCCTGCAATATTTCTATAAATAACAGTATCATCTGCAAATAGCCTAACCTTACATCGAACATTATCCACCATATCGTTGATATAAATTAGGAACAGAAGAGGACCTAATACACTACCCTGAGGAACACCGGAAGTGACGTAAACCTCATCAGAAAAAATTCCGTCCAACGCAACTCGCTGCGTTCTGTTTCCTAGAAAACATTTTATCCTTTCAATAACTTGCTGATTAATCCCATAAGCCATCAATTTATGTATTATTTTTACATGTGAAACTCTATCAAAAGCTTTTCTAAAATCTAAAAATACGGCATCCGTGCTAATACCCTTATCAGCAGGCTTAACTAGATCGTTCACAAAAAGGGCTAACTGGGTATCGCATGACCTAAGTACCCTTACGAAAACCGTGTTGAAATTCACTAATCGCCCCTTTATCACCTAGAAAACGCATTATAGAACTGGCAATAATATGTTCAATTATCTTACAAAAAATTGACGTTAAGGATATGGGACGATAGTCTTCCGGTTTCGAGGAACGCCCTTTCTTAGGAATTGGGGTGATATGCGTTCTTCTCCATGACGTTGGTACAACGCCTTCATCCAAAGTTTTCTTATAAAATACGACAAGATAGGGAGAAAGCTCGTCCGCCAGCGCTGTAATAACCAGCGATGGTATACCTTCCGGTCCTGGCGCTTTCTTCTTGTCAACCTCTCGCAACAGCTTACCTATTCCATCCACTGACAACTCTATCGGCCCCATCTTTGAGACAACCCTCATAGAAAAATCGTTCGTGCGTCCATCGTCTAAAGTAAAGCTTTCCTGGTAATGTCGATTAAGTAAGTTCGCTTTACCTACCGAATCACTAACTGTTAGTCCCTCGTCATTAACAAGACTAGATACTGAAGACTGACCTCCACGAGATTCTCGGACGTATGACCAAAACTCCTTCTGGTCGCTTCCTAAAGACTTTTAATATAGTATCCTCTTCCTTCTTCCATGATATAATTAGAAAAATTACTTTTCTAGCGTGATATGCAAAGTGACTTTGACAAAATTTAATTTGACAAATCACTGTTTTGGTTTTCCTCGCTGCATTCCTAAAACATTCGTTATAGCTAATATTATGAGTGAATGAAATACACCACTTTTCAAATTTATTTTATACTTTAACAAAATACTATAGAAAAGTAATTAAATATTAGTACTGCAGAAAGAAGTAAAACTTTATTGTAGTATTTCGCTTAGGTATTTCTGAATAAAATAACTACTAGTTCCTCTTTGAAAAGTGGTGCATTTCATTCACTCATTACGTTTTGGAATACTACTGTACAGAGTGAATCATCGTTCCATCTAGTTTAGCTAATTTTAAATAACTGCTATAACATATAATGTTTTTTTTCCTTATTCAACCTAATTTCGAATCTTGCTGCGCGATTTGGGATCCTCACGAGGTAGGTTTGGTTTCAGATTTAGAAATGGCCCAACGTAGAGCAGCTCGTTTTGTTACAGGAGATTTCAGGGTCGACAGTAGCGTTACGTCTATGATAGAATCCCTCGGTTGGAATTTTCTTCAGGAGAGAAACAATGATTACCGAAGGAAACTTTTCGGAAAGTTCTTTGGTTCCGAACTTAGGGATGAGGTGAATGAAATTTTGATTCCAGTAAGTACTGAGTGCGATCTCCGAGAGGCATCAGCAAAGCGTTATAATCGCAAGGACAGATAGTTATTTCTGGTCGTTCTTCCCGCGGACTATTAGAGAAGCTAATAGGGTTAATTAGAAAACGACAATTGTGTCATTACACCCCCTGCCATACGTCACTGGCGGCTTGCAGGGTACTAATCTGAATCTAATGTCAGCGAAGGTTGTACGTTTCCCTAATATCCCACCTTTGAATTCAACCTAATTAAACTCACTCTCTCGTGAATGAATGTTTTATGAAATTCACTGTTACTTCAATCTACATGTTAGGTATATGCAGCCCAACTCTTCTTCAATTTCTTCTCGCTGTAATATCGCCGCGAACAGATAACCTGCCCTCTTCGCCGTTTATATGAATTCCATCTAGTCAGGAATCTTCCGTACATGTCATACATACATATCTACAATAATCTTTATTAGTAATAGCGATTGCCAATTAATGTCACATCAAGGAAATTAATATTTTATGTAATAAAACCAATTATTTCAACACATTGCTTACCTCATCTTCCAGCAGAGGTATTAAAACCTTTGTTAGGCGTATATACATACGAGTAAAAGTTGCTTGCATACTGCAAGCTATCAGTTGAATGCAGTATCGTACCAAGAAAGGCCTTAAAACAATGTTCAAAACTTCGCGCAAATGACCGCCTGTCGTCGAACTAAGGACCCGATCGGGCGTCACAATTGCATATTAATAAGAGATATGTGCCATTCTGATCTGTTCCAAACTTTCGATTCAATATCTTATGAGGAAGTTCCTAATATAAGAATACGCTATCCCACTTTGAAATACACGGTAAAATATAAATGACGCTCAGGCGTCGAACCAAGGGCCACTAGGGAAACATGAAACGTCATGAAAGAATGCTTTCAAACATCTCTGTCACCATACCGAGTTTTATCTTTCCAGATTATTGGGAAGGCTTTGTAATAAATCGTCAAAGATTTCAGCAATGCATTTCTTACGGAAGCATTTCGAAACCACATGGCGACGAACACAGGGTCATATGGTAACATTTCTTCCTTTGGTACTATGGAAGACCATCTCATCTGCAAACACCGTAATTTTGAATGCACTATCACACCGAGAACGGCCTAAAAAAACTTTGCAAAGAATGCGCAAAAGACCGCCTAGCGTCGAATTCAGGACCCTTCCGGGATAGAAAATAGAAAGTTAATATTAGATAAGTGCCATTCTGACTGATTTCAAAGTTTCAATTCAATAGCTTATCGGGAAGGTCCCAAAATAAGAATCCGTTTTCCCCATTTGAAATGCAAAGTAGAATCAGAATGACGCTCTTGCATCGAACCAAGGACCACTAGACGAACGGTAAAATTCATGAAAGAATGTCTCCAAACGCATCTGTCACCATTCCGGGTTTTATCCTTCCAACATATCGGGAAGGAATTCTAAAAAATTATCAAAGATTTCAGTAATGCATTTCTTATGGAAGAAATTCGCACCCACCTGGAGACGAACTCACGGTCATTAGGCGACATTTCTTCCATATGAACCATAGAAGAGTACCTCAACTTCAACCTTCAAAATTTTGGTTCCTCTATCTTACCGATAAGTGCCTCAAAATAATTTTCGATAATCCGCGCAATGCATTATTATGGTAAAATTGCGATATTTGGGACATTCTAGTATCGAACCCATGACACCTAGCGTCGAAGTCTACATTATTCTGGCGTCTACTGGGTGGGGCCAGTACGTCGTAAAAATCAAACGTCTACGGCGCTTGTGGAACATGGTCAGAATTCGTATCCCCTATATATATATATATAGGTTTATCCGGAGAGTTAGCTATATATAATAGATATCTATTATATATAGCTAACTCTCCGGATATACCTATATAGATATATGGGATACGAATTCTGACCATGTTCCACAAGCGCCGTCGACGTCAGATTTTTACGACGTACTGGCCCCACCTTGTAGATGCCAGAATAATTCAGAATTCGACGCTAGCTATCATGGGTTCGATACCGGAAAGTCCCAAACATCGCAATTTTCCCATAAGAATGCATTGCGCGGATTTTTGAAAAAATGTTTGAGGCACTTATCTGTAAGATAGTGGACCCAAAATCTCGGAGGATGAAGTTGAGGTAGTCTTCTATATTACGAATGGAAGAAATGTTACAAAAAAACCGTGAGTTCGACGCCAGGTGGATGCAAAATTCTTTTTTTTTTGAAGTTGAGGAAGTTTTCTATGGTTCATATGGAAGATATGTTACCGAATGAACGTGTGTTCGACTCGAGGTGGGTGCGAATTTCTTCCATAAGAAATGCATTGCTGAAATCTTTGACGATTTTATAAATGCCTTCCCGATAAGCTGGAAAGATAAAACCCGGAATGTTGACATAGAGGTTTAAAATCCTTCTTTCATGAATTTCACAGTTCGTCTAGAGGTCCTTGGTTCGATGCTAGAGGGTCATTCCGATTCCACCATGCATTTCAAACGGGAAAAAAGGAATCTTATTTCAGGACCTTCCTGATAAGATACTGAATTGAAACTTTGAAACACGTTAGAGTTGCACTTATCTAAGATTCCTATGCCATTGTCTCTCAGAATCGGGTCCTGTGTTCGACGCCAGGCGGTCATTTACGAAAATTTTTAAAAATTGTTTTGAGGCCTTTCTCAATGCAGGAGACTATTCAAAATCACAGCGTTTGCGTTTGAAGTAGTTTTCTTTTGAACCAGTGGAAGAAAGGTTGCATATGACCGTGAGTTCGATGCCAGATGGATGAAAATTTCTCACGTAAGAAATGCATTGCGGCAATTTTTAAGAATTTTGCTGCATAAACTTCGAAGACCTGTAGATGCCAGAAAAATTCAGACATCGACGCTAGGTGTCATGGGTTATCTATTATACTAACTGAAGAAATGTTACCAATCGACAGTGAGTTCGACGACAAGTGGGCGCAAAATTCTCCGGTCTAAAATGCATGGCGGTCAATTTTTACAATTATTTTGAATGCATATCCGACTACCGGGAATGATATAAAATGGAATGTACTTAGAGGCATGTCATATGTTTTATACACGCTGTTCGCCGTTCCTCTGACGGTTCTTGGTTCGATGCCTAAGCGTCATTTCTATTCTACCATGTATTTCAAAGGTGGATAGCGTAATCTTATTTTAGGAACTTCTCGATAAGATATTGAATTGAAACTTTGGAGCAGGTCAGAATTTTTACGACGTACTGGCCCCACGCTGTAGAAGCCAAAATTATTCAGACATCGAAGGTAGGTGTCATGGGTTCGATACCAGAATGTCACAAATATCGTAATTTTCCCATAAGAATGCATTGCGCGGATTTTTGAAAAATTTTTTGAGGCACTTATCGGTAAGATAGTGGAACCAAAATCTCGGAGGTTGAAGTTGAGGTAGTCTTATATAGTTCATATGGAAGAAATGTTACCGAATGACCGTGTGTTCGACTCCAGGTGGGTGCGAAATTCTTTCATAAGAAATGCATTGCTGAAATCTTTGACGATTTTTTAAATGCCTTCCCGATAAGCTGGAAAGATAAAACCCGGAATGGTGACGGAGGCGTTTGAAAACGTTCTATCATCAGGTTTACCGTTTCTCTAGTATATATATAGGTATATCCGGAGAGTTAGCTATATATAATAGATATTATCATAATTATAATATCCCCCTAAAATATTCTGCTAACTTGCAATCGGATTGGAATCTTTGAGACTTCTACAGTCCATCATTTCATTTTATTCTCATAATATTTCATCCAAGCGAGCTTATTTCCGCCATGTTTACTGTTTACAAAGTAGATTCCACCTACTTCCTCCTACTTCCTGGCGATAGGAATTGCGTTACAAACGGAATTGAATTCCGCTCGCATTCGCAATTCTGAGTTATAAAATCGCAAACGTGATTCCATTCGCAATTTTCGCCAAGATGGCCGACAATTGCGCTCAAAACCTAATTCCAATACAAAATCGAGGCCCTGTTCTCAAACCCCTTTGCAAATATTTAATTTAAGCATTTAAACAATAAATTATCAATCAAAATAATGCCTTTTGTCAACTTGATATGTAATAAAGACGTTTCTACGCTGATTCAAAGGAAAAATGATTGATTTGA
Organism: Pachydiplax longipennis; assembly: GCA_036926295.1. Classification (NCBI taxonomy): domain Eukaryota; kingdom Metazoa; phylum Arthropoda; class Insecta; order Odonata; family Libellulidae; genus Pachydiplax; species Pachydiplax longipennis. Next base: position 373,604 of record JAVFKF010000102.1, on the reverse strand, counting down.
AAATTGTCCAATATTTCATTGTTTCTACCTACAGCCACCGATCTGAAGCACACAGCATAGCGATGTCATCGATTGAAGTACAGAACCGCAGCTTAGTAACTTCTATTCAATAGATATTTAAATAGATTTCATTATGTGAGAACACGGTGGTAGGATGGTTTTTTATAGATCAAAATCATTTTCATTACTTGTGCATGGAAAATAATCCAGTAATATACTGCTTTCTTAACAGAACTGAGAGTAAATGGAGTAAGTAATCCAAAGTGATATTTATCTTCTAATTTAGAATTCTATTCATTCTTTCACAAAATTTTGCTGCATTTTTGCACTTTTCACGGTTGTTTCGGTTTACGGCGACTCGTTCTTACTGATAATTTGATAAGAACGTTTATTCGTTACGTCTGTAATTCAAAATTCCCCCTTTTTATTCGTTTCTCTCAGTCATCCTCTTCATTGTTTCGTCACTAATATTGTTCTCGTTTTCCCCTTTAATGTCATTATTATATTACTACTGATTTCCCACATTTACAACTTGAGATTATAACGAAAGGAAAGATTACCAAGGGAATTTTTACTCTGTCCTGAGACAAAACTGTTGAAGAAGGTCTCGGACTACCATCGAATTCGCATCAACTCCCGAAGTAGCATTCCGACTGTTCTGCTTCGCGATGTCTTCATTTTGTTCTCAAAAAATAGCCATTCCAAATATCCTTTCAGAGGTAAGGCAGAGGGCGGCGCATGTAAAAAAATCTCTGGTCTGAAGCGGAGACTGGACATTGCTAGTGACGTCATAAGCAGAGCGTATCTTTTCAGATTGGTAGGGAACGCGTAATTAAGCGGGATAGCGTCTTAAACGAGTTTCACTGTAAATATTTAGCGGCCTTACCAATGGAACGAAAATCATTCCATCCGTTCACAGATCTTTTTAAGAGGATTCGCCTTGAAAGAGGAAGGGAGAAACGGGATGGGCGTGGCGAATGAGAGGCCAATGACAGAATGCGGATCGTTGCCATGGTGACGTGCCGCACCCACGCATCGGAATGACAACACAGAGGAGTGGCCTTACTATTTCAATCTTCCCCCTCTCTCTGTCCCCTCTTGTTTTAATGTATATATTCTGCTTTACACTTCTTCTGGTTGCTTGATGATGAGGAAGCTTCCTCAAAACCGGTCGCATTTAAAAAAAATAATTTGTGGACTTGATCATATTTAGTTTTTTTCTCAATTTATATGTGTGCGTATTTGTGTGTGTTGTATGTATATGTATATATCTATTATATATAGCTAACTCTCCGGATATACCTATATATATATATATATTTTTTTATAGGGAGTACGAATTCTGACCATGTTCCACAAACGCCGTCGACGTCAGATTTTTACGACGTACTGGCCTCACCCTGTAGATGCCAGAAAAATTCAGACATCGACGCTAGGTGTCATGGGTTATCTATTATACTAACTGAAGAAATGTTACCAAACGACCGTGAGTTCGACGCCAAGTGGGCGCAAAATTCTCCGGTCTAAAATGCATGGCGGTCAATTTTTACAATTATTTTGAATGCATATCCGACTACCGGGAATGATATAAAATGGAATTTACATAGAGACATGTCATATGTTTCATATACGCTGTCCGCCGTTCCTTTGACGGTTCTTGGTTCCATGCCTGAGCGTCAATTCTATTCTACCATGTATTTCAAAGGGGGATAGCGTAATCTTATTTTAAGACCTTCCCGATAAGATATTGAATTGAAACTTTGGAACAGGTCAGAATGGCTCTCATCTAACATTAATATGCAGTTGATTTGCACGATTAGGTCCTTAGTTATATTCTCTTATATATATATATATATATATATATATATATATATATATATATATATATATATATATATATATATATATGTATATGTGTGTGTGTGTGTGTGTGTGAATGTGTATGTATACAAGCAACCAGAAGAAGTGTAAAGCAGAATATATACTTTAAAACAAGAGGGGACAGAGAGAGGGGGGAAGAAGTTGAGGAGTAGAAGAAAATACTGAAGGAATTACCGGAGGGTTGTTGGTGGAGGAGGGGGAAGGAAAGAGATAGATAAGGATAGGTCGGTTTTCCTAGAAAAGATACTCGTTAGCTAGGCTTCTATTGATCAAAAAGTGGCGGAGTATTTGTAGTTGTTCTAGTAAATCCAGTCTCTTTCCTTTATGTCCATCTTTAAGGATGATGGGAGAAAAGGAAGCATTGTGGTAGCAATCGTTCTTTAAAAAGGAGGCCTTGTGTTCATCTACACGTGTTTGGAATGCCCTTCCCGTTTTTGCCAACTTAACATATACCACAGTCATTGCAATCTAACCTGTAAATACCCGATTTTTTCAGTAATAAAATATTTACAATAACTGATTGGAAACCATTCTTTTTGGCGATGAAATAGATTATATCTAATTCCTGTTTGAAATTTTGAGGAGACATGGAGAAGGTGATAAATGAAGGAATTGAAGAAGGTCTGCTTGTGGGAAAGGAGATGCTTTGGAGTGAAGGGGATGTGGTCCATATAAGTCGGCTTCCTGTAGATCGCAAACGACAATTCAGATTCAATAAAATAGATATCAATATCGAGGAAAATATGGAGTGGCTGCTTTCAAGCTTATGGGTAAAGAGTCGAATGTAAGGAGTTTAAATGGGAGAGAAATTGGAGAAGTTGGCGGTTGGTTCCTTTCCAGAGACAGAGAATATCATCAACATACCGATACAATGTTATCGAGGTATTTACACTGAGAATTAAATAACTTACACTCTAACACATTCACAAAAATGTCAGCTAACAGCGGAGAGAGAGGAATCCCCATGGCAAGGCCTTTGTTCTGTTTATAATATTTACCGTTAAATACAAAGTAATTTTGATACACACAGACATTCAAGAGGTTCGATCACGTGGCCAACGTTCCAATCGTTCTGGATTAACATGTTCTTTACAAAACACAGGGTAACATCCACCTAGTGGATAAGTTCCCATCACGTTGGTGAATAAGTCTTTCACATAGAATGAGACCAACTTGCAATTGGGGAGAGAAAAAAACTTGGATTTAAGAACAGAACACAGCTCAATTGAGTTTTTTACACTAAATTTTGGTTTAAATATACCGAGACTAACAAGAATATTGTTTAATTTCCAAGAGAGCTTACGGGAGGGAGAGGAGATATGACTGGTCTAATAGGTATGCCCACTTTATGAATTTTCGGTAAGCCGAACGATTTGGGAACTTAGAGGTTCATCACAAGCTCACGAGATTTACTGTGGTCGTCTACCAACTTAGAAGCTAAAACCGTTTTCCTCAGTAGGGTTTGGTATTGGAGTGTGGTATCACTCTTTAATTCACAGATGTCGTTGTTTGCTAAAAAAAATCACAGCACTTTCCCACATAATCTGTTTTATCAAGAATAACCACACAATTTCCTTTATCCGCTTTGCTAATGACTAGGTCTTCATCGTAGATGGTCTTCTTGATGTTCTTAAGAATCTTAAGGGTGGAGAGTTCACTATATGTGGGACGAGCACGGGTGGATAAGTGAAATGTTAAAACTTCTGCACACTTGTGTTTCACAGTGGGACTACAGGAGGCGGCATTTTCACAATCGATAGAAATATCCAAAATATCTGAAGATACATTCGGAAGCGGGGGATTGAACTTCAAACCTTTGTCCAAAAAATTTATTTCACTTTCTTGAAATTCGTGACTGGAAAAATTTTTAATCCTATCATGAAACTGATGGGGTGATTTTTCTATGGTTGAAGGTTGAAGATTTATAACTATTTTCTGACAGTTTTTAGTGAGACTAAAAAGCTTCATATTAAGAACTTCCCGTTTCTTAGCAGTGATGAGATCTTCTAGATGGTAGTATAGATCTTCTATGTAAGGTAGGGCAAAACAAAGTTCAGATCTAAGGAGGTAAGGACAATAAAAAATGTTCGGTACAGCATAACAATGGCGGAACTCGTTCTTAATACGGCCCATTTTTTAGCGTTATGAATGGCCCGCTGCGCCGCTGGAGAAGAATTCCTGCATCTCAAAGAAACATATTCGGGGAAGATATCGAGTTTCAGGGACCAGCTGTTGAAATAAATCTTCAGGGAGTCCATGCTTTACAAACAGCTGCCGATAAAGTTTCGCAAGTAGCACCGTATCAGCACTCCGAATATGATTAATTAGTTCAAGCGATACTTGGTGGAACTGATTCTTGATTAAACGAGAAAAAAAAGGAAAAAACCAAAATCTAATTTATTTTTAAAAATAAATTTGCGGACATAATTAAATTTTGGTATTTTTCTCTTTTTTACATTTAATCATGAATCAGTTACACCAAATATCACTTGAACTAATTAATCTTATACACATATATACCTGATGACTTTCAAAAGTACTTGAAAATATTTTTCAAACTTCAACTAAGTGCATAATATAACGGGAAAGTTTAACTGCTCTCGTATCGAAGCAAGGACATTACCGTAATCATATTTACCTGTGTTAAAGCTCTAATTATATGACGAATTTAAGCTGATATATCGTAATCCCTAATTTTCCATGAAATTGTATGGTAAGTACCCTGGCGTCGAACCAAGGACCTCCGGGGAAACGGTAAGCTCCTTTTCTAAAAGTTATTCAAGACTGCTACTCATATGCCGGACTACGGATTTCTATCTCCTCGAAAAATTCCTCATTAAATAGATTTCAGTTTCCCGAAGTAGATTTCATAACGGAGATTTAGGACCGCATGGAGCCGAACCCAGGACCTTCCCGTAAGATAAATTTCATATAACTGCTTGGTAGTGGCAACACCAACCATTTCTAAAATTTCACGTTCATAGCATATCGGGAAGATACTCAGCCGTAATTCCACATTCAACATTTGAAATGTATGGTAGAATAAAAATGGCGTCTAACCAAGGCACATCAGGAAAACGGTAAACTAAGCGTATGAAAGTTACTTATATAATATAAGGAATATCTCACAAAATGAGCGCGATGGGTGCAAATTTCTTCCTTTTCATTGCAGCGATATTTAACATTAGTTAATACGATTCTATAACTTGGAATCGAAAAACCCGGAATGTGGATAGCGGATATAAGTAGATTGATGTATCATCTACCCAGCCTAGGGAGCAAACAGGATTCCGAAAAGGCTGCTATGGACCACATTCACACACTATAAAACTGAAACTTAAATAAAAACGGGCGTCCACTTTCAGAAGGATGCAAAATTGCAAGCTTTGGAACCTAAGGTTTTAGATGAAAATTCACAGTCATTTTAAATATGATACATCGTATCATTTCAAATGACATTATCACACGTACAAAAGACCGACATCCATGAAAAAATCACCCAATACATGACAAAAGGCAATAACAGATGAAGAAACCCGCCTGAATGTTCTAATAATACCGAGATACATAGAAAGTCCTCACCCGTACACATCATTAATGCATGAAAATACACTATGAACCTTCAGTCATAAGAAACAATTACACACTCTCATAAACTATCTCATTACTTACAAATTGAAACTCAGGGTTTTAATTTTTGAGGTAGAGTGGAATGAAATGAACATTTTTCCAATCAATCAAAGCAAATAGAACAGAAATATTGTCTAATATGATGCTAAAAAAGGTAAACCATTAAAGGAGTCTGTTGAGATTGGAATGAAGTTTCAATTAAAGAGAAAGCGCATCAAAATGTTTAGGGTCATCGATCAAACGACTCCCTCCATTACCACTTGCCGCTCTAAATTAAATATTCATCCGAATCGAACATTCTTATCGCACCACTGAGCAAACTCCCTTACAATTGCTTTTCTACTTTGTTCTTCAGTTCTCTATGATATTAACGGCACATCCAAGTTATTCGGCATCAGAATCAAGGAAAAAGGAGAATCGATTCTATGATCGGATACGAGGTTAGATTAAGTTCTAAATCTACTCGAATAGAACAAGTTATCGGTGTGATAAACCCGTCACTCAGAATTTTTCTTACGCTTTGCAGTCTTTCCGTCGAATGTTTAGATTATCTCATAGCTGTTGTTCTCTGAAAGTAATAACAGTATGCGTATGTTTACGCATGAGATATGCTCTCATTAATCGTCTTATCTTACCAATCAATGAGCAGAATGTTCTGTCCACCATGGCTTACGAACTGCTCCGCATTCGATTTTTCGACATATTTATTTTTTCTTATTTAATAATCATAATACTTAATAATAGTAATACTAATTAATACTTCATAGCAATAATAATTATATTAATATGGATTATGATGATGACGATAATAATAATAATATTACCAAAAGCATCCAAATTTTAGACGACAGTAGCGTTCGCAGAGAACGGAAAGTTGTCGAGTTAAATAAAAGTTTGATCTCTTTACGCTTTATTCCTTTCCGACGAGGGATTCGGGTGTTCGACTCTTTTGTATTACGGAAAATTATCTTCAATATAACTATAAATCGAGAGAAATAACTTCAACACCTTAGGGTGTGCACTAGCGTCAAAGTTAAGCCATTTCATAGAAACAAAATTTAAATGACTCGAACGATTAATTTGATATTATTTCTTTACTTAAAGTTTATTATTTTTATAACTTTAATGAATCACCTGATGGTTTTCTGGGAAAACAGAAGAATATTTTGAGGGAAAATATTTCAAAATTGCGATGTAATTCACTTTGAAATCGAGGAATATTTTTAATTCGGTTTTGGATTTCCGAATGTGTCTCGACCGAATGAAAGAGAAAACCTATGCTCAGTGTCCACCAAGCTAAAGGCCACTTCTTGCCATTTGCGACGGCCTATGGAGTCAAAGGTTAGCATGTAATTAAAATTTCCCGTGTGACGAACTGTTGCGAGGAATGCACTCGTTGTTAATTACGGAACAGTTCTGTCAATTGAGAAAGAATAAATCAGTATTAAAGGCAAATGAGAGACGTGGTTCCTACATAGGTTTGTGTTAGCTCCTCGCCCCACATTACTTATAACTCCAGGAGTAGTACCGAATTTCTTTGTACAGAATTTATAGACATTCATTCATAGAAATAGTATACCATTTAATGATCTACGATGAAAACTTTCATGAATACGATGTGATGAAGCTCAGATTTGTGGAAAAGCGTCATACATAGGAAGAAATGTTATTTTAACGTAATTTACCGCAGTAATCTCCCTGGATAATCCTTCACAACATAAAATACCGTTACTAAACGTTGGTGTGTCAGCAGACATTTTAAGTGGAAATGCAGAATCGATGTGATTCGAATCTGTTAGGCCTTACATATGTTTGTACATAATTACTCACCTCACGAAAATGGTAAATGTCTACTACCAGCACCGCAAAATGAAAAAATACAGTCTTGATTAAATCATAAGAATAGCATTGCTTCTTTACCGCGAATTCCGCAAATTTCTCACTCGGACTTTCACGTCAACTATAACAAATCTCATACTGGAGGAAAGAAAGAACACTTGTACCTGTACCACATAAAATTTTAAATTAGCGTCCATGGTTTCGACGTGTTGCGTCATCTTTCGTCGTCAGCCTGAAATGACGCGACGCGTCGAAACTATGGTCGCTAATTAAAAAGTTTATGTGGTATGGGTACAAGTGCCTTTTCTTTCCTCCAGTATGATGGCTTCCTACCACAAAGTCTTGCCTGAATCAGTCGATAGTATAATAAATCTCCCTTTCTATGGACTACACCTTGATGTGCTGGACGCAATTGTGTCTTCCTATGACCTATAGAGCTATACTGGCTTGAACTTTGTACCTGATTGGGTCACTCATGCCTGAAAAGTTAATAATAGGATAATAATAATCAGGCTAAAGGTAGTCCCCGCAGATCTTGTACATACCTCAGTGAAGCGGCCGGAAAGGCGTCTGTACCCCGCCGGGGAGGCCAATATGAGTGATGGTGTCACGTTAAAAACATTGTCGAGGAAGGCAAGGGGACACTACCTCGACTATCCCATGAATATGATGTGCCACAATACAGATATTGTCATTGGCAATTGTCATTGGCATCTGTGTCAATTTTTATAAAATTTTTACGTATCCTCAGCGATTTTGGGAACACAGGTTCTGCGAATAAACTACTCCCCTTTCAACTGCTCGGTTCAGAAAGTAGAATTTATTGAAAGTATAATTTACTTAACAACTATGACCGCGCCTTCCTGAGAATTTTGAAATTTATGAACTCCATTTCCATAGCCAGCTTATTAGGTACTGGCGAAGTTCTAATATATATTAAGGCATCATGGTGATTTTCATTTTTTTGCTATATTAATAGTATGGAAATTAGTATGCATTCAGTCGTTTCCTATTGCATCATTTCGATAGTCCCCTCGAATACCAAGATTTAGATATTAAGTAGACGTTTTCATCTTGAAGTAATTCTTATGGGTTAGATTAACTTTCCTGGGACGCTCTCTTTACGGCAAAATTACTCTCACGGCCTTTAATTTTTAACTGTCTCCTTTTATTTGCAATTTTATTTCGCGTTAATTTGAGTTTATCAGATAATCTCGAGGCGTGAATATACTTCGGGCCGGGCCATATAGAATCTTGATCAAGGAAGATAATAGATTAATTCCACCTAATCGGATGAATTTAAAAGAATACAACTTAATAGTGAATTTCAAACTGAGGAGAGAATTTGAGTGCGCTTCGTTCATGTGCTTGAATCAAGGCGATTCTGATCTCTACAAAATTTGCTTCAGGAACCAAGGGAATTTCCAGCACTCGGTCCTCATCTTTTATTTCTTTCCACGAAAGAGGATGGAATATTCAAGTGGTAGTGATCGCGACGAGAAAAGTCGACCCCGGGCGATAATTAATAGCCCACGCCAAATTTCATTACCGAGGCTCTTTCTTTCTCCACCCCAATCCTAATTTCATTAGCTGAAAGCTGTTGCGGCGTTGGAGGGGCAAGGTAAGAATGGGATGGGAGTGAGCGCAGGTTACAATAGTTGAGAGTTCTATTTCAATCTTTACCAACGATTTTTATTCTTTCATCGGAAGCCTGGACTTGACTAAAATTTAATTTCTATATTATGTACGAGTTCTAAAATTGTCGAGAAAAAAACTTTGATGAGAAGAATTCGGTAAATTTGGAATTGAATATTTAAAAAGCAAAGGTTTATTTCAAGCGCTATGTTCATGTTTCGGTGGCTGATGCTGGACGTAAATGTTATCAATTTCTGTTGTCCTCCTCAATCAACGGTTTGTACTTCAATGATGGAAAACAAATACATTTAAATACATTATGAATATCCCCGCTTAATTCGCTGTGTCGCTTCAGCGGCTTTCATGCTAAGCACAAGGTAAAAATACAACTCAAAACTTAGTCACTTTAAAGGCCACCAAGGTCGGTTCCAACGTACTAAAATCGTTGCATTTAATTTACCAAATTTATTGCTTTAAGTACAACGGCTGTGCTAAGCATATAACTATAAAAGAAGGTGTTCGTTAATATTTATTTATTAACCATATTTAAATAAAGAACAGCAATAATAAAAGAGATCCTTTTTATATAGTGTGAGGTCTTTTAAAAACAAAGGATCCAAAAAACTAATATTTAATCTTGAATAAAGTATCTCTATTAAAACGCCATCCTGCCCTTAACGTGGTCGAAAAGTGGGGTTTTCCTTGCAATGTACATACATTGGCAAAAGAGAAAAAACGTGGAAAAGAAAATACAGGATATACGAGCTCATCGATAAACAGCGAATTAAAAACAGAATAACTCAATAACAATAACAACATCTCAACAACTCAATTTATTCCTATATATATATATATATATATATATATATATATATATATATATATATATATATATATATATATCTTCTATTATATATAGCTAACTCTCCGGATATACCTATATATATATATATATAGATATATATATATAGGGGATACGAATTCTGACCATGTTCCACAAGCGCCATCGACGTCAGATTTTTTCGACGTACTGGCCCTACACTCTAGATGCCAGAATAATGCAGACTTCGACGCTAGCTATCATGGGTTCGATGCCAGAAATTCCCAAAAATCGCAATTTTCCCATAAGAATGCATTGCGCGGATTTTTGAAAATTATTTTGAGGCACTTATCGTTAAGATAGAGTAACCAAAATTTCGGAGGTTTAAGTTGAGGTAGTCTTTTATGCTTCTCATGGAAAAAATGTAGCCAAATGACAGTGAGTTCGACGCCAGGTGGATGCAAAATTCCTCCATAAGAAATGGATTGCGGAAATCTTTGACGATTTTTTTAAATGCCTTCCCGATAACCTGGAAAGATAAAACCCGGAATGGTGACAGAGGCGTGGGACCTTCCCGATAAGATATTGAATCGAAACTTTGGAAAAAGTAAGGATGGCACTTATCTAATATTACGAGTAAAAGTTGCTTGCATACTGCAAGCTAATTGGTAAAAATTTACTATAAGTTCCCCTTATGGTTATCATTTTCGAAGCTTATCCAAAATAATTCTTAAAAATTGCCGCAATGCACTTCTTACGTGAAAAATTTTCATCCATCTGGCATCGAACTCACGGTCAAAGGTAACCTTTCTTCCACTGGTTCTATAGAAAACTACTTCAAACGCAAACGCTGTGATTTTGAATAGTCTCCTGCAAAGAGAAACGCCTCAAAACAATTTTTAAAAAATTAGTGTAAATGACCGCCTGGCGTCGAACACAGGACCCGTTCGTAAGAGACAATGGCATTAAAATGTTAGATAAGTGCCACTCTCACGTGTTTCAAAGTTTCAATTCAGTATCTTATCGGGAAGGTCCTAAAATCAGATTCCGTTCTTCCCGCTTGAAATGCATGGTAGAATCGGAATGACGCTCTACCATAGAACCAAGGACCACTAGAGAAGCAGTGGACGTCATGAAAGAATCTTCACAAACTCCTCTGTCACCATTCCGGGTTTAATCTTTGAAGCTTATCGGGAAGGCATTTAAAAAATCGTTCAAAATTTCACCAATGCATTTCTTACGGAATCATTTCGGACCCACCTGGCATCGAACATACGGCATTGGTAACATATCTTCCTAAAGTTCTACGGATATAAATTAAGATTACGTTTCCACCTTTGAAATAAATAGTAGAAAAGTAATGACGCTCAGGTATCGAAGCATGAACTGTCAGAGGAACTGCGAACAGAGTACATGAAACATATGAACTGCCTCAATGTACATACCATTTTATATCATTCCCGGTCATCGGATATGCATTCAAAAGAATTGTCAAATTGACCGCCATGCATTTATACCGGAGAATTTTGCACCCACTTGGCTTCGAACTCTGGGTCGTTTGGTAACATTTCTTCTATTAGTACACTAGGTAACCACGGCATCTACAAACTCCGTGATTTTCACTGTTCTATCGCTCCGAGTAAGGACTGAAGGCACTTTTCAAAAATTCACGCGAAAGACCGCCTGGCGTCGAACACAAGACCCGATTATGAGGGACAATGGCATATGAATGTTAGATAAGTGCCGCTCTGATATTTTTCAAAGTTTCATATCAGTATCTTTTCGGGAAGGTTCTAAAATAAGATTCCGTTATTCCCCGTTTGAAATGCATGGTGAAATCGGAATGACCCTCTTGCATCGAACCAAGGACCACTAGTTGAACGGTGAAATTCATGAAAGAATGCCCTCAAACGCCTCTGTCACCATTCCGGGTTTTATCTTTCCAGCTTATCGGTAAGGCGTTGAAAAAAATTTTCAAAGATTTCACCAATGCATTTCTTACGGAAGCATTTCAAACCCACCTGGCAGCGAACTCACGGTCATTTGGTAACCTTTCTACCTTTGGTACTATGGAAGACCATCTCATCTGCAAACACCGTGATTATGATTGCTCTATCTCATCGAGAACGGCCTCAAAACAGATTGCAAAAATTCGAGCAAAAGACCGCCCAGCGTCGAACTCAGGACCCTTCCGTGAGAGAAGATAGCAAAATAATATTAGATAAGTGCCATCCTTACTTGTTCCAAAGTTTCGATTCAATATCTTATCGGGAAGGTCCCACGCCTCTGTCACCATTCCGGGTTTTATCTTTCCAGCTTATCGGGAAGGCATTTAAAAAAATCATCAAAGATTTCAGCAATGCATTTCTTATGGAAGAATTTTGCATCCACCTGACGTCAAACTCACGGCCTTTTTGTAACATTTCTTCCATTCGTAATATAGAAGACTACCTCAACTTCAACCTCCAAGATTTTGGTTCCTCTATCTTACCGATAAGTGCCTCAAAAAATTTTTCAAAAATCCGCGCAATGCATTCTTATGGGAAAATTGCAATTTTTGGGAATTTCTGGTATCGAACCCATGATAGCTAGCGTCGATGTCTGCATTATTCTGGCGTCTAGAGTGTGGGGTCAGTACGTCGTAAAAATCTGACGTCGATGGCGCTTGTGGAACATGGTCAGAATTCGTATCCCCTATATCTATATCTATTATATATAGCTAACTCTCCGGATATACCTATATAGATATACGAGTAAAAGTTGCTTGCATACTGCAAGCTATCCGTTGAATACAGTATCATACCAAGTACTGCCTCAGTTCAAATTTAAAACTTCGCGCCAAAGACCGCCTGGCGACGAACTAAGAACCCGATCGTGAGAGAAGACAGCAAAATAATATTAGATAAGTGCAATCCGTATCCCCTATATATATATAGGTATATCCGGAGAGTTAGCTATATATAATAGATAGATTTTGCTAATAATTCAATTGATAAAACAAATTAATAAACGAACTATATATATATATATATATATATATATATATATATATACACACACACACACGAGTAAAAGTTGCTTGCATACTTGCAAGCTATCAGTTGAATGCAGCATCATTCCAAGAATGCCTCAAAAGAATGTTCAAAACTTCGCGCAAAAGACCGCCTGGCGTAGAACTAAGGACCTAATCGTGCGAAACAATTGCATATTAATATAAGAAAAGTGCCATTTTGACCTGAGCCAAATTTTCAATTTAGTATCTTATCGGATACAAATTAATATATATATAAATTCATCAAAAAAATTCGCTCAAAAGACCGCCTAGCGTCGAACTCAGGTACCTTGCGGGATAGAAAATAGCAAATTAATATTAGATAAGTGCCATTCTGACTTCTTCCAAAGTTTCAATTCAATAGCTTATCGGGAAGGTCCCAATCTTTGGTGAAATCTTGGACGTTTTCTTTAAATGCCTTCCCGATAAGCTGGAAAGATAAAACCCGGAATGGTGACAGAGGGGTTAAAACTCTTTCTTTCATTAGGTTCACCGTTTCTCCGGTGCTCCTTGGTTCGATGCAAGAGCGTCATTCCGATTCCACATGCATTTTAAACGGGGAAAACGGAATCTTATTTTAGGACCTTCCCGATAAGATCATGAATTGAAACTTTGAAACACGTCAGAGTGGCACTTCTCTTACATTCGTATGCCATTGTCTCTCACGAACAGGTATTGTGTTCGACGCCAGGCGATCATTTACGTTAATTTTTAAAAATTATTATGAGGCCTTTCTCTATGCAGGAGGTTATTCAAAATCACAGCTTTTGCGTTTGAAGTAGTTTTCTATAGAACCAGTGGAAGAAAGGTTACTTATGACCGTTAGTTCGATGCCAGATGGATGAAAAATTCTCACGTTCAAAATGTATTGCGGCAATTTTTAAGAATTTTGCTGGATAAGCCTCGAAGATGACACCCGTAAGGGAAACTTATTGTAAATTTTCACCAATTAGCTTGCAGTATCTAAGCAACTTTTACTCGTATCTATATAGGTATATCCGGAGAGTTATCTATATATAATAGATAGATACACACACACTTATAATGTAATATTTCTCATAGAATAAATCCTTCCAAGTCGTCGAATCAGAAATTATCGGACTTAGGAGATTCTATAAGAAGAAAAATAGCAACTGACTTTCCTTAAAGAATACCTATCGATGAAACCATTTTTGATTACTACGATAACCTCTTACTACGATTGCCGCAGAAGCAGAATGATAATCTGGCTGAGAGATTAAGAAGTAATTTCCCCCTGCCACAGGGTATTTATGTAGATGCAGATGTAGATGTAATTTTGAGGAAAGCGTCTGAAAACGCTTAAGCAAGATGGGTCGCTCTCCAAGTGGGAGCTGTTTGGATTGGGCCGCCGCTTTAATTCATGAGGCGCACGCGTGTTTGTCCACACCCCTTAATTATGGAGATTAAACAGATTTCGCACTGAATGGCTCTTTTGTCCCGCCCCCCTTTCCGTTCTCCCCTTCCGTGACCTTTTGTCCACCTGCCTCGTGGACATCTGTCGAAACAATTTCTCCCTTCGCTTTGTCTCCCGGAACCTATCTCCCGCGATTGTTTTTCCGGAAAAATTATTAATTACTTCGCTAGGATCAATCATTGAAGAAGAAAGATGGCTTTCTTTTATTCCTCATTTCGGTTTATTCGCCCTCTTTAAACAACCAATTTGAGTGGACGCATCTCGAGAAAGCACAGTCGGGAAACCTGGTAACGTATTTCTAACATAAATCATTTACGATCATTAAAGCAAAACTAATATTTATCTACATATAAGTTACCTTTCAACTGCCTATAGGTCTATATAATTTCGCATCATTTGGAATAAAGTCCTTTTCCAACGAAATTTTCTCAATAAAGATCTCCATTTTATTCTCAAATAATATTTTTAGTGTCTCATTGCCATGCTCCAAAGGTAAATATCGTTATGGTTAATATTTGGATATGATATTTCACTCGCAATATATGAGTTATGGTTTTTAATTAAAATTAATTGTAATTTAATTAATTAATTAATATCTTCACTTGTTGAAATTCTACAGCACCATTCTTGAAAGGAAAGCAACTAACTTCCTTAGGGGTTTTTATTTCGACATATTTAGAGTTGACATCTTCACGTTATTTATTAAATTTTATAAGACAAGGCATAAAATAGTGGTTCTAGAGAATCCTTCTCGTCTCATTATACGTAATCGCTGAGGTAAAGACTTGCTTAATAAGTGAGTGAGATAGAATTGAAGAGGTATTAATCTTCTTTATGATAATATGTAAGCTATTGAGATATGACTGAATAAGCATCGTTGAGAAAACCCAGAAGATTTATTACATCTCAGAACATTAATTTAACCACTTAGGAAATCTCTTTAGGAATAATTGTTAGGCTAACAGTGTGCTAGCAAGCGAACACTTTCTACGCCCGAGAACTGGCACATACTCAATTTTATAAAGGCGTTAGTTTAAAACGAAAAAAAAGTCATGGAGAGTTGAAAGCGTTTCCACTTTCTATCTATCTAGTTTCTATCTATCTATCTATCTATCTAGTTTCTAACTATCAAGTTTAATTATTGGCCGAAAATTACAGCACATAATTGTGTTGGTTAAGCTACATGTCCATCATTGAATACTAAACACAGAGAATTGTCTTCAAGGTAATATATTTATTGTTTTATAATAAATACCTCAATGCTTCAGCTCTTATTCTTTGCCGAACGGTTAAAATAGTTTAGAAGATTAATCGTCGTCGAATTAATGATTAATTTGATCGCATCATTACATGCGTAACAGGCTCAATACATTTCTACTATTTCCGAATCAAAAAAGACCGATATAATATGTATAAGCATAAAATGACGAATTAGTTAAAAACCCTCGATGGGACCTCTAAAAGGAGAACATGTTAAAGGATAGCACCTATAATTGGTATTCGATACGTTTCTGAGCCTCTTACTTTGAATAAATTAACGATTCACAATAATATTGCGGAATTTTCTCTTCCGATTCTCCGGAAATTCTCGTCTAATTATGATGCAAATTTTTCTCCTCTAGCATTACGGCGCTTACTCAAGCTGAAATCGCCGAATGAATATCATTAATCAAGGCTGATTTTAGGGGTAGAGAATAGATTGCCATGGGACACCCTTAAGAGCGGACCCCTGCTTCTTTAAATGTCAGCGCGACCTTTTCGACGCAAAAGTAATCGTCCGATCGTTCCTTTGTCAGAATTTGTTAGTTTTCCGTATTTAAGGCAAAACCCGCATAATACGCGGTTCCCTCTATTCCTCCAACATTTTCACAAAAACATGTTAAAAATACAGTTTAAGAGGCTCTATTACCCGGTTATAACGCGGATTATTTTCCGTCCCCAGATCCACTGCACTTAGTTCACATTATTCCTCCCTATTTGTCCATGAGGTAAAAAGTGCTTAATCGTGGAGCAGGAAAACTTGACATAATTAAGTAACAAAGGAAGACGCTCTCTTACTCCGAAAAGCAAACAATTTTTATTAAATGTGACGAGAAGGCAATCGGTAGTGCACTATTCGAAGGCTCTCTATATCTACAGCTGTGGCAAGGAAATCAAACTAAAGAAGGTTCCTTTAAGGTGTAATGCACTTATTTTAAAATTATGGTGCCAAAATTATCCTTTACTTTTGTTTTCCTACGTAAAAAATACATATAAATAAATAATTGTAATAAAATAAATAATTGTAATAGTATCCCTGTGTAATACTTTCCCGCCTACAACGAAGTTCTTACTCGGTACACTAAGATGTATTTAACCGGATTTACCGTATCCATTTTTATAGCTTCAAGTCGAATATATAAAAATAATGGTATAATAGTATAATAGTAATATAATATATATGTCACACAAGTCACAGGAAAAAGTCGTTTGTATTTACGCAAAATCTTATTACCTTTCGAGCGCAAATTCAATTACAGAGAATCAACGACAGCGGTTTCGCGCTTTTTTCCGATTCACAGGTTTTCGTACACAAAATGCGGCTTTAGCAAACGCGCACTACTATATTCACATACTTTAGGGATATCAGCATCTCAGTTGTGATTTTTAGAATAGAACACAGCTTTATTGTGCTACCTTAGTCAGAATGGATAAGGGCGAGGAAAAGAAAGTAGATGAGGAGAAAACCCGAGGAAAATATTGCACAACAGGAATACAAAAAATGGATGAGTGCCTTTATCACTCACCTATTCAAAAGTTCAAAATCAGAATGAGTTTGAAATAAATTTGTTTTGATTTATGATTGATTGTTAATTAAGAGGCGATGAAGAAATGGATACAATACAGCTCGAAAAGCATACAGAAAGAAAGAAATTAGAAGTATCCGAATAACACAGTTATTCAATTTATCGCAGGATCATAACATTTTCGCTCCAAAAAATCGATGAAACTCAATTAAATCGATCCGTAGGCAATTTTTGTAGACTTGCAGAGGCATGGAATTTGGCTTAGAATAACTCTTTTCTTAATGAAGGAGGACTTAACTTATGGACGTAATAAGACGACCGATGCGTACCTGTTAAAACTGGGATTCAAACCCCACCCTAACTATCATAAACTAATTCTTTCTTCTATCTATTATGTATAGCTAACTCTCCGGATATACCTATATACAAGGGATACGAATACTAAGCATATTCCGCAAGCGCCGTCGACGTCAAATGTTTACGACGTACTGGCCCCAACCTGTAGATACCAGAATACTAATTCAGACTTTGAAGTTAGCTATCATGGGTTCGATGCCAGAAGGTCCCAAAAACGCAATTTTCTCATAAGAATGCATTGCGCAGATTTTTGGAACGGACTCTTATTTTAGGACCTTCCCGATAAGATCTTGAATTGAAACTTTGGAACAGGTCAGAATGGCACTTATATAATATTAATATGCAATTGTGTCGCACGATCGTGTCCTTAGTTCGACGCCAGGCGGTCTTTTGAGCGAAGTTTCTCAAAATTATTTTGAGGCTTTACTTGGGACGGTGCATTCAACTGATAGCTTGCAGTATGCAAGCAACTTTTAGTCGTATATAATAGATAGATATATATTTATTGGGGATACGAATTCTGACCATGTTCCACAAGCGCCGTCGACGTCAGATTTTTACGACGTACTGGCCCCACCTTGTAGATGCCAGAATAATTCAGATATCGACGATAGGTATCATGGGTTCGATACCGGAATGTCACAAAAATTGCAATTTTCCCATAAGAATGCATTGCGCGGATTTTTGAAAATTTTTTTGAGGCACTTATCGGTAAGATAGTGGAACCAAAATCTCGCAGGTTGAAGTTGAGGTAGTTTTCTATATTACGAATGGAAGAAATGTTACAACATGACCGTGAGTTCGACGTCAGGTGGATGCAAAATTCTTAGGTGAGAAATGCTTTGCTGCAATTTTTGAAATTTTTCTTCAATGCCTTCCCGATAAGCTGGAAGGATAAAACCCGGAATGGTGAGAGAGGCGTTTGAGAACACAATTTCATGATGTTCACTGTTTCTCTAGTGGTCCTTGGTTCGATGCAGGAGCGTCATTTCGATTCCACCATGCATTTCAAACTGGGAAAACGGAATCTCATTTTGGGACCTTCCCGATAAGATATTGAATCGAAACATTGGAACACGTCAGAATGGCTATTATCTAATCTTAATTTGCTATTTTCTCTCACGGAAGGGTCCTAAGTTCGACGCTAGGCGGTCTTTTGCACGAAAACCTCACTATTTTTCTTTTTCTTAAATTTACTTTCATCACAAACTCCTTTGCTATATCGTTTAGTGCATTTACTATGATTTGTAAACCCCTTTCAGAATCGCACACAATAGATTTATCGTCTGCACATCTTACCTACTTCACTGCTTCCCCACCAACTTTTACTCCCTTCTCTATTTCATCCCAAGCTTCTTTTACCATTCTTCTGCATAGATGTTAAAAAGAGATAAAGGACAGTCTTGTCTTACTCCCCTCCCTAACTCTGCCCATTCCGATTCCCCATTAGCAACTCTTACTCTTGCGGTCTGATTTAAATACAAATTTTGCACTAAACGCCTATCTTTCCAATCCAACCCAATTTTCTTTAGTATCACCATCAGTTTTGGCCATTGCATTCTATCGAAAGCCTTTTCAAAATCAAAAAACATACACGAACGTACTTTTTTAACTCTAAGCTTCGTTCTAGTATTACCCTCATTATCTCAAGTGCATCTCTCGTTCCTTTCCCTCTCTGAAAACCAAACTTGTCATTTCCGATGTGTTTCTTACTTTATCCCTCTATACTTCTATAGCACCCTTAGAATAACTTTTGCCGATTGAGATATTAAAATAATTATGCGATAATTCCGGCATTCCAAGGCATTATTCTTTTTCTGTAACGGAATCAGAATAGACTTAGCAAAATCCTCTGGCCACTTTCCTTCGTCGTAAATTTTCCTACATAAATCATAGAAATGTTTTCTACCCTTTCCCCCAAGATTCTTAAGAAATTCTACTTGAATCTCTTCCACACCATTTGCATTGTTCCCTTTCATATCCCGCAGTGCCCTATCAAGTTCACTATCCAACATACTGGCCCAACATTATCTTCCTCTACTCCTTGTATACTTTCTATCTTTATGTGGGTAGGCTTCATGTCTTTAGCATACAATTCTTCATCATATTCTTTCCATCGTCCCCTTATGCTAATCTCCCTTATGAATTTTTTCTTGTTATCCCTAACAGTGGCCATTTTATTACTGATTTTATTCCCCGTCAATTGTTTCACTTTTCTAAATAATAGGTCGACCCTCCCACTTTCAGCCATCTTCCCTATTTCATTACACTGTCCATTCCACCACAATTCTCTTACTCTGTTTCTTTCCCTCTTCCCTGTACATTCTACGCCCGTATTCTGTGTTAACAATTTTTCATTGCCTTCTTTCCTCCATTTAATTATCATTCCTACCGTCATCCATGGTTTCCTAATTTTGTTTTGCTTGACCCTCCCAATGGTTCTTTGGGCACTATACTTGATGCTGGTTTTGATCTTTTCCGATCCCTCATCTACTGTGAGTTCCCTTTAGTTATCTTCTAGAACCCTGTTAACTGTTAACTCCTGTTAACTCTTGAAACTCTCTAGCTTTCCTCCCCCTGTGGGCTTCTACGTTCCATTTGGGTGCCGTTTTTAACCGATAGATCTACCTAAATTTAAGCTCGGTTTTTATCATTACTAAGTTATGATCCAAGTCTATATCAGCACCTGGATAACTTCTTTAGTTTTTAACACCATCTCCATACCTCTTTCTTATCAAAATGTAATCAATATGGAACCTATCCGTGTCCCCTGGCTTTTTCCATGTGTACCTCCTTCTGTTATGGTGTTGAAAAAGGGTGTTGGTGATACAGAGGTCATTCCTCTTGCAAAAATCTACCAGTTTTTGTTCTCTGTCGTTTCTATTTCCTAGACCGAACTCTCCCACTTCGTCCCCATCTTTGCTCTGCCCAACCACAGCATTCCAATCTCCCATTACAATAAGGTTTTTATTGCCTTTCACAGTTCCTTACATTGTAAACTAATTTTGTAAAATAACTTTTCGACAACGCTGCAAGGGCCAAATCCGCGCGGCGGAGCACCGTCCTCCGCTACGCTCTCGTGTTTTGGGAGGAACAACGAACCAATACGTTTCTGATTCGTTCTTTTTGTATATTTTGAGCATTATTATACTTCGTACATATGTTAGATAACTATGTTAGTGATTTTGATACTGAATGCTTCTTCACTCTTACTCTCAACTATACTGAAAATTTTCTTACAAAATCGATACAAAAAGCCACCACTTTGTGTAATTTCATAACAATAATGAAATATAATTGTGATATTATGACAATGGTGGCATATAGCGTAGCATTTTCTTCAAATACAAAAATTGGCCACATCTGGAGTTTTTTTGGTGACCGTCGCAGTGCTCTGGGAAAGTTCGGCAAAGGGCTCGTTTTATGACAGGCAGCTGCGCTTTTTCCGGATTAAAAGTACCCTAAGAATTGCATGTCCGTGATTTTTCCTTACAAGCTTAGGAATAGTTCAGTTCTATTTGAACATTGGATAAGAAGGTGTTGTGTTTTGTAGCTACGACAGTTCTGTGAAACAAGAAGTCTTCGACAATCTCCTGGTAGCATTCCTCGAGTGAGATTTTAGATATTTCATAGGAATTATATCTGGTGAGGTATGTTTTTTCATTATCTATTCCCTTTTATATAATATATCAGAATACGGTGGTAAATATGATGTATTTTCTGATCGTTTTAAAATGTGCTCACATTATTTGAGTGTTTTCTACTCCCTTTGTCCTGCATCTATTATAAAATGCTACATTTGCGGAGAGAAATTTTCGAATATGAACATTCTATCGGCGATTAGTAATCGAAAAGTGGACGCTGAAAAATTGTCCTATAGCATTTCTACGCTGCATGGTTGAATTAGAATTTTTTGAGTGTTTATTACATATCTTTCCGACTTACCTTTAAGCAACTGTAGGTACCATATTGATGAGTATGATGTTATGTCATAAGACGTACCCATTGAACTTATCTTAGTATTCTTAAGTAGGCTCGTGATAATCACAAATTACTGTTTGAGGAGAGAAAATCTCATATTCAGAAATAGTTTAGAAAAAATATGGGACTGATTGTAGGTGTACCTAAACCAGGATATGGCTCCACAAATTATGGAAATGCATCAAAGCGTTTCTTTAAAAGTCCGCTAGTTAAATCTAGCAGCTGAAATAACAGGTGCGAGGTTGAATTTATTTTTATTAATGCGTAATCTTTTATTCAATGTAAAAACAGGACACTGAAATAGATAAAGAAGAAATTTTCACTCACAAAGATAAGAGTTCTGTATATGGTTTGTTTTATATTATTATTTTTTTTCCTAAACTACCGTCTCCCAATTATAATTTAATTATACATTTCCTAAAAACAATTGACTAAGATCTCATAAAAAGGTACGCCAATATCTTGAAGGTAATTTCAAGTGATTTTCCACTAAATGAAATAGCGTTCAAAGATTATTGCTGTGCTACAGCAGAGATGTATGTCCGATTATATCCGTGGTACTATATGCCACCAACAGTACATAAAGTACTTATACACGGGGCTGAAATAGCAAAACAGGCAATCCTTCCGTTAGGGCAACTGACAGAAGAGGCAATGGAGGCCCGGAATAAAGACGCAAGGAAATACCGGGAGAGATACACAAGGAAACACTCCAGAGTGGCCACGAACGAAGATTTGTTCCGAAGATTACTTCTAACTTCTGATCCGCTAATTTCAATTTCGGCACCAGTTAGAGCAACGAAAGGATCGAGGAATATGAGCAAAGAGATTAAGGGGCTCCTAGTCATGAACAATGAGGAGGAATTGGCTTATGGGGATGAAGATTCTTCAGACGAGGAATGCATTTAATAGAAAAGGTAATTTATAAAAACACCGTATACTTCATTATAAACTCACTCAAAACTTTGACTGCATGATTTAGTAGAAATTTAGCATTATCGCACAAAAGTAAACTAATACATGATATTAATATCGCTTACGTGGTCCCATGCTTTAAAGCATAACCCATTTCATTTTTTACAATCATCACCCTACAAGAAATGGTGACTTTATAATAAATATTGATATCTAAGATATGTACGAAGTATAATAATGCTCAAAATATACAAAAAGAACGAATCAGAAACGTATTGGTTCGTTGTTCCTCCCAAAACACGAGAGCGTAGCGGAGGACGGTGCTCCGCCGCGCGGATTTGGCCCTTGCAGCGTTGTCGAAAAGTCGACTTATATATTATTGGGGCAAATTGGGGCAAGATTTTATTTCAGATTCCCATTAACGAAGGTTTGTAGTTTATTGTGGTGTAAATAACTCCGTGTCACACGGTGTCTCAATCAACTTTTTTTCTCGCTTTAGGTAAAAATTTGTTCCAAAATCAGGGTCCGCCATTTTGTCATGTAAAGTACATAAATATTTACCAGAGCTCATTGAAAACAAGTCTTATGAAGGACAAAGAACATATTTATAAAATGGCATCATATTTTACTCGATGATTTTCCTAGTTTGTGTTCACAATTGACTTGAAGTTGAAGAATTTCGTGAAAAATCGAAAACTGGAAATTTTCGCAAAAATTGGTCAACTTTGACCCCCTGTATAATTTTAATGGGGAGGATCCTACTTAAATGATCTCCATAGTTGTATGCAGAATTTATTCTAAATCAATCATGCGAAGTTTCGTAGTCCTCACTCGAAAAAAGCGTTTTCGTATTTTTGGCCAGCTTTTTTCGATTCTAGCCCACTGTGCGGCGGGGTACAGACGCCTTTCCGGCCGCTTCACTGAGGTATGTACAAGATCTGCGGGGACTACCTTTAGCCTGATTATTATTATCCTATTATTAACTTTTCAGGCATGAGTGACCCAATCAGGTACAAAGTTCAAGCCAGTATAGCTCTATAGGTCATAGGAAGACACAATTGCGTCCAGCACATCAAGGTGTAGTCCATAGAAAGGGAGATTTATTATACTATCGACTGATTCAGGCAAGACTTTGTGGTAGGAAGCCATCATACTGGAGGAAAGAAAAGGCACTTGTACCCATACCACATAAACTTTTTAATTAGCGACCATAGTTTCGACGCGTCGCGTCATTTCAGGCTGACGACGAAAGATGACGCAACACGTCGAAACCATGGACGCTAATTTAAAATTTTATGTGGTACAGGTACAAGTGTTCTTTCTTTCCTCCAGTATGAGATTTGTTATAGTTGACGTGAAAGTCCGAGTGAGAAATTTGCGGAATTCGCGGTAAAGAAGCAATGCTATTCTTATGATTTAATCAAGACTGTATTTTTTCATTTTGCGGTGCTGGTAGTAGACATTTACCATTTTCGTGAGGTGAGTAATTATGTACAAACATATGTAAGGCCTAACAGATTCGAATCACATCGATTCTGCATTTCCACTTAAAATGTCTGCTGACACACCAACGTTTAGTAACGGTATTTTATGTTGTGAAGGATTATCCAGGGAGATTACTGCGGTAAATTACGTTAAAATAACATTTCTTCCTATGTATGACGCTTTTCCACAAATCTGAGCTTCATCACATCGTATTCATGAAAGTTTTCATCGTAGATCATTAAATGGTATACTATTTCTGTGAATGAATGTCTATAAATTCTGTACAAAGAAATTCGGTACTACTCCTGGAGTTATAAGTAATGTGGGGCGAGGAGCTAACACAAACCTATGTAGGAACCACGTCTCTCATTTGCCTTTAATACTGATTTATTCTTTCTCAATTGACAGAACTGTTCCGTAATTAACAACGAGTGCATTCCTCGCAACAGTTCGTCACACGGGAAATTTTAATTACATGCTAACCTTTGACTCCATAGGCCGTCGCAAATGGCAAGAAGTGGCCTTTAGCTTGGTGGACACTGAGCATAGGTTTTCTCTTTCATTCGGTCGAGACACATTCGGAAATCCAAAACCGAATTAAAAATATTCCTCGATTTCAAAGTGAATTACATCGCAATTTTGAAATATTTTCCCTCAAAATATTCTTCTGTTTTCCCAGAAAACCATCAGGTGATTCATTAAAGTTATAAAAATAATAAACTTTAAGTAAAGAAATAATATCAAATTAATCGTTCGAGTCATTTAAATTTTGTTTCTATGAAATGGCTTAACTTTGACGCTAGTGCACACCCTAAGGTGTTGAAGTTATTTCTCTCGATTTATAGTTATATTGAAGATAATTTTCCGTAATACAAAAGAGTCGAACACCCGAATCCCTCGTCGGAAAGGAATAAAGCGTAAAGAGATCAAACTTTTATTTAACTCGACAACTTTCCGTTCTCTGCGAACGCTACTGTCGTCTAAAATTTGGATGCTTTTGGTAATATTATTATTATTATCGTCATCATCATAATCCATATTAATATAATTATTATTGCTATGAAGTATTAATTAGTATTACTATTATTAAGTATTATGATTATTAAATAAGAAAAAATAAATATGTCGAAAAATCGAATGCGGAGCAGTTCGTAAGCCATGGTGGACAGAACATTCTGCTCATTGATTGGTAAGATAAGACGATTAATGAGAGCATATCTCATGCGTAAACATACGCATACTGTTATTACTTTCAGAGAACAACAGCTATGAGATAATCTAAACATTCGACGGAAAGACTGCAAAGCGTAAGAAAAATTCTGAGTGACGGGTTTATCACACCGATAACTTGTTCTATTCGAGTAGATTTAGAACTTAATCTAACCTCGTATCCGATCATAGAATCGATTCTCCTTTTTCCTTGATTCTGATGCCGAATAACTTGGATGTGCCGTTAATATCATAGAGAACTGGAGAACAAAGTAGAAAAGCAATTGTAAGGGAGTTTGCTCAGTGGTGCGATAAGAATGTTCGATTCGGATGAATATTTAATTTAGAGCGGCAAGTGGTAATGGAGGGAGTCGTTTGATCGATGACCCTAAACATTTTGATGCGCTTTCTCTTTAATTGAAACTTCATTCCAATCTCAACAGACTCCTTTAATGGTTTACCTTTTTTAGCATCATATTAGACAATATTTCTGTTCTATTTGCTTTGATTGATTGGAAAAATGTTCATTTCATTCCACTCTACCTCAAAAATTAAAACCCTGAGTTTCAATTTGTAAGTAATGAGATAGTTTATGAGAGTGTGTAATTGTTTCTTATGACTGAAGGTTCATAGTGTATTTTCATGCATTAATGATGTGTACGGGTGAGGACTTTCTATGTATCTCGGTATTATTAGAACATTCAGGCGGGTTTCTTCATCTGTTATTGCCTTTTGTCATGTATTGGGTGATTTTTTCATGGATGTCGGTCTTTTGTACGTGTGATAATGTCATTTGAAATGATACGATGTATCATATTTAAAATGACTGTGAATTTTCATCTAAAACCTTAGGTTCCAAAGCTTGCAATTTTGCATCCTTCTGAAAGTGGACGCCCGTTTTTATTTAAGTTTCAGTTTTATAGTGTGTGAATGTGGTCCATAGCAGCCTTTTCGGAATCCTGTTTGCTCCCTAGGCTGGGTAGATGATACAGTAATCTACTTATATCCGCATACTGAAAGTGGATGCCCCGCTTCTTTTAATTAATACTTTAATTATGAGTAAATTAAGTTTAATCATGAAACAATTGACTACAGTATTTATGACTCAATATACTATACTTAATGACAATAAGAAAGAAAACCTTAGGATTTTAATCTTGCACTGCAAATTGCAGACGTGGAGCATTTGCCTTTTGCGTTTTCGGTGCGGCTCACGAATCCTTAGTTCCATAATGCAAATAAGGCGCCCCTCGATTGTCATTAATCACTTCCTTAGCTCAAATATTAGGCGTGAACTCGATTTGTGGAACGGAGTGACCCAATCGAAGATGAAAATCGAACGAGGGAATGTGTGACAAAAACCGCTATTAACTACGATGGATATGAAAATAAAAATTAATTGATATAATTGGCTGGAAGAGAAATGCATGAGCAGATAGACATTTGAATGATTAGTGGAATAATGAATTGTGAATATTCAGATGTTGATCAGAGAGATGGAAAAATCGAGTTTTTTTACGATGATGGAGGTAAGTCGACTATTTGCAAGAGATGAATATTGCTTGAAACAGCAGTAGTCCAGATACAGTAAAACCTGGGTAAGACGCTTTTCTTGGGGGCAAACGCATACCGCGTTCAAGGCGAAAAGCGTTATAACTGATATGAGTAATGCTTGCTTCTTTCTCCTCATATTCTTAAGAATTTTTGCTTTCAAGAAAGACTTTCTTTGCTGTACAAAGAAAGTCTTTCTTAGTTGGTTTTTTATTAATTTTATTTTTGGTCATTTTATTTATTGTTATTTTTGGTCATTTTTCACTCTACAATATTAACAGATAATAGAGAAGAATAACGAGTTTAGATAATTAGGGATTAATTTTTTATCAGGTGGGTTGAAAGGGTCTCTCCGCTCACAGAACACTTCCTTTCGATACTTTTACAACTTGAGATAGCGCAGGGGCCGCAAAATCCTATCTACTCTTGACTGCTTTTGGCATCTCTAATACTTCACCGAAAAAATTACCAGAAATAACTATCTGTCCTGGCAACTAGTTCCCTGTCTCGAAGATCACGTACACTACTAACTGGTACGACGATATCAACTACCTCCTCCCCGAGATCCGTTGTGATAAATTTATTAAAAAGCTCCCCGCGATAATTATGTCTTCTATCATTGAGCGAATCCCAACCGAGGGATTCTATCATAGCTGAAACACTGCTATTAAATCTGAAATCTCCCTTAACAAATCTAGCTGCCCTACGTTGAACCATCTCAAGACTGGAAGTTAATCACACTTCGTGCTGATCCCAAATCGTTCAGCAGCACTCAACGGGAGGTCGAATCAGCGAAAAGTACGGTATTTCTTTTACTCTCCACGAGCAACCCCTAAGAATTCTTCTAGCTAAATTCTGCATCAAATTCGCTTCTCTCTCATTTAAGTAAAATCTGCTTAAAACGCTTCACCTATCCTATTAAGCGATTTTCTGAAGCACTGTCCCAGGATGATCTTCCGCCTCATTTGTTAGCAACAGATAAATAATCCTCAATAAATTATTTACATTATGCGTATTTACAGCTTTAAAGTGCGTTATTATAGCTCAATTTGTACACAGGAATAATCAAATATGTGCTAAGCTCTCTTATTGAACTTATACATAGTAAAAAGATCCCTTTTCGTGTAGAGAAAAGCAGTTCCTGCCTACGCATTTACTTTAAACTATTTCATTTTTAAGGAAGATTAAAAGTAAAATAAAAAAACCCAAAATTACTCTTTTTCGATCGAGAGGTTAATCATTAAATGCTTTAAATAACGCAGATTCGAGCATAAAGTAAATTTATAATAAACACGGTTTATAAGAAATAACAAATGATTTCCTAGAAGGTTGCCTCCATAAAAGTGATTCACTTAACTCGTCTCCCCCAAAAATCAACACAAGTGGCTGTTGACAGAGTTCCGCTCTTGTGTCAGCTAATGGGAGGAAATTTGATGGAACTCTCCCACAAACTTATTGCATCGAGTCGTTTCTTCATTCCGGCAGAATATTGATTGTGAGAGGAAAGTTTGAATAACGCTTTCGTTCGTACGGAAGACGCATCAAAGACTGCTGTTTTTTTGCTGTTACCCGAGTCTTCTTCGGCGTGTTGAGTGATCAACTTCACAAATCACAATGTTTTATTGTGGTACGTGCTTGAGATGATCGACAAATTATGCGTCATTTCTTTTTCTGATCGCCACTAAGAAAGATGGCATGATTGAATCGGCCGTCATTATTACACGCGTATTTTGTGAATAATGAATCCAAAATTTTAATTAAACGGAACTCATTTTACTACAGATTTATAAAAGTAATATGGATTGCATAATTCGTTAGGTCAGGATTAAGCAAAAGACGATCTCACTTTAGACGACTCGTTCGTAGTTTATGCTTGAACAGCCAATGGACACCAAATCTCTTCAGATTCGCCACAACATGAATGTTTCAAAATGATTTTCCATATTTACATCGATTAAATTGATGATACTTGGTGATGTTTCGTTCTTAAGAAAAATCATACAATAAACTATTACTAAAAAACAAGAAAATGCTATATTTATGCTAGTTTGAAGGGGATGGTGTAAATAATGAAATAACGTGAACGGATTAGCATAATTAATTCCTCACCAAGACTTTGAAATAACGAATAAACGAGTGATACCCTTCATTTTCATCGAAAATTTCCAATTTTCCTGTCCGTCAGTTAATCTAAATGAGTCCTTGGATTAACCTAATTATGCTACTTAGGAAGGCGAAATTTAATTTCTCAAGTTTTCGTTTCTTTCAAGTTTCGATTACGCAATTCTATCGCGAGTTTCGAATTCCTTCCATTCATCACATTTCAATCTACAGAACGCAATTTGGGCGTAATGTCTCTTTTAGTAAAATGTGAGTGCGAAGCTTTGTTTAATTGGAAAAATACCCAGGAAAACGCTCGGTTTTCTTTTTTTCCGTTTTCATTTCAATCGTGTTAATTATTTACCGAAATCCCGATTATTTTTGCTGGTGGGCAAAATCCGCCGAAACAGTATTCCAATGTTAATCAAGTGTCCGCTGCCGGGATTTGCGGGACATAATGAGTTTTTAAGCACGCGTCGCTTTTTCAATTTCATCGCTTGTTCCGGACAAAATGATTCCATGCATCTCTTATCATTTGTGAGCATTACTGCGAAAATGATCATAATTTTTCCGGCAATGCAGAGCGAAAATATTCTATAAATCAATCTTGGAAATTATTTCCGAATTTTCTTTCGTTTATACGTTTAAGCCGCCTTTGGGCGTCTGTCAGCGATACATCAAACAATTTTTAATTTATAGGATTAACAGAAGTGAAAAAATTTATATATATATCATCATCATCATCATTATCATCAGCCATTTTCAATCCGATGTCGGATGTAGGCCTCCCCAAGCGCTTTCCAATTCTTTCTATTCTGAGCTTCTCTTTGCCATGTGACACCTAAGTACTTAATGATGTCTCTGTTCCATCGGTCCTTTGGTCTTCTTCCTTTAACGCTAGCTATCATGGGTTCGATGCCAGAAGGTCCCAAAAATCGGAATTTTCCCATAAGAATGCATTGTGCGGATTTTAGAAAATTATATTGAGGCTCTAAGATAAGAGGAATCAATTTCACAGGATGCCGTGGTATTCTATTGTGCCAGTGGACGAAACGTGACCAAATGTGCATGAGTTCGACGCCGGGTGGGTGCAAAATTCTCCTCTTTAAAATGCTTTGCTGCTATCTTTAAATTCTTCGAATAGCTTCCCGACAACCCGGAAAGGTAAAAACTCTGTATGAAAACAGAGGTCATTGATAAATTTCATACAAGGAGCCCACCATTTTTCTTATAATACTTGGTTTTATGCCAGAGTGTCATTCCGATTTCACCATACACGTCAAATTTGAATAACGTAATCTTATTTTAGGAACTTCCCGATATTATATCGTTTTGAAACTCTATAAGCGGTCAGAGTTGTACCTATCCTCTATATATTATTTTAAAACATCCATTTTTGGGGACCGGGACTTTTCTCTCTTCTTACTCCATCAATATACAATTACGAATGACCATTTGAAAGGTTCCTGCAGAAAATAGTCAGACCAATGAAATACGTACTATTTATTAAAAATCGAGATAATATTTGAATCATCGTGGTTTTTTCCTGGATGCCTAAATATCGTGGAGCTGGTGACGGAATCGATTTTTTACTTGGTTACGTTTGTGAATAGTTCTTACTATCGGAGTGACTTTTATTCTCGGTCTTGAAATAAGTGAAACAGTTTTCAGAAGTAATTTATAGACACCATAAACGAAGACGTCGTGCGCAACCACAACAGTTTGATATACCGTCCACCTTTCACCTTTTGGGGAACAGAACAACATGAGCATTGCCGACTATAAAGGTATGTATCACAGTTATATCGTGCGATATGTTTAAACAATGTTGCATCCTATTACTTCCCGGTAGTTTTAATTTAAGATCGACTACCTGTAAAATTCGATTTGGGGTAAAATGATTACATTTTGGAGTATTCATAGAAACAGAGTTTGAGATTTTGATTATGAGTCATTTCGTATGTTTGTATGTATAATATATTATGAGTCACTTCCGTATGAAAATTCTACAGATCGGTACCTAATCGTGGTGAACTGATTTGTATACAAGAACTGCAAGTTTAAGTGAGGATATGATAGAACATATGACGGAACATTACTCAAAGCAGAAATCACGATTGGGGGATTCGTTTAATTTAAAATAAGTAAGCTTTAGTCGAGCTGTAATGACATGCGTTTTCAATGAAACCCAAGCGGAGATGTAATTTAATCCAATTGGCGAACGCAAGTTACTGAAGAGCTTAAATTAATGAGATCAAGTCGACGCGATGATGAAGTGAATATTGCGGCCATTATAAATAGGATTGGTCTCATGCAAATTCTATGAAAGATTTTCTTCCTAAACCTATTTTAGAAATACGAAGGTGGTCTGAAAATTTTCCGACCCCAGATTTTTCAGAAATTTTCAGATAATTTTCAAAAATTTTCAGAAAACAATGCCGAAATTTCGGAAACTTTTCAGATCACCCATGTACATATGCTCGATATCTGACGTATTGCGATGGCTTCACACAAATGGAATCAAATTTTACATCAAATACTTTTCGGTGAGGATCTCTGAATTCTCAGTGTATTACAAAATGCACTCAAATTCGTTATTCCTTGACCTTGTTGATGTTGGTATAAAAAAGAGAGAGAACACCAAAAACGTTTTCGTATACTTCAGTTTATTTATATGCGTCTGATTTCATTCAATAAGTTTACGTAAAATCTTTTAGAACATAATAGGAAAAACAGTATATTTATATATAATGTAAAACCCCGTTAAAGCGCTTTTTAGGGAAACGAGTGAAAACCGCGTCATAAACGTGGTTTTACAAATTTTATTTCTTATGTTAAATATATTGGAAAACAAAAGGGCCTTCCTGCATTTTGATTTCCAATATGAGCGCCTTGAAAGCGAAAATAAATCTTATCTAGTTTGCCTTATTTACGAAAGATGCATCTAGAGTTGCTGCTTTCGGTTGAATTAGAATGGTCTACTTTTTGGCCTTCCTCGTTTATTTTTTCAAACGAAGCAGTTTTATCAAATATTCAGAGGTAGTTCGCACTCCTTGGCTATACAATTCATCTATTTTAATCCGATTTTGAAATCCTTGGTCCTTACGATTAGAAGACGCCGACGAGACTGTTTTCAAATTCTGATACTTTCTATTTTTTTTTACTCCAATGATAAACTGTTCCCTTATGAAGCAATAAGAGCTTCTTCTTACTTCACCAATTGTGAGGTTTAAATATCGCATTATAATAAGCGCAATATACTTGTAAATGAGGTCCAAAAGGTAATCGAGAGAATGATGCGGCCGATTTGTTCTTTGCTAGGACCTCAAATGGATTTTATATCGAGCACTATTAAGTAAACACAATTAGTTACGAAAAAATAGTATAAACATGGTTTAACCGGCTGAATTGACAGACAAATATAACAAAACTACAAAGAAATGTTGGACACTATATTGATTCGAACAAACGATTCAACTCAAAAAGCACTTTCCCGTGAACGACTGGGAGACACAGAGCTTAGTTGGAGAATTGCTGTCCTATTTAATGCAAAAGGATGATCAATGACTTCGATATGAAAAGATTTTCGAATGGGTGAATTATAGATTTTTCTTTGAAGCAGAATGTGAAGGAAGGGTGCAAAGAGCGTTCGAAGTTGGTGAAAGTGTTCTCGGTTTCGATTCCCGGTGGGAACCCACGTGCGAAATTACCTCAGCTGTCGAAGCACTTTTAACAATACGATAAATGTTTTTACTAAAACTATTTCTAAGAACGATAAATTAAGTAACTGCAACGTTAGAGAAATGCTAATAAGATGACAAGGGTAGACGATACATGAAAAAAGGGAAAAAAAAGAATACGACCACTGATTACGGAAATAAGCGTCTATCTCAAATTCAAAACTAAAGCTTAGTTTGAATGAAATAATTCAAATCTTTTTCTGCGTAGGAACGTGAGAATAATGTAATTTTAACGATAGATAGTTACGATAGCAACTCCATTCGAAATTGATGGAACACACTTAAGAGTAGAAAAACAATATCTTGGAATTTTTATGTTTGAAAAAAATGATAAATCTTAGTGAAGTACAGTTAGCGAATCCATGCGATGAAAGCCTTAATAAATTAGCGAATCGACCCATCTAAACGTATTCTATATTAAATTCTGAAACTTAAAACATTTTCAACCCTCGAGTAATGAACAGCGGCATGTTTTATAAGTGAAGTACTCTCACCTTGTCCTCCCTTCTCCATGCCTCTTCATCCGTCGTCTCTATGTCCACCGTTTCCTCCTCCTCCTCCTCCTCCTTCCTTCCCTCTTCTTCCCTCACCCCCTCCCTCGACGCCCCTCCCACGGGTCGGAACGCAGACGCATACGAGTTGGAAATGGCAGGAGGCGCCGTCGAGTGGAAAGCGATGGGCTCCGTTGGGAGAACTGGTGCATTGTGGGAAGGGAAGGGTAGGATGGGTCTCTTGAACCAAGGTAGGGAATACGGAGAGAAGGGCGTGAATTCCGGCTTGCCCCGCCCGCCCTGGGCGCAGTGCTGTCGGCTCCACACGTAGTCGACGAAGCTGCGGTGCAGGTCGTAATGGATGGGCGGCGGTGGGTGCAGAGAGGATGGCGGAAGGTGCACGAACGGAGTGAGATCGCTACTCGGTGCTCCGTGGTGCTCCGTACACATCGGCTTGTCCACGTAGCCGGGAATCGATGCGGGGGGCGGAGGTGGTTGCACCGGTCCTTCCTTAGGCGACGATATCTTCTTCTGTTCGGACCTTCTGGTACCTTCGGATGAAGACGATGCCGCTGACAGCATCCTCTTTCTGGTGCCGCCGTTGAACATGGCTTTCACGTCTTCCCAAGCATGCACCACTTCCTCGATGGGGTTTCCCGCCAGAGAAAGATGCCTTCGCCAGGAATTGAAGTTGGCGGCGTCTGGTTGCACGTACTCGGAATCGGGGAGGCGATGCGAGTGAAAGATGAACTTGTTTGGAGAGAAGAAAGACCTGCAATAGGAGCATCTGATGCACTTGGCCCTGGAAGAGTTGTACCGCGACGGCAGGAAGGCACCCCGGCAGCCCCAAGCGCACGAGTGAACCACGTCGAAGGCGAAATGGTCCGGAAGCCTCGGAGGAGAGTTGTCTCCCAAAAAGGATCGGCAAAGCCTCTCTGCTTCCCTTCTGGTGATCATGCCGCACCTCCGGGAGGACACGGGCATTGCTCCTGCCCTGCGAAGGATCTCCAACTGCACCGGGGTACACTGCACGCACGTGATGCCCAGCGCCACTCTGCGGTTGTGGATTTCGTTGTAACTGAAGTCGCGGAGCAGAGTGTTGGAGATCTGAGCCAAGCATAGCCTTTCTGTTGAGTCGATCACTAACGATACGATGGGAATGCCGTATAACATCACCGTTCCCACCTGCAAAACGAGCATAATTATGCAACTAAACTCTCTGGAGAAAAGCCTTCCTACCAGTTACCATACTTCAATTTTTACAGATATGAATACACAGAATGATTTTCCTATGAGCCATCAAGAAATTGCTGTCATATTATTTCAATTTTTACTGGATTTAGACGCTGCACATTATACGGAGACATTCATGTACAACTGCACTTTACCGCCGAAGAAACGCAATCACAAACGTTCCTAATGTGATTATTCAACTTGTGAGTGAACTTATTCATCGAATGCCTCTGGCCCATATTATGATTGCTAGTTATTAGATTCTATTAATTTATGAGATTATATTATTGATACATATATATCGTCATGAGCCATTTTCAATCCGATGCAGGCCTCCCCAAGAACTTTCCAATCCTCTCTATTCTGAGCTTCTCGTTCCCACGTCACCCCTAAGTACTTAATGATCTCTCTGTTCCATCGGTCCTTTGGTCTTCTTCTTGGTCTTTTCACATCTCTTGGTGTCCCATTCAGAACGTAAAGGTCTTATGGATCATTATAATATCAAAAAAGTCTCTTCTTCCATCTAACCCGAAGAAGCAGAACCGCTCTTGTCCAACGGTTGTCGTTTCTTCTCGCCTCATTTCAGTGATCTTACTTTATCTATGATGTCTGGCACTCCTGTTTTCATCCTCACCCAGGTGTTTCTGCGTTTCCTGTCTCTTTTTGTGAACCCAAGCATACAGCTTACCATACTTTTTGCGTTGTCTGAAGTCGTTGGGTTATTGCAGCGTTTAACACCCAGGTTTAACTTTCATACGTCAACAATGGTAGAACGCGTTGGTTAAATACCATCCTCTTCAAGATCATTGGCATTTTTGACTTCATAATAATTAGGATAACTAGTAACAATAGGAGAAAACAAAGGGGTAACGAAGTGAATAGAAGAATTAAACTCGGCTAGAGTGCCTTCGAAGGAAATGCACATATTATTTTCCATACGTATGCTTGGGATCAAAAAGAGAGACAGGAAACGCAATGACTGGTTAAGGACAGGAGTGACAGACATCATAGATAAAGTAAGATCACTGACATGGATGCGGGCAGGCCATGTGGCGAGAAGAAACGACAACCGTTGGACAAGAGCGGTTCTGAGCTTGATACCAAGAGATGTGAAGAGACCAAGAGGAAGACCAAAGGTCCGATGGAACAGAGAGATCATTAAGTACTTAGGGGTGACATGGCAAAGAGAAGTAGAATATTTCAAATCATTTCAACGTTCCTTCCTCAGCGGAACAAATTTTTTGGACAAAAGAAATTATACCGATTTTTTTATCAATGTGGCCTCCACTATATAATGCATGTGATTGAATGCGATAAATCTGAACTTAGGTAATGATATATTTGTGATTACATGGATGGATGACCAAACTTTAAGGGATAAATAAGTCTGGCAAATGGTGTGACTGAGGATGATAAACAAATTAGATGTAGTAGTATTATCTATTTTGCTTTTTCTTTAAATACCTACATTTTAATATAATGATATCGATTAAATTTTTCTACTTGTTTTTTGTAATAAGTTGACAAATTGTATTGTAAAAAGAGATAATTTTTATTTAGACTTTCTTTAAATTCTTATATGCTAACATGCTTGATTATTTTTGAACAGATTATGAGGTCAAACCCCAATAAATATTATTATCAATATACTGTGGTCTGGCCTTTGCGTTCCTTTCATCTTCCTTTTGGGAACGGATAGAGTCATTTAAATGTCAGAACACTTTTTTCTGACTTTATCTAATACAATAGAAAACCCATCCTCTTAATACAAGTTTTTCTTTCGTACCCTTATGCACACAACACATGGTAAATATACCGCTTAAGATGCGATGCAACCCCATCTAGCAAATCCTCCGTCTCAGTCGATTGAAAGGAAAGTGCCTATGTTATTCTTCCCTTCTGCAAGAAATTGCTTCGTGATAGAGAGAAGAAAAGCAAAATTAAATAACAAAGGAAGACTTCGTACGAAAAATTCTTGAGAAACGTCTCGAGAAGGCAAACTATATTACACAACAATAGTTCGCGGACTCTCTACGGCCGGTTTCAAAATTCCACTTGGTATTGTCTTACGGGAGAAAGGCTAAGCCTTTACGCGGAGCTATGGATTCGGACGGGTATAATTAAGATTCGTAGTTTACATTGACCAATTCAAACTTAAGTTCTGATGAAATTTGAATGAAAATAACTTTATCAACACATTTAATTCTTTTATAGCAAAAACAAAAAGTTAAAAGCGTAAATTGAGTGAAATGCCGAGTTTTCACCCGTGAACATTTTTGAAACTGACACTACTTTCTCACAATCCAACATAAAATGTTGATTTTTTTCAATTGATCATTGTATCATCTGAATGCATAAAAGATACATAAAATTAATTTTAGAGCAACCAAATCATAGTAAAAAATATATAGTTAGAACCTAACTCAAGAAAAAATTCGTCGTGCGGTCCAATTTATACGTCGCCTAAGACTTTTTGGTTTCTCACGTGAGAAAGAACTTGTCTCGAGAGAAATCGAGATAAATGTTGTTATTTTCATTAGGCTGACTTCTTCGCTTACGGAAAATTACATTGAGTTATCCGCCCGTAAGCTCTCTATACTGACTGGAATTTTGAAACGGGCAATGAATTTCTACAGCTCTGGCAAGTAAAGCAAATTAAAGAAGATTCCATTTCGTTGATAAGGTATGAAGCACTTATTTAAAAATTAAAGAGCCAGTAAAAGCCCTTCCCTCTTATTTCCTAACAAAAAGAATATAAAAATTTTAATTTCCCAACGAAATAGCACCTATAACGCGGTTTTAAGGTGGGTACCTGGTTAGGTTTAGGAGTGTCCTCCTTCGTCTCCAACTCATCTGCCGACTCCGCTCTCGTCTCGGTTGCCATCTCTTCTTTCCTGAGCAAAAAATCATTTGTTATTACGATATAAACAAAAGACGACAAGTTAGAGCGACTTCCGCGGAGCAACGCTCACTTCACTCTTCTTTAATAATCGTTGAGTGATTGAGACTGACCTCGTAATAAATGAATCTTGCGACTTTACATTTCATTTGAAGCAGCAAAAAACAATTCTGTGAACGCATCAACTTTATGAAAACGGTCGTCCCTCACATTCATTCTATATATGCCGGCCGTGGTGGAGGAGCGGTTAGCATGCTAGCGCATTAACGCTCCAACCTCATGTTCCCGCGTTCGAATCCCGGATAATCGGATTTTTCCTGTTAGGAAAAAATCCGATTATCCGATTTGCTGCTGTTATATGTTGTGTTTATTAATTAAAAAGGAAAAATACTAAAAAATGATGAAACCGAAAAAAGGAGGTTAGTTCTAATAATGGCCTTCATAGGCTAACATTCGCCCAGGTAAAAAGACGACATTATTATTATCTAGGTCCTCAATCGGAAATTACCATATTCTGTCTTTCCTGTAGTTTTCTTAAGCAAAATTCAACACATTGTCACAAACTAATGAATTTTTCGGAATTCACTCATCTTGGAATAGCAATTGATAATCATTTCTATGGTATTTATATTTACATTTTATCCCTGCAAACCGCCACTGGCGCATGGTGGGTGTAAAACACCGAAAACTCTATTTACCCTTGACTGCTGTTAGTATACTCATATTAATACATTCTGTGTAAAATTAAGGCAAGTCATGGCTTAATTTATAAATTCCAAACACATACTTCCCTTGTGTCAGAGGAAATAATATTGTTTTCTCTATCCGAGTCTATTATTAGATATGGCATAGAGGACTGGGGCCAAATGTAAATTTTGTAAGAGAAACATCTGAATAAAATAATCTAATTAATGTGAATTTCTTATCTCATCATATTAATGAATAAATTTCTACACTGCATTGATTATTAAAAGAGATTTTTTATTGCCTAAATAATACTTTTAGTTAACAACTGGAATTTTATTCCGAAATATATGACAGATACACATATTATCGAATCTTTTCGGAGGGATAATTGATATCGGTTGCATAAAACAACTGAAATGAAAAGTGAATCTCTAAAATCCGGGTGACTCATTCATTGAAACTGTTGCAAAAAGCGGAACGAAATGAAGGAAGGCAAATCTATATCCGATCCACTTATACAGTCGCTGTAACATGACACTTCTATGAGCCCAATGCCTTCTATCCATTAACAACGGTCTGTTTATCAATAAGCAGTATCAATGATAATATTGATTTCATGGCAGTATATTTTTAATGACACTGCACGATCTTAATTACGTTTTTTCGTTCATTTTTGTACTTGTTTATTACTTAATATCATAGCATATTTTCGATTTATCATCGTTACAAGTTATGTACCTTGTTGTATATAATGTATATGTTATTCTCATTTGCCGAATTCGGAAATGGTTCCAAACTCTCATTCACTCCGCGGAGTACGAATTAGCTTACACTGAGTAAGCTTTTCGGGGAGGGAAATAAATACACCGCGGAAGAATATTTCTATTTACGGCAGAAGGAAAGCCATTGCGTGAATGAAATGATGGTTAAAATTTTGGTTGGGTTGGATTTAGGTCGGTTGGGTTGGGTTGGAGGGCGTATTGTATTTTAAGTTGCATTCAAATAAACTCACGCCAACTATTATTGAAATTCCCGACGAGGTTATTAACAAGGTAGAGTCATATCGCTATTTGCGTAAGTCTATTTTAAACGTACTTCAACCCTCCAACCAACCGAACTTAACACAACACTACCAAATTTATTCTGAAAATCGAAATTTAAAAAACCATTCGGGCATTGCGCGGAGTTGGGACGACGTATTAGCGGACCGAGGACCAGCTTCGCCCGAATTTGGCAGTTGTAGTAATATATACATTGTGATTATTGTGCTTAAGTTTTGCCAATGCGCATTTTGCATTTTTCATAGCAATTTGATTAAAGAACTAATGCCTATGGATGGAATATTGTTTGATGGAAAAGAGGAATCTGCAATAAATTCGTAAACCAAGTCAGTGGTATATATATTTAATTGGTAACATATTTAAAAATGGTTGGTAAAAAATAGAAAGTAGAAAAATAAAAGTAGCGTTAAAAAAGCCGCAAAATGAAGATGGAATCGATTGGAACGCGTTTTCCCGAGATAAGAAAGTGGAAATCGGATTAAGGGTAATCTCTCCGCGACATCCCCCCCAACAAAATATTCGCCTCCCCACACACTCTCCCCCTTCCAATTTAATTTCCGGCGTCACAAAGGCAGAACGTTTGCTTAACGCATTCCACACGAGAGCGCCGGCGCGGAATTGAATTATCTGCTCTCTTGGGAGGGGCTGATTCTTCGATTCCAATTAAAATTGACCCGCCCTCTCCACAGACAGCCTCCATCTATACAATTGATTACATTTGAATGAATGCATTGGACAAAGATGTCTGGGACAAAGATGGATGCATTATTGATGGGATTCGGGGATGGCTTTGTAGACAAAATCGTTAGGATAATTACCCTAGGAAGAGTAATGTAACGGTGTGCAGGGACGTGTGTGTAGGAGTAAGGGGACGACGAAGGTAGTACTTTTGAACGTTCCAAATATGGCGTTAGTGGTTGAAACATGACTATTATTTGCTACTACTTTTCAAGAAAACTTCGTTATTATTCTCAAACTAAATAATGATCATTTTCATGGAAACGGTAAATGGTAAAACCCTCAATATTTCCGGAGTGCAAATCGAGCTGGGATCGATCCTTTTTCATTCTAATTAAGGATGTCCTGTTCTGTAACTGCTCATTAATTAATACACCTACAAACTCACTATCTTCCAATGATACAGTTATGAATATATTCAAAGGTGGATTATTTCTTTCTTGTCACGAGTTTTATTCTAATACATCATTAATGTTTACAAAAAGTTACACGTGACAAAAAATCTACCAAGAGCATTTAGCTAAAAGTCAAACCGGTTCGATCCAATGGATACCGAGAAATCCAGAAAGGAACCTTGGTTTTAATGTACGTCCGCGAAATCTGGAATGAAAAGGACTACATTCGATGCACTGTTTCAAACCTCCTCAGCTTCAACGGCTAAATGTAGGTCTACGAAGAATAAGCAAAAGAGTAACGAAGTACTCCAACGGAGGAAAATTTCACTTGATATTTTATTGGTATCATTTTGATCTCATTATCGCAATGGAAATCAAACCTTTTTCTTGTCATGATTGAAATTCTATCTCAGTAATCTGCAACAATAATAATATCCGACTTTATTTATCTTATGCCAATATTACCTACTTAAAAATATATTGAGGAAAAATTAGAAAAAATAATTGACAGATTAAATTATGAAATATTGGAATTTTTAGGTGAGCGATGCGAATGCTTCGCTATTTTTGGAAAAGTCCTTAGACTGAGCTCTATGCCACTATAAAATACTCCACTTCTACTCTTGCGTAGCTCGCTTCATTTATAACATAAATTAAGAAAAATTAGTCCAAAGAAATAGCTACCAAAAGAAAAGAAAATAATAGATGAATGATCACATTTTGTTCGCGGAACGTTGCTTCTGATTCGGTATTATCATACAATCAGTAGCAATACGAGATTGCAACTCATATTTATGATAGGGAAAAGTTCCATATAATCCGAAAATTTCATCCGGTAACACTTTTTACTGTTCTGTTTAATCGACCACAGTGGAAAAAATCATCGAATATATGAGATCACTTTAAATACAGTTAAAAATTTTATTCGATATCTCTACCATAGAAATAGAAATCCTAAAAAATTAATTGAAAAGAAGCACTTCTAATTGGAATTCTCAAAACATCACCATTCAAAGAAGTACTTCAACTGATAACAAGTTCATTGTCGTTCGAAAAAAGCTAAATAATTTTTATTGCGTTGTTCTCTATTCTTAAATCAATTCGCGTGCATTTTTCACTTGCCGGCCCTGATTAAAGTCCTTGGGCTGGGTAAAAAAATATTCTTAAATTAAATAAAATGATGTAACCAAAGTCCTACATTCAGAAGTAAAAATCAAGGCATTTTTATCTTGCTAAGTTACTCCTTCTGTTCCTCAAACTATTGAATTAATTTTAGATACATTTAGTACTTCCATTACGAATGTACGTACATCACAAAACGAAATTTATAATTAATATTTGATTCGTTCTAAATTAAATGATTCACCAAAAATGTGATTGATGCTATTTGATTTTACTGACATGTAAATAACATACATAATCATCCTTGAATTATAAATACTAATTTATTTAATTACTTAACTACGCATTCGATCATACCTCTCCAATAGGGAGGTGTGTAAAATTTTCATTTTAATTATATAAAATAAACTCGACAAATATTTATCGAAAGTCTTCATTAAAATCAAATTTTAAGTCATAATAAAGGCCGCTAGTTCATTGGAAGCGTATCTGGAAGTTACGAAGAGAAGAATGATTTCATATTTTTGCCGATTTCGCAACCTTTTTTCCACGTTAATTGTAAACATCGCAGTAGGAAAAAATTACATATTTTTATTTCACAAACATGTAAGAGTAGTCTACTTTTTATAGATAATATAATGCACAATTATTTAAAATCAACGATGAATTATGTAAAATTGTATATAAAATGAGGAAATGAGAAATTACAAATTTAAAATAAAACTTTGAATTATTAGCATCATTAGATTATTGTAAATATTCGGTATAAAGGTTTCCGTTTCTAAACCGTTTTTGTGGATTATTGCACAAAGACTTTCGAAAGAATCTATTGAATAATTAAAATTTTTAAGATTCAAATAAAAAACTATCTGGATCCAAATAAGGTATGTCTTATCATTATTTTGTGTATAACCTATCATTGATTTTCTGCTGATAAGGGGACTGAATAACATGAAGGAAGTTTTCATAGATGTTTCAGGACGAAGTTTCCCCTGAGGAGGGCTGAGAGGTAACCCGAGAAAACTTGCTTCGTTTATTTGTCGGAAAAATACGAAATTTTTCCTAGTGACACCATATTTAACAACTATATAGTAATCAAAATCATTTTGGATCTGTAAAATCTTAATTTTCACAAAAGGGAAATTCAATTACTCGAGAGGCCTCACTTCAAAAAAATTTCTGCATGAATATTGAATGATACATTAGGGGTTTTATTTGCAATGTCATACATATGCTGGATTGGATTGTCTTGCACATCGAAATATTCGTCAAATCACGGCAAACGTTTCGCCTTAACTCATACGGTTATAACGAATTTAGGGAACTGGATCCTTTCAAGAAATGTATAAAACAAAATTGAAGGAAAGGTTACAATGTATTTCTTATGAGAGTTTGGCGTCAAACCCAGGACCATTTCATTTACTTGATTTTTACCGTACGTTTAAATAACGTCCACAGTATCCAATTTTGGGACAAACAGTGTAACATATCTCATCCTTGAATACTCATCACGTTGATTCTCTCTCCTAACTATATTTCGTTTCATGTAAAATCACATCCAAAAAATACATTTCAATATGAAATAAAAAATGTATGCAATATAACATTGAAAAATTCTTGTGTTCGTCGAAAAATTTGTATAATCTTATGTGGCTATCTCAAATTACAATTACACTAGTAAATAATGGAGAATAAGACAA
Source organism: Pachydiplax longipennis (assembly GCA_036926295.1). Lineage (NCBI taxonomy): Eukaryota > Metazoa > Arthropoda > Insecta > Odonata > Libellulidae > Pachydiplax > Pachydiplax longipennis. The sequence continues at coordinate 330,862 of JAVFKF010000102.1, read as the reverse complement.
GTCGGGGCAATACATTTAGCCTTCCTAAACACTGGAGCGAAAACAGAATCCAATATTAAGCGAATGCATCGCTCATACCATATTTCACATTGTTTCAGAGATAAAAAAAAAACACTCCGGTAGCAAAAGACGAATAAAATATAGCGCAATTAGATATTTTAGTGGGAATAGGGTAACGGTATCAAATATGGAATACATCTTTAAAACGCTTTAATTTGCCAATATATTTGGCTCCAAATGTTGTCTCGATAACTTTCTATACATCCTTTACCCCTATCAGATGTATATTAGGAAGTCCTAATACAAAACAGGATGCTCTTAAAATGGAACGTCAAAAGAGCTGATTAAAAAGCCTGACATGTGCTTGAAAATTTATATAAAACTAGCAGAGCTACCCGTTGATTCTAACAGGGAAGTAAAAATAGACGAATGAGATGGTAAATGCGACTTGTAAGGTAGTATCATAACTAAGATGCAGACATAAATATTTAATTTAGGAAAACGGATATGGTGTCTTCATAAGTTTGAAAAACCTATTTATACATTGCAATAATTACCAAATACTTGTATATTATTTTATTTGAAAAACGTTCAAAAAGACACGGCCTCTTAGACAGATTGCGATGCACTCACACCACTGCTGTTGAAAAAATTGTCATTCTTACCAAATTGTCTACATGGTTAATTGACAATGGCCCAAATTAAGTAACTTATACTCTCTCTTTGTGCGAAATCAGGCCATTCTTCAAAAATATGACGCAAGGCATCCACCATTAGACTACCTTGTTATTACTCTTATAACACACTATTCGTTTGGTGCCCTCTTAACCGGTTTGTACTATATTTAGATATAGATTATTATAGTTGAGTGCCCGTTGGGTATGAAAATAGAAATAAGCAGTAATACTTTAACAATATTTTTAAATAAGAGATTCCAACGTCTCTCACGTTCCCTTGACTCAATGTGACAGGTTATCCAAACAGCAATTTGAATCTTTTCGATTTCCCGTAATTATGAATAGAAGTCAGAAATCGGCAATAAGAATATGAAACTGTGCAGAATTTCACTCCACTTGGAACTTGGCTTAACATCGTCCAATTAGAGTTTTTCTTTCGATTTTGCGATGGATATTGCAAATGATATAATGCACTTTAATTTTTAGGGAACGCTTTGCCTCATCTCTGGTCGGATCTGAGATCACATACATAAATTGAAGTAGGCGAGTGTTCGGATTACCATAACATGCAAGTTTTTCAATTAATCCTTGTCGAGTTTTAAGCGAACATAGGCAGTTACACTCAATCTTTTAATATGGAATAGCTGAACTGCCTTGTAATTGTCTAATTGCTACACTCGATTCACTCGAAAACAAAAGATAGCCCGTGGGAAAAATGAGACGTTGAATTAAATTTACATATACATGTTACGAAATGTTGTTACGACACGCGGAATTAGCCAATTAAAGAAATAGAATGCATATGTAAAATCAAATATTTTTATCGTAAAGCAAACTTAGTTCTTCGTTATATTGAAATAACATTGGCAAATTCGAGAGGATTAAGAAACTTTATCTAAATGGTCGTACCTCCGTTACCTGCGAATCGAGGCCTCAAATCTTTCATAACTGCAAATGCTATTTTTTTTAATATTGCCTGCTATTCATATATCCTATAATTCATTCATACCAATACATTTAAATGAGCCAAAATTTCCCGTGGTTTCTTAGGGGAAAACTCATGAGCTTAGCTACAATCATCGCATTGGTCGTCAAGGATATTGGTTGTTTATAGCCTTTTTATCAAATTTCGCCCAATCAAATTTCATCAAAATCCAGTTAGGTTTTGGGTGATGCTGTGAGCAAACAGACAGATGGACATGACTTCCTTTACTGATTTACTATATAGTATAGAATATAGATGTATATTAAGTGACAGTGAGTAAAGGACATCATTTCAGAGGATTTTGTTGTGAACATTAATCATATACATACGTATGTACATATGATATATGAATACGTAATATTCCCAAAATTCTACAATTAGTTTCTTACACATGTTGTGAACTGATGCATAAGTTACATAGTTGATCTAAAAGATAGAAAATTGAATCTTAAATTTTGTAATGCTTTACCCAATTTTTCATTTTAAAACCTAAAAGTTAAAAGGAACATTTTAGAAAAAAGAATGAGAATCATTGGTACACATGAAAGCATAGATTTTAAGATACCAAAGGAAACAGAAGGCCAATATTCCTTCATGCTATTTAACAACTGAAGCATAAGTTTTAAAACATACTACACCGCACGATTGCAAACCCGCAATTGTTTCGTCGTTTGAAAGACAAGTTTAATTAACACCAATCCTTTTCTTATAATTTCATATAGAGCATAAACATTTTATGTATAATAACTATCAAAATATAGAATTGTAATAATGCAGTCCAGAGAAGAAATATCAATATTGGGCAAGTTATTATTCCACATTAGGAACATTAAGCTGTATTGTAACATTTATGATTTTCTCTGATGTGAGGTCATATGTTGAAAATATCTTGCCAAATTAATCATCAAAGCTTGTGTCCTGGACAAACGACAACTCGCATGAAAACTGACATTTTCATGGACTTGAAAACGAGATTACAGACAGCAGAAACTCCCTTAGTATAGCATATTCAATATTAGGCGCACCCATCCTACATATAATAATAGGAAAGTAAAAAAATTTCATTGGTGTGTCCATCAAATACATGGATTCGTCTTTCTGAAAATGGAAAATCGATTCGAGAAATACTAAAAAGCACACATTTTCCAAATCAAACGAGTGACAATCGCATCGCAGTGTTTACGGTCCAATGTTTAATTTGAAGGGCGTGAATATTTGAAGAGTCGATGAATTTTGCCTCTCTTTCCGGACTCTCAAAATTGCCCACGACTTTGGCTGCGTTCGGTGATTGAAAAAATCCCTAAATCCGATGTTTTATTCACGGCAAACAAGAACGAAATATAAATGAAATGTGCTCCCCCATCTGTGCCTTACGCACTCCAAGAGATGTCCCGAAAGGCATTAATTGGAACGAAAAGAAACTCCTTTTTATTTGGGCTGAATAATGCATGAGTTGGAAAAGTCGTGTCCTTCCAAAATCGGGAGAGAAAGAGTTTCGAATTGGAGGCGTAACTTTATCGATTCGCGTTAGAATTTGTGGGAGATTTGTTTCCACGAGATTTTGGAAAACGTGGGAGACTTGTTTGGTCTAGGTCATTTCGACTTAAGACGTCGTTCATTTCTCTAAACCAAGAACGCGGTATTTTTCTTCCAAAGAGTACAAAATACGACGAAAGGGCTTCTTTTCGATTTAAATTTTAGCTAATGTGTATACTGTTGATTATATCACTTTGTTCGTCCTACGAAGTATTTGTAAAGCGATTCAGTTTTCCTGAAGTATTTTTACACAATTATCACAAAGTAAACAATGACACTTCTTTTATTTATATTTTATGACTTCAAATAGGCATCTAGTCTTGTTGAGGGGCATATAAAAATCCACCCAAGTCGAGACCTAGAGACGAAGGCACCACGTCATACAAAGTCGATTTAATTTTCTATAATTTCAAGCGGAACCTGTATATCTTTAATGAAACGAAACACAAAACCGGAAATTGTCATTTATTTCGTTTTTATTTTACCTTGTAGGCTTATTTCCTTTTAAGTTCACTTTACATAATTTTGCCCCTTCTACGGACTACACCTTGACGTGGTGAAGGGGCTTGCGTGTTCCTATGACCTAGAGAGCTCTACTGGCTGGAACTTTGTTCCTGGTAAGGTCACTCATGCCAGAAAGGTCAATAGGTAGGGGCCAGACGAAAGGTAGTCCACGCAGCGTCTGTACCTCAGTGAGGCGGCTGCAAAGGCGTCTGTACCCCAGTGGGGCGGCCTATATGAGTGATGGTGTCACGTTAAAAACACTGTTGAGGAAGGCAAGGGGAGACCACCTCGACTATCTATCCCATGATTATGATGTGCCACAATAATTATATTGTCTCTGGCAAAAACGGGACTCAGCCCACTAGGGAGAGTGTCGTGCCCGGCAGGGATGGTGGTAAGGCCACCCCGGTCGTCACTCCACGAAATCCTTACCCAACGACACAAGAGAAGAAGAAGATGTCCAAGGAAACCAGGGTAGGGAGCTGGAACGTCAGAACGATGCTTAGGAAAGGGAAGTTAGAAAACGTAAAGTTAGAAATGAAGAGGTCCAACATTAACATTCTGGAGCTATGCGAAGTACGGTGGAAGGATGGGGGAGATTTTTGGAGCGATGATGTGAGGGTTATATTCAGTGGAGGAAATGATAGCCAGAGAGGGGTTGCTATAGTCTTGGACAAGGGAGCGGGAAATGCTGTGATAGCCACCGAACTGATAAGCGACCGAGTAATGTCAGTAGAAATCAAGGCAGAGCCAGTAAACACTGTGATAGTGCAAGTGTACCTCCCTACTAGCGATTACACTGAGAATGAAGTAGATTTAGTTTATGAACAAATAGAAGAGGTTATTGGAAGGGTGAAGGGCAATAAAAACCTTATTGTAATGGGGGACTGGAATGCTGTGGTTGGGCAGCGTAAAGATGGGGACAAAGTGGGAGAGTTCGGACTAGGAAAAAGAAACGACAGAGGACAAAAACTGGTAGATTTTTGCATAAGGAATAACCTCTGTATCACCAACACTCTTTTTCAACACCATAACAGAAGGAGGTACACATGGAAAAATCCGGGGGACACGAATAGGTACCAAATCGACTATATTCTGGTAAGGAAGAAGTTTAGAAATAGTGTTAAAAACTCGCGAAGTTATCCTGGTGCTGATGTAGACTCGGATCATAATCTAGTAATGATGAAGACCGAGCTTAGATTCAAAAAGATTTATAGGGCAAAAACCGCACCCAAATGGAACGTAGAAGCCCTCAGGGGTAGGAAAGCTAGAGAGTTTCAAGAGTCAGTAAACAGGGCTCTAGATGGTATAGAAAGGGAACTCACCGTAAACGAGGGATGGGAAAAGATCAAAACCTGCATCAAGGATAGTGCCCAAAGAACCATCGGGAGGGTCAACCAACGCAAAATCAGGAAACCATGGGTGACGGTAGAAATGATAAGTAAAATGGAGGAAAGAAGGAAATTGAAAAGGGTCAACACAGAACAGGGGCATAGAATGTACAGTGCCCTAAACAACGAACTGAGGAGGGTAACAAATAAAGCAAGAGAATCGTGGTGGAAGGGCCAGTGTAACGAAATAGAGAAGATGGCTGAAAGTGGGAGGGTCGACCTATTATACAGAAAAGTAAAACAATTAACGGGGAATAAAATTAATAATCAAATAGACACTATTAGGGATAACAAGGGAAACATCCTAAGGGGCATAAGCTAGCATAAGGGGACGATGGAAAGAGTATGTAAAAGAATTGTATTCGAAAGACATGAAGCCTACCCACATAAAGATTGAGGGCATACAAGAGGTAGAGGAAGATGATCTTGGGCCGAATATACTAGATAGTGAACTTGATAGGGCACTGCGGGATATGAAGAGGAAGAAAGCAACGGGTGTGAACGAGATTCCTGTAGAATTTCTTAAGAATCTTGGGGGAAAGGGTAGAAAACATTTCTATGATTTATGCAGGAAGATTTACGATGAAGGAAAGTGGCCAGAGGATTTTACCAAGTCTATCCTGATTCCGTTACAGAAAAAGAACAATGCCTTAGAATGCCGGGACTATCGAACAATTAGCTTAATATCTCATGCGACAAAAGTTATTCTTAGGGTCTTGAATAGAAGAATCGAGGGAAAAACTAAAGAATTCATAGGAAATGATCAGTTCGGTTTTCAGAGAGGGAAAGGGACGAGGGATGCAATTGGGGTTATGAGGGTTCTCATAGAACGAAGCTTAGAATTTAAAAGGGACGTCTGTGTTTGTTTTGTTGATTTTGAAAAGGCCTTCGATAGAGTTCAATGGCCAAAACTGATGGTGATACTAAAGAAAATTGGGTTGGATTGGAAAGATAGGCGTTTAGTGCAAAATTTGTATTTAAATCAGACCGCAAGAGTAAGAGTTGCTAATGGGGAATCGGAATGGGCAGAGTTAGGGAGGGGAGTAAGAAAAGGTTGTCCTTTATCACCATCTCTTTTTAACATATATGCAGAAGAAATGATCAAAGAAGCTTGGGATGAAATAGATAAGGGAATAAAGGTTGGTGGGGAACTAGTGAAGTCAGTAAGATATGCAGACGATAAAGCTATAGTATAAGATTCGGAAAAGGGTTTGCAAATCCTAGTTAATGCACTAAATGATAAAGCAAAGGAGTTTGGGATGAAAATCAACGTAAGAAAAACTAAGATTATGAGGTTTTCAAAGGGAAAGAATGCTAAATTAACGATAAGGGTGGATGGGGAAAAACTAGAAAAAGTAGAACAGTTTTCATACTTGGGCAGTCTTCTTTCCAAGGATGGAAGATGTTCGACAGAAATTAGAAAAAGGATAGCATTAGCAAAAGAAGCTTTTATGAAAAGAAGGGAACTAATGACAAAGGGACTTGATAAAGGAATCAGGAAGAGATTGGTGAAATCCTTGGTGTGGAGTGTAGTGTTGTATGGATGTGAAACGTGGACGTTAAGAAAAGAGGATGTCAAAAGACTGGAGGCTTTCGAGATGTGGCTATGGCGTAGAATGGAGAAAGTTAGTTGGGTCGACAGGAAAACGAACGAGGAGGTTCTAGAGATGGTTGGGGAGAAAAGGGTAATGATTGAAGTAATTAAAAATAGACAAAAGAAATGGGTGGGTCAAATATTGAGAGGGGAGGGATTGTTGAAGAAAGCGATCGAGGGAAGAATGCTAGGGAAAAGACAGAGGGGAAGACAAAGACAAAAGTTATTAGACGAATTGAGAGGTGGGATAAGTTATCGGGAATTGAAGGAGAGGGAATTAAATAGGGAATGTGGAGGCACATGAACCTACCGAAAGGTAGAACACTTTATATATATACATAATTTTGCTAGACTTCATTATTTATGAGTTTTTAGTTGTTGATGTATACATAAAGTCTTATTGCATACTTTTCTTTTCCTTGTGAGACAAAGAGACTCACTCCGTGTTCACATTCACTCATGTGCACTTTGAGTGTCTCTCTTTGAATTAGCCTTGAACAAAAGAGTATGTATAACATTACGAATCTAAGTAGTCTGCGAATAGCCCAAAATGCTCTCTACGTTTCTCAAGTTATCGCATACAACTTCGGTAGAGATGAGAATGATTTCTTAAACTTACTCTTCCAACACAAAGAAAAGACAATTTAATTGGAAAATTGCATCTACAAATGAATATTGAAGATCATGATGGTGATGATTGAATATCAATGAAATACACCTATCATCTGCCCCAAGCTAAATGTATTCAGTATGGTATAAAAACTCCTACGCAGCTGAAGATCGGTAAATTAAATTTGGGACCCAATCTCTAACTTATATTTACGGTCAATATTACGGTTTCATATATTTTTAAATAAAGACGAATCGTATTCTACTGAATATTACTGCAATTACATAGGAGCAGTATAGTTAAACCTAGCTATAATGTCGATCCCGCACAAAATATCGATATGGATATTATTTGACTGCTAAAGCAATTAATACATTTTCTACATTGTAGCCTTAGAAATTATTTCAACGGTAAACTTTTCGAGGCTTTTGAGAACGAAAACTTTTACTATTTGAAATTTCGCAAAGTCTAATTTTAAATACTTAACAGTGCATAAGGTTATATTATTGAATGTTAATTTCCAAAGTAAACTAACGCCTTCCTTACCGTGAAATATCGTCCCATACTCAATAGTCTCGGCCGTGATGTGGTGGAAATAACTAATTGAAAGCTGATGTTTACTTTTCCACATATTGTTTTATTTGCAAACTACCGGTTCCGGTGTATAACCATCATCAGTTTCGCACAGACTCTTTCCCATATATTCGCATGATAGTCGAGTTCAACAATCTCTGTAGTCACCAGGGAGACAGGTTGTTTATGATCGCTATTTTACACAAGTTGTTCATCACTTTTGTCCAAATTCTCGCATATTCTTATCGAAAATGATATTCAACGACCAAGATAAGAATCTTCCTTCAATTTCCTTTCTTTTTGTACATACTTTTTTCGATTTCATATTATTATTTCTAATTTAATTCTACAAAGGAAAAAATCTTCAATCGATCAAGATCAGCTTCACGTTCATTTTCATAAGAGTATTTTCGAGTCGTCTTAAATCTAAGCAAGGATACTTAATGGAAAGAAGATAAAAAAGGATACTTAAGACAGAAAAATATGTGCAACACTCATTTTCTCGATATGTTTCCAACTTCAAGGAAACACCGTTCTAAGGAACAAGATTTTTTATTTAAAATAATAATAAGAACTATGATTTTTAAAAGGGGAAAATAAATCTTTGTGTTCACTCATTATTTTTTACTTATTTCATACAAAAACAAGATATATTTTTAACTATACCATATTTTTTAAGATTCAATAATCTTCTGCAAGCCCCAATCCCAAACCTATGGGGGAAGTGTAGGCTTCTACAAAAATATTCTTTTTTTGGAACCCGCATTATACGAAATGCAAATAATAATAATAATTTATTAAGAATCGCTATAGATAAAAATCGAACGGCTGTTAAATTAAATAATTTGTATTTTCCACACATTTTCTGTTAAACAGTATAATTTTAATAAGACATGGAACACACTAAAGAATTTCATCAAGTTCTTTACAACCCCTTTTTCTATCAGATGAACACTTAATTCACTTCTTGCCGATATTAAATAAGAGATATTATATTGGAGAACTAGTTGTTCCGTGTGAAAATTTCGCACAAATGGTCACTAGAGCGATTTAATTGAAAGAAAGCGGTAGTTTGAATAAAATGACAGCTGTCTTCAAGTGTGTCATATTCGGCAATGTTTCTATAATTGTCGTTCTGCTTCAAAATATGCCTGGTGGCCGGTCACTTTAAATGTTTTTATGGTTACGACCACATCGAGGTCTCCGTCTGTGGAGATTAGGATAATACTTGCAAAAATCTACTCGTAATATTACCAGTTTCGATCATTTTAAGACCGAAAATAAATATCACTATCCGATGAGAAAAACTATTTATTTACCACAACATATGTAACTAAGTAAACTCGAAACCTGGCAACGCCGATATCTACACATTCAGTGACGAAACACGATGATACAATTTTTACCCATTTTTTTAACCAAATGGTGCATTATTCATTTATCTACTTTAATTTTACATGGAACCGGGAAACTTTCTTCTTCAAATGGTAGGTCGCTCATTTTTTCGTTTCGTATATTGATGGAGTTTGAAGGAAGAAAAGCCCCGGTCAACGAAAATAGATATTTAGAAATAATATATAAAGGATTAGGAAAAAATAATACCCCTCTGAATACATCTGAAGCTCAAGGAGAGGGGAAAGCGCAGTCAGAGAAATCATGTAGAGACGTTGCTTCCATACTGCAAGCTAATTGGTTCAAGAATACACGATTGCTTTTTATATTCCTACAATAAAATCCAACAGTTTACCGCCGAGTTTAACAAAGCGTATCGTGTAATCGTCCTCTTGTCGAACCCAGCATCATTTAGGAATATTTCGTTGCATATCAAGTTACGAAAAATGAGAGTTCATATCTATAACAAAATTTCAAGTCCATATCATTCCATAAAAGTCTTCAAACATATATTCGAACATTTAGGTATATGGTAGAATGATAATGATGCCCTGGAGTCGAACCAAGGACTATTTGGGGAACAATAAACTGCGTTTTCAAAATATATTTGTAATTGCTGTTCACTAGCCGAAATATAAATTTCCATCTTTTCGGGAAGTGGTTCATGAAAATATTTGGAATCTTCACCATACATTTTAAACGGGAGCATGGTATCGAACCAGGATTCATTTTGGAGGATATATTATCTAATTAGATTTGGAAAGGACCTCTCTGACCATATACAGAATTTTTAAGTTCATATCATATCATCGTATTTCAGTATTCCCCCTTTGGTGGTATGGTTTAATATTAATATTAAACATATTGATATAAAGCAGTAACAAACCTGACCGATATCAAAATTTCAGCACGATATCATTTCGGGAAGGACCTAAAAAAAGGTTTCCGTTTTACCCATTCGAAATGCTTGGTAGAAAATAAATGACGCTCTGACATCGAACCAAGGAACAGGAGAGAAACGACAAACTGCATATGACATCTAAGAATCATCTCTGTTCACATACCGGGTTTTACCTTACCAGCATACCGGGAAAGCATTAAAAAATTCTTAAATATCGTCGAAATGTATTTTAAATAGGAGAATTCCATACTCACCTGGAGTCGACCTCACGGACATGTGGTAACATTTCTTCCACTGGTACAATAAAAAACCACGGCATCTCCAACATCCGTGATTTTGGTTCCTCTATCTTACCGAGACACGCCTGAAAATAATTTTCAAAAATCCACGCAATGCATTCTTACAGGAAAATTCCGATTTTTGGGACCTTCTGGTATCGAATCCGTGAGAGCTAGCGTCAAAGTCTCAATTATTCTCGCGACAACAGGGTGAGGTCGATATGTCGTAAAAATATTACGTTTATGGCAACTGTCAAATATGGTTGGATTATCTAAAATATATAGCTACTTCTCCGAATATACGAGAGTGGTCTGAAAAGTTTCCGATCCCAGATTTTTTAGAAATCTTCAGAAATTTTCAGAAAACATGTCGAGAAATGGCGAAATGTCGGAAACTTTTCAGACCACCCATGAATCTATATGAAAGGGATACGAACTCTGACCATGTTGCACAAGTGAAAACGACGTGAAATTTTTTCGACGTTCTGGCCCCGACCTGTAGCCACCAGAATAATTCCGACTTCGACGCTAGGATATCATAGGTTCGGTACCAGAAGGTTCCAAAAATCAAAATTTTCCCATAAGAATGCATTACGCGGATATTTAAAACTGTTTCGAGGCAATTCCCGGTAAGTTAATCTCGGAGGTTGGAGATGCCGCAGTTTTCTATTGTACCAGTGGAAGAAATGTTACCAAATCACCATGAGTTCGACGCCAGATGAGTAAGAATTTTCTCCCGTGTAAAATGCATAGCGGAAATTTTTAAGATATTTTTGGATGCTTTCCCGATAAGCTGCAAATATAAAACCCGGAATTAGAACAGAGGCTTTTGAAAACATTCTTTCACTCAGTTCACATTTTCTCTGTTGGTAATTTTCCTTGTTTAATTGCATCTTCACGCATTTCAAACGGGGATAACGAAATCTTTTTTTAGGACCTTTCCGATAAGCTATTGAATCGAAACTTGGGATCAAGTCAGAATGGCACCTATCTAATATTAATTTGCTATTTTCTCTCACGAAAGGGTCCTGAGTTCAATCCTGTACGGTCTTCTACGCGATTTTTTGCAAACTCTTTTGTGGCCGTTCTCGGTGCGATACAGCAATCAAAATCACGGTGTTTGCATACGTGATGGTCTACCATAGTAGCAAAGGAAAAAATGTCACCAAATATTCTATTTGAATATAATGAAGCTACTACGTGTTATTTACACTGGAAAAACTAAATTGATTAATGTATACTGCGTGCAGCCCCTCGGAGCGTGGCAGTGACAGCTTGAACCATGACTCTACTTACCTAATCGTATAATACCGCGTATTACATTAGCATTTCGAGTAAATGATAACTTAATCAAACGCCTCGTTTTTTACACGGGCGATCTTTTGTATTCGTGAGCAAACCGCAAGTAGTATTGTCTCCATCAAAATTTTCTTCCTTATAGGATTCAATGTGAAGCTAAGCAATACTATCTTAATAAGTAAATTTAAAAGAAACAAGGAAATGGGTGTACGTGATTATTGCACGAGATGAAGTGGACTCAGGAAAAATCCCAAGGATCTTACACAGTTGAAGAAACTCCTAAAGAAAGAAAATCTAAGACGATTCCTTTTCTTATCTTTGATTCTGGATTTGGATCCAAATTAGCTGCTAATCGACACATTAATTCGTTCGTAATTGCAATTGCTAAAATCTCATAATATTTCCATGTGGACCTAAAATCCCATGTATTATTACGGAAAATGCATTAGCTTAGTTTCAACATTGATCGCCAAGGGGGACTGGTTTTTTAGCCTCGAAATTTCAAAAACCATTTCGTTTATTTTAACCGAATTCTCGCGATTTCGACTCGATAACGATATTTCACGTCACAAATAAGAATCTTTATTCATTTTCATTTCTTTTGGTTTTTGTTTCTATTTCGTACAACTATTATTTCTAATTTAATTTTGCAAAAGAATGTAGTGTGCATCCGATAAAAGTGAAGTTTACGTGCATTTCTTATGAGAACGGTTTTTCTTGTCTGGGTTCGAACTGGGGACATTTAGGCAAATGAAAAGTAGCCTATTATCTGCGCAGGGAGTAGAAATTACAGAATTACATTTGAGGATTTTCCCGATATGATATAGACTCGAAATTCAGCATATGGTAGGAGTGGTTTGTACCGAAAGTTAACCGAGGGCAACGTTTAGGGTAATGGAGCTTGGTTCGATACCAGACCTCCTATATTTATCCGTTTTAATCTACCCTTAGTGGAACTTAGGAATGCTTTTTGTTCATGCTTCATTAGGACTAATTTGCACTCAGAAATTTCTCTTTAACACCTATCGTCCCCACATTCGAAAAGGAACTGCGCAAAAGTTCTATTTTAAAAAAAAAGAAGGAAAATAATGTTAAATAGTTTCCCAGATTTTATAGTTTTCAAAAAATAAGTAAAAATTGACTTCGGAGGGATACAAAACATCGATTTTGTATTATATATATTTCAATATCTTTAACTGCCTTAAGAATGTTGGGCTTAACTGAATTTTGGTCTAAAGAACCGTCAAACGATGGACTGAATACAATCGCATGCTAATGGAAAAGGATCCCCCCCAGAATATAACTACTTCTACTACATTGTCAGATATTTATTTTTATATGTTTCAATTTCACATCACAAAGAGAGCTGACGGCTTTGGAATGTTCATGTAAAAATAACACGCTATCTATGGCGAATATGTATAGTAAAGCGGACCACCGATGATAGAGAGTCGAAAAAGCCTTTTAATATTTGTAAGATTCTCTCCGAATTCCCTTCATTGCTTTTTCGAGCGATTTTTTAGTTCTTAAAACTATTTCCCAGAATTAATTTAGACCTTTTCCAAGCTAACCAATTCAAGCAGAATAGTGTAAACTACAGAAGATGATTACTAAAACGAAAATTCAATCCAATGGAAATCATTCCGAAAAAACATCAACTCGATATTTCTAAAACGCGAAACTTCTTTCTTGGAAAATGCACTGTTAACTTTCATTACTGTTATTTTAATTATTTTCAGTACGAAAACAGTTTATCTGCAGCCCTTCAAATTTGGTTGGGAATTTTTATATTTCTAAGGGTCCTAATTGAACGGGAGAAATAATATTCCTTAAAGGGAATAGAACTTCACTCGGTTGCAATATAATTCGTGTTTCGATTGAAGAGCCACTACCACAAAAATATTAAGTTTGAGCGATCCTCTAAATATGAAAACCGCTTATTTCTCCACGTTTACTGCAATGCGCCGCCTCATTTGAACACGTTGTTCACATTATTCCTCCCTATTTGTCCATGAGGTAAAAAGTGCTTAATCGTGGAGCAGGAAAACTTGACATAATTAAGTAACAAAGGAAGACGCTCTCTTACTCCGAAAAGCAAACCATTTTTAATAAATGTGACGAGAAGGCAATCGGTAGTGCACTATTCGAAGGCTCTCTATATCTACAGCTGTGGCAAGGAAATCAAACTAAAGAAGGTTCCTTTAAGGTGTAATGCACTTATTTTAAAATTATGGTGCCAAAATTATCCTTTACTTTTGTTTTCCTATGTAAAGGCAATAAAAAATTGTTATATCCCTGTGTAATACTATCCCGATTGCGGTTTTTCTCTTCGGGTGTATGCAATTCGTGGTATTTATTCTCGTGGCGCACCAATTGATCAGAGGAGTGCATTTGAACATACGCAGAAAACCAAGGCGAATTCATAAATCTGTGCGAATACATCTTATGAAATATCTCTATTAAGAGATACTATGCAATCACAGTTGGCATTAATACAGACTCATATTTTGATTATTTCATCGCATTTAAAATACGATACCACATGTTAGAAAAAGTTCAATGGAAAAAGACCGGATGCTTACCTTATTCGAGAGAACCTGCTCCGCTGCTGTCCGAGATATTACTGCCTCCCCCAAGCGAACTCCCCTACGTACGCCCCCAAAGGGGCGGGGCTATCACCAGTAGCACACCAATCGCATTCCAACACATTTTAATACCTCTTCTCCGCCCATCTCTTCTTGAGACCGCCTCCATCACCTCATCATTGTTTTAACCACTCTTAACAATTGAAACGAACCGATACTAGTGGAATAGTTTTGACGTTAAAAATTATTTCAATAAAGCGCTTTTCTGGAGATCAGAGCAAGTTGCATAAGCCTTCTCGCCATGTTTCCTTAAAAAATGATCTGCTTGTCGCACAAAGATTAACTTAATTTTGGTCATTTTTCACTCAAAGCTAATATACCAGGAAGACAATTAGGGAAGAGTTTCAACAGCAGTGGTGAGAAGAAATCTCAACACACTCAAAAGAACAGCACCCCTTTATTCGATGTGTTCACTTTGCGATTTAAGGAAATATGACCAAGCTATTTTCAATTCAAAGCTCCTCCCTAAGACAAAATTTATAAAAGATCTCACCATCTTCAACGAAGGGATAAATATTTCTTTGCTTCGCGATATCTTCATTTTTCCCCAAAATATTACACTTATAGCTATGGATCAAACACATTTTCAGCAACCAAATCTGGTCAACTCGATCAGGGCAGAGTAAGTGATCAATATATGAATACAAGTGCTATGAAAACTTCATTGGTTAAATAAAAGAGGAATTTTCCGTAATGGAGAGAAACAGGACTTTAAAAAAACATTATGAACGCATGAGAGGAATGGAACGTCATTTGTCATGAGAGTTGCACAAGTTGTACACTTGCGACTCAACTGTAATCTGCGGTCACATTGAAAAATCAAACATTTGCGCGTTCAGAGACAACGGCGGTTTTGCATCACTCGGTAGGCACCTTTTCAACGACCATAATCATTGAGATCTACCCCTTTCCAATCAGTTTACATTTTGCTCACAAAATTGTTCCTGAAAGTGTCTATTGGGTCTTCGATCAGGAACCTCGTAACTCTTTTCGGAAACAATTTCTCCTTTGATATATTTATACCACTACACTGCCACGTCCCAAAAGTTATGGCTGAAAATGTGTTCTTCCCTTGGGCTCGTTTAGTGAATATTTTCAGAGATAATACGAAGCAGGAGAGAAGAGGACGACGCTATAATTAATGCAAACGGTACTTTGTTAATCAAAAAAGGCTGCATATTCACAGCAGTGAATCTGGGGACCGCTATATAAGGGAGCAGCAGACCATCAAAGAGACTGAGAGGAAAGCGGGTTTAAATTTTCATACAAACATATACGTCACTCAAAGTAAAAATTCACATATTCCTAGTCGTTTGATTTTGGTTTCTAAATCCGTTTATCATTACTCAATTAATCCTTGGTTCGACGCCAGGGTGCTTCTCAAATTCTACTATACCATTATATAGGAAATATGGAATTAGATTTCAGCATTTGATATCGACTTGAAATTCATCATAAAGTCAGAAGAGTCTCCCCTAATTTCGTACCCACCTGGCGTTGAACTCACGGTCATTTGTTAATATTTCTTCCACTGGTACAATACAAAACCACGGCATCTCGAACATCCGTGATTTTGGTTCCTCTATCTTACCGAGAAGTGCCTCAAAATAATTTTCAAAAAACCACGCAATGCATTCTTATGGAAAAATTCCGATTTTTGGGACCTTCTGGTATCGAACCCATAATAGACCAGAATAATTCAGACATCGACGCTAGTCGAGAAAATACAGTTTATCTTTTTCCTCATGATCCTTGGTTCGATGCCAGGGCATCATTTTCTTTCTACTGTAGAATTAAATATCTTAAATCTTTCACAGAGTATAATTTTATAAATGTAAATGGTGAACTTGCAATGCTTACAGTGACGTATTCAGTATTCCATATTTTTAATGCATAATATGTATGGCCGAATTCGATTCCCACTACATTTCTAAAGGCTAAAGAAATGATTGCCTATTACGGTTTGTCCACGACACGCGCCTAAATGCGAGACATCTGGTGGCGAACGATATAACGAGAGCCACGCGACCGTCCCGTAATTGGTTCATAAAATCCGACCGCAAGGGGATGTTATTCACCCTCACCGCCTTGCACCCTCGTTCGATCCAAGTCCTTTATCGTTTTTCATTTGTTTTTTGCCCTTGAAAAAGACGGATTTAGGCGATCGCATTAAAAATCAATCGCTTAGAATTTTGGAAATTAAATATTTAATAAATAATAGGTTATTGTTTTAGTTATTGTTTTGACATCTTAAATTTAAAACTTATGTGTCGTATAAAATGCAATAATTCTAGTCTCGATGATAACAAAGCGAAAATGATGTGTTTTTTATCAACAGGAATATAGGATATGTATGTACTTAGTTTATGATTGCTGATTGCAATTTTCTACATTTATAAATAGAGTAAAATATTTTAGACATATTTATCCTTCAGCAGACACATTTTTGTAGGGTATTAATTTAGTGACTATGCCGAGATTTACTCCAGAAATTCACCTAGCTCACTTTCGGTTTAAAAATATTTGAAGAGCTGAATACTTTAGCTGCATTTTCCATACAATCAGTCATAATTCAACCGTCCGCTCTTTACGCTACATTAAAATTGATGTGATTACTTTACGTGTGACTTCTTTTCATGCGATTACCTTTTATTATAGTTCTAAACTAATATCAAACCGACCGATATAGTCTTTAAGTATCGTTCCAAAGATCTATCAATGGAAAATTTTACTATACATTCGCAACTATGAAAGGAGAAGAGAAAACTTTTTAATTCGAGCCTGCCAATTTCTTTAAACGCCCTTAAAATACTTTGAAAAAAGGAGCTATCTTGTCGGTCTCGAAAGGGGGTGTGAGCAGAACCACCGTCGGCCACTAGAGAGTAAGGGAGGGATTTAGTGATGCATGTTTACTCTCCAAATAGGCTATTAATTAATCATCTTCAGGCGCTGAATGGCGATGTGATATTGAAGCGACACATCGGTCGCTGATTTCTTTGGTAAATATTTACGGAGTGCGTTTGAAAGGCACAACATAATATTCACGCGCAATGAGTGCGATGCAATGAAAGACTGGTTGCCATCGGATTTGCTCCATAATAAGTTTTGCATTTTACGTTGGAACTGCTTGTTTACCTCCATCACGGTTTATTTAACATAAATGTTCGTTTTATTCATTCCTGAGGATGGTTTAGGGTCTCTACGACTTGGGCTCAGGAAACAAATGAAATTAGCAGAGCAAAATATTCAAGAGAGTGCTTCGACACGGTCCTCTTAAAATTTTGAGATGGTTTTTTATGCCCGTTCAACAATTCAAATTAAATGCCATCGGTTTTGTCTCAGTAAACGTATTTCTCAACTAAATCATAGCAAAATTAACGGAATGCGCGAAATTCGATGAGTTATCCAAAGAGAACTTTAATCATGAACAAAATGTTATCCGATATATTGCTTTTGTTGACGGATATCACCTGGACCTCATTAGGAAATCATGAAAAAGGAAGCAACGTATCGAGCAGCAAGCAACGACGAGCATAAAAAGATCATATAGCAATCATTCCAATTCCTCACATTTTGCGGATCATTTAATTAATAATGGTGATTATAGCGGATTACTTAAAATTATAGCGGATTACTTAAAACGGGTTTGGGAATCAGAGAGGTGGCTTAACGAAAACCAGCATGGGTTTAGAAAAGGTTACTCCTGTGAAACACAGATGCTGGGATTATATCAGGATTTAATAGAAGCACAGGGCCGGGCAGAACAGGTAGATGCTATTGTAGTTGATTTAGCGAAGGCTTTTGACAAGGTTGATCACAGCTTGCTGCTGCAGAAAATGAGTATGATGGCGGTAGACCCAAGGATAGTAAAATGGACGGAGGCGTTTATTCGAAATAGAACGCAGAGAGTAAAAGTTGGAAATACAATGTCAGACGTAGTTAACGTAACTTCAGGGGTAGAGCAGGGTGGTGTACTAGGTCCCTTATTTTTCCTAATATCTATTAACGATATGCCGAATTCAATAAAATCTCGTGTACGATCATTCGCGGATGACTGCATTATTTACAGAGAAATCAAATCGAATGGTGATTGCAGTGAGTTACAGAATGATATTGACAGACTAAACAATTGGGTCTCTTTAAACAAACTTGACATCAATATCGATAAATGTAAGATTATTAGCTTTAACAAGACCAAGGTTCAGTATTCTTATAATTTAGGAGGAGTTGTTCTGGCGAAGGAAAGTAAGATAAAATACTTAGGTGTAACTTTTAGTAGCGATTTGAAATGGAACGCTCATATACAAAATATTTTAGGTAAAGCCAATAAAACATTAAATTTTGTAGCACGTACTCTTAAAAGGTCATGCAAGAAAGTTAGAGAAAATGCGTATAAGTCGTTGGTTAGGCCTCTATTAGAATACGGGGAATGCTTGTGGGATCCTTATCGTATAGGAACTATAAAAGAAGTAGAAAAGGTGCAAAGAAGGGCGGCGAGATTTGTTTTAGGGAGGTATGATAAACGTAGCAGTGTAACGCAGATGCTAAAGGAATTAGATTGGGAAAGTCTGGAAACTAGGAGGAAAAAAAGAGGTTATCGGTTTTCTACAAGACTTACGTTGGCATGCCTGCGTTCAAAGAAATAGGCAATAGAGTTAGGGAAGCAGATTACTTGGGTATGCGCGATCACAAGCATAAAGTTAGATATATTCGACAGAAAACTGATAAACAGAAGTATTCATTTTCAAATAGAAGTATTAAAGAATGGAACAGTCTACCTGCAGACGTCTTCGAGCCCTTCCCAAAGAACATAAAAAGCTTTGCAAATAGTATAAGTAAAGTAAATAATTTGACGTGTGAGCCGGGCAATTACGAAATGTGAGTCGAGTAGGGGATTGCCTGGTGGGGTGATGTACGGTGGGGACTTCGTGTGCCCTGTGGCCGCTTCGGTAGCCGTGAAGGCCTATCAGGAACCCTGTAAAGTCTTACATGATCGGTATTAACAAGGGCTACCGCTGCCATTTTTCTTTTCTTTAATTTTACATTTCAATTATGTTCATGTTGTTGCAGTGATCTAAATAGGTATTTAAATGTTATATCATGTTTGTGTACATATTTTTAAATTGAATTCTTTTAGTGTATAAACTAACAAGTGTAATAATTGATGTAGTGTGTGCATGCTGTAGATTACATTACGGACTCTATATTGTATTTAACTTTATATTTGTATTGTTTACGTATTAGATATAGTGTAATAATTATGTACCGTATAAACGCCGCCACCTGACATAACGTCTATCTGCGACGGTTTTCTGTAATAATAATAACTCTTCTGACTTTTCTCCCTTTACCTTAAAACATGGTCAAAAAGGCAAAATATTAGACCGTTTAGAATAGATTTTTTACACCAATTTCACTCAGTCCCTTTAGCGAACGAGGTTTTATCTTCAAATATCTCCACTCATCAAGACTCCCTCCCCTTTGCGAGTTATTTCTTTGTTATTCTCTCCCCCCTTTTCTTTTCATACATACAGCGTTGCTCCCCGCGGTTCTGATGATGGTGCTCTGAAACTGGTCCACCCGGTTACAATTATTTGTGGAATTTGTACAAGTTTTGGCTTTTGTAAGTGTCTCTACAATGAAGGTCCACCAAGTATCACTTGAGAAGATTTCTTCAACTTAAATGATTGCAAAAATGTCTAAAAGAATCGTCGACAAAGAGTGATTCATGTGGTATGAATTCAACTGGCGTTTGTTTACTTTGCCGTGATTTCTTCTGGTGAAACAGATGTTCTCCAAATCAAAAAGCATCATCTCCGCCATACATATGTTACCCCTTGTCACTCTGCCTGAAATATTTAACAGCTAAAAATGGGCCTCGGTGATTGGTTTCCTTTTTCATCGCTCCTTCAGTCCGCACTCGATGTGATTAAAGAGACTCTTGAATGCGTGTTTCCCGGAAGTTTCCTTTGTTTCCCATCCAATCAACTAAGCGAATGCAAATGCTTCCGCGTCAAACATTTAGGAATTTATTTCCCGAAAAAACGGTCACGAGAAACTGTGCGATAGTTTTTCCTAACTATTTCTCTCCATTTTTAATTACTAGATCCTCACCAAAGCATACATTATGATTATAACCAACCTTCAAAACACAAAATCAAAGCTTTATATGCAAAGAAATTTTTTGCTACGATTCCCGCTTTGCAATGAAAAATTTTACATGGAGAATCTATGAGGGATACGGAATTGAAACGAGAATACGCGCGAAAGATTGAATTTTACCTATAAAATATTGATGAAAAATCCCAACCTGTATAAGAGAAAAGTATTTGTAAACAAATATTACAGTTCCCACCATTTGAAAGGAGCTGATAGTTAACACTTGGCAAGGAAGTAATTGAGCCTATATGCGAAGTTGAACATTTATATATTGAAAATAATATATATATCTTCTATTATATATAGCTAACTCTCCGGATATCTATTATATATAGCTTACCTATATATAGGGGATACGAATTCTGACCATGTTCCACAAGCGCCGTCGACGTAAGATTTTTTCGACGTACTGGCCCTACACTCCAGATGCCAAAATAATTCAGACATCGACGCTAGGTGTCATGAGTTCGATACCAGAGTGTCCCAAAAATCGCAATTTTCCCATAAGAATACATTGCGCGGATTTTTGAAAATTATTTTGAGGCACTTATCGGTAAGATAGAGGAAACAAAATCTCGGAGGTTGAAGTTGAGGTAGTCCTCTATGGTTCTTATGGAAGAAATGTTGCCAAATTACCGTGAGTTCGACCCCAGGTGGGTGCAAAATTCTTCCATAAGAAATGCAATCTTTGAAAATTTTTTTAAATGCTCTCCCGATAATTTGGAAAGATAAAACCCGGAATAGTGACAGAGGAGTTTGCAAACATTCTTTCATGAATTTCACCTTTCGTCTAGTGGTCCTTGGTTCGATGCAAGAGGGTCATTCCGATTCCGCCATGCATTTCAAACGGGGAAAACGGAATCTTATTTTGGGACCTTTCCGATAAGATATTGAAACGAAACTTTAGAAGAAGTCAGAATGGCACTTATCTAATATTAATTTGCTATTTTCTATCCCGGAAGGGTCCTGAGTTCGACGCTAGGCGGTCTTTTGCGCGATTTTTTGCAAACTGTTTTTAGGCCGTTCTTGATGAGATAGAGCAATTAAAATTACTGTGTTTGCAGATGAGATGGTCTTCCATAGTATGTACCAAAGGAAGAAATTTTACCAAATGACCGTGTATTCGACGCCAGGTGGGTTCGAAATCCTTCCGTAAGAAATGCATTGGTGAAATCTTGGACGATTTTTTTAAATGCTTTCCCGATAAGCTGGAAAGATAAAACCCGGATTGGTGACAGAGGCGTTTGAGAACATTCTTTCATGACGTCCGCTGTTTCCCTAGTGGTCCTTGGTTCGATGCAAGAGCGTCATTCCGATTCTACCATGCATTTCAAACGGGAAGAACGGAATCTTAATTTAGGACCTTCCCGATAAGATACTGAATTGAAACTTTGAAACACGTCAGAGTGGCACTTCTCTAACATTCGTAGGCCATTGTCTCTCACGAACGGGTCCTGTGTTCGACGCCAGGCCGTCATTTACGCAAATTTTCTAAAATTGTTTTGAGTTCTTCCTCCGAGCCATAGAACAGTGAAATTCACGGAGGTTGGTGATGAGATGGTCTTCCATAGTACGAAAGGAAGAAATGCTACCAAATGACCGTGAGTTCGACGCCAAGTGGGTGCAAAATTCTCCAGTATAAAATGCATGGCTGTCAATTTTTACAATTATTTTGAATGAATACAGCAATGCATTTCCTACGGAAGCATTTCGAACCCACCTGGCGTCGAACTCAAGGTCATAGAACACAGGACCCGTTCGTGAGAGACAATGGCATACGAATGAAAGATACGTGCCACCCTGACGTGTTTCAAAGTTTCGATTCAATATCTTATCGGGAAGGTCCCAAAATAAGACTCCATTTTTCCCTGTTTGAAATGCATGGTGGAATCGGAATGACGCTCTTGCATCGAACCAAGGACGAAATGCTTCCGTAAGAAATGCATTGCTGAAATCTTGGACGATTTTTTTAAATGCCTTCCCGATAAGATGGAAAGATAAAACACGGAATGGTGACAGAGGCGTTTGAGAACATTCTTTCATGAGGTTCACCGTTTCCCCAGTGGTCCTTGGTTCGATGCAAGAGTGTCATTCCGATTCTACCATGCATTTCAAACGGGAATAACGGAATCTTATTTTAGGATCTTCCCGATAAGATACTCCTTTGAAACACGTCAAAGCGGCACTTCTCTAACATTCGTATGTAATTGTCTCTCACGAACGGATCCTGTGTTCGACGCCAGGCGGTCTTTCGTGCGAATTTTCGAAAATTGTTTTGAGTCCTTACTCGGAGCGATAGAACAGTGAAAATCACGGAGGTTGGAGATGCCGTGCTTACCTATTATACTAACTGAAGAAATGTTACCAAATGACCGTGAGTTCGACGCCAAGTGTGTGCATAATTTTGATAATTATTTAGTTAATGCTTATCCGATAACCCCCTCCTCACACAGCCACAGTTCATTGCCTCAACGAGGAGGAGGGTTGTTAACGGAGGTTGGAGGCGATATATAGCCCAGGTTCAACCATGCTAAGAAGGTTTCAACAAACTCTCCGGCCAAATTGTGTAAGTGGCATTCACCAACCGGCAGTAGGACAGCCTGGTGAATTATTGTCCATCCCCCAACCCAAATACATTTTTCATGTTGAGCTTCTTTAATGGAAATTTATTCTAACGTAAAAGCACCACCCATTCGGATGTCCGGGTGGTGGTGGCATTACAGAGGTCCATCATGAGGAAAAGAAATACCGTCCTACGCTTCGCAACTTACAACTGCCGCAGCTTGAAGAGTGAAGACCGACTACTGGAGCTACTGAGTGAAGCATTGAAGATAAATTGAGATGTCAACAGACTCAGTGAAGTTACGAGAAAATCAGAAGACTTGTGAAGTAATTGTCCAGCTTTCGTAATTTTAGTGAAATACCGCGAACATGGATTATTTCGGAGTGTCATAACTTTTGAGCAGAGTAAGGGATGTGGTTATTTCAGTTACTGATATAATTTGAATTTATCATAAAATATGTATTCATTAAAGCTCGGAATCAAAATTTTCAATTACTTGTTCAATATAGCAGAAATTTTCGCAAGCTAGAAATATGTGACACTCCATCTCATATTGTATGCAGCACCATAGGATAGTTTGTAAGAGAGTGGCTACATAACTCTACATAACTGGAAAAGGACGGACCTTAAGCCATGTGATATCTGGGCAAACTTTGTGGCTCTTCGATCTTGGGAATTCAGGATTAGAGTTCGTATTTTGTTTGTTTTCAGTTTCTCTGAGTAAAGGAGTGGAGTGCCGTCGTAACTTATCGAACAGTGTTATGGAAATTTTTCCCAAGTGGTTTATTTTTTTTCTTAGTGCGATCATCGTGTCTGAAGAGAAAAGAAGGGTAAAAGAGGCAAGCTATGTTGCAAACAGTTAACGTTTTTATCTATTTCAAAAAGTATCTCGGTCTCTTAATTGCTCCACCAGAAGCTAAAAAGGTTAAACAGCCATATAAATATACGATGTGATTGATTTACTTGTGATGATTTTTCGCTCTAATAAAGAATATTTAGTTTATTGAGATTATACTAATTTCCAGCCAAAAATTCATAACTTTGTGTAAATGTGATCAGTATGACTATGCTGTAAGGAAATATTAATAAAATTATTCCTGTCGCCGTTGTAAATGGGAACAATCAAGATATCTCATATTTTCTGAAAAGCAGTTCGCTATTTCATTACTTTCTGATTTTTCAAAATTTACTTGCTAATACTCTCATGATTTTATTTTATTCCTCTTTTAGAAAGTGATCTTAAGATATGGTAAACTGCCAAACTCCTGCCAGTAATCCATTATTATTCTAAGAAATACCTAGTTTCGAGTAATTTACATGGTATTTATAGCTTCGATCTTTATCAAACTTTAAATATTGTGTATAAATACTGTATTTTTCTTATACAATACTTTAGGAACTTTTCAATGTGCTTTTCTTAACATATACGTTAACCAATTCAAATTTGGCGCGGTAATCGCGAGGCGTGTGGACGGAACGGGATCTCCGTTAACCGTGAAGGAGTTCCTACGTTCCTCCTCCATATTCTGTTCTCTGCCTCTGTGGTATTGTAGCTCCATCTTCAGAAGAGAAAGGCAACTACTTCAAGAATCGCGGAATTTCTATCCTTTCACACTAATAATTATTAGTCTGATTACAATCAGACTTCATTCAAGAGTAAGTACTCTAATTGTGTGCTCTCTCTCTCTCTCTTGATTATGCCAAGCAATTGTTCTGTTCGTGGCTGAACCAAGTGCTGACCCCAAGTGCATAGATATGTATTAAACTTTTGTATATTGAGGAATTCTTATTATTACAAATAAAATATATCAGTTAAACAATGCTGCAAGATATTTGATTAGATATAAAAGAAAGTATAATTAAATGATAAATAGAATAAGTTGATATGATCTTCATAGACTGTGATTCAAAGTGTAAGTAAAGATAATTAGGGAGGTTTTACATAACTGTAATACATTTATTTTAATTTACATAATTCGCCCCCCGTCTAGGGGTGAATGCCAGACAGTTATGTCATTGTATTTCCTTGCTTCCCCTCCACCATTGCCACCTAGTTAAAAGACCAAACTGCAGCGTTTTTATTAATAAATAAATAAATTAAATGCTATTTGCTAAGTGTTTCTGTTCTGTATGCATTATCCTACTCATTTTGTGACCACAGTATTTTTTAGCCCCCCCCCCTACGTCCTTTTCATGGTAACCAGAGAAGTAACCGATGGTTTGCCAAGATGAAGTACAAAGGGAACTTATGTGTCCAGTGAATGCTATGGTAGCTGAGAAGGCCTGTCAAAAACTGTAGGCCAAGAGGGGCAATGATAAACTCACCCACGTGATGGAAGACTCAAGGGAGGCTTCAGACAGGATGGAACGTGACTGGTGAGAAAACGGATTATGAGAATTGGAACTTGGAATATAAATACTAATAATGGAAAAGAGGGAGTAGTTGAAGAGAAGGAAAATAACACATAGGAAATATTGGATTGAGTGAGGTATAGAAAAAAGGAAAATATGCTCAGGCGTAACTTTGTGGAAAGCCATAATAAATTAATAAACTTAGTAATTTTCCCCTACATCTTCAGGCTTGAAGACGTAAGAACTTCTTATGAAACCGGTCGTGAAATAAAATCTGTGGAAAATTACTAAGTTTATTAATTTATAGAAAAAAGGATAGAGCACTTGAAAAAAAGTTCAATGTGGTGGAGTAGGAAAGAGAGCTAATGAAGGAGTTGATATGATTATTAGTGAAGAAATAGAAAAGATAGTAACTGCAAGGGAGCCAATTAACCCAAGTATAATTCGTGTTAGATGTGACCTTTAATGTAAAACCGCAATAATACAAATATATTCTCCAACAGAAGATGGTGAAATCTTGGAAAAAGAAGAATTCCATGTTTAGCTAAAGAGTTGGTGTGAGAATGATGAAGGTGGACAAGTAATAATGATCTGCAATTTTGATGGACAAACAATGTGATGAAATTGCATGGCCCCATACAGTGGAGCAAAATTAATTAATTGAAACAGTCAGAATAAAATTTTGTTCAGTGAAACCAACTGTTGCTAATAAACTCCCTTTCCCAACACAAAAGAATGCACTATGAAGGAAGAGAAGCCCAGAGTTTACTTGATTTTGTGATGTATTCCTGTACACTCTCAAATGCCATGATGGATGTAAAAGTGATATGATTTGCAGAAATAGGAATAGAACATAGACTGACAGAACATGCTGATTGCTATGACAAAATTTAATAAAGGAAATAGAGAAACATATAACAAGATTGAGAAAATTCAAGGAAAAAAGTTTAGTATGTCTATAATAATAAAGAAAGACATAGCTATTATAACAAAGATGCAGCTATATCAAATATTGGTAGTACCCACACTATTAAATATATGGAATAGAAAGCCGACCCTAGCAAGATAAACGAGAAAAATTCATACCTTTAAAATTTCTTTGTTATAAAAATTCAGACCTTTAAAATGATGTACTTTGAGCAATGAACTAAACCCAAAGAAATGAAGTACATAATGAGGGAGTAGGAGAAGTAGAGGAAAGACAATCTAAAATGGACAAGGATATAAATTTAGAATGGAGATGACAGGATTGTAAAACAAGTACAGTAGTAAGGGTACAAAGGAAAAGACTAAATTGGGATAGAGATGCGAAGGAAGAATGGAGGAAATGGGTAGATGAGGCAACCTCCAAAATAATGAAAGGAATGGAAAAGAAGTATTTTTCAGCCATAGGTTTCCACATCCTACCAATATTATTATTAATTATTCAATTCCTGGCTCACATTCCTTGGGAGGGAAAATCTTTTAAAGATGAAATTAAGATGTACCAAACAATGATTTGTGGGCATCATTTCTCACAGGCTATTTGCCTAATAGATCAAAGAAAAATGTCATTAAGATGTTCCCAGCAAATAAGCTGCCATCAAATGTACAAAATAAAAGTGGAGTTCAGAAGAAGTAGTAGGATACTCTGTAATCTAATATACAACTATGATTATGAAGTTACAATTTAATTTCAATCTAATGCTTGCTGGTGAGCATTAATAAATCATGTTTTTTTAATATGCTAACCTGATGTCAGGCAATTTGTACTATGAAAAATATTTACTGAAAGTCTACTCTTATAATATCCATTATTGACTAATTTATAATTAAAAAATTGCTCATATTTCAGATCACATAACTGATCAGAACATCTTCTGTTGCGAGAGTTCTTTGAGAGTGATGCAGGGTAGCTCACATTAATGATAAATATTTTCAATAAAAAATCATTTTTGTGTTTATTTGATATGAAATATGATTTTTTATGACTATTTGATCATTCAGATCATTTAATAATGTCCTCAAATGAAACAAAAACATGAAGCACATAAGTTATAATGTATAAATCTAAATTCCAAGTCAATGGTGTAAATTTGTTTACATATTACAAATGATATGTACTCATCAGGAGAAACAATGCTCACATCAGTTACAAATACTGTCATTTCATATTATTCTTTTGTGGTCCTCTATCGACAAGGACTCTACGGAACATTTTGATCTAATTTGTTCTCATCATCATAGGTCATTCAATCCGTAATGCTGATTCAAACTTGATGCATAACTTTTTTTAATCTTTGGGCTAACTTTGACATTGACAATCACTGTCTGAAAAGAAGAAAATTTACAGAAAGAATTTACAGAAAGAAAACAGACAGTGATAGAAAATCACTGTCTGAACAATTTCTATTGCTACTTTGGGATTCTTTCTTAATGAACTTTTAAGATTTTTTCAAAGTGATGGGCTGTTTTCTATTGATCCCAGAGATTCCCTCTTTATTCTAAGATATTTTTAGTCTTAAAAATAAAATGTTCTTCAATCAACAGTCTAGACTCAATGTTTCATCAAGTAAAATCTAATTCTGAATTAAATCATCTGCTGCTCTAATTAATGGCATGCTGTTGAATAAGTGAAGAGGATAATTTAATTATAATGATGTATTTACCTTTGGAAAGATGAGCATAATTAGTTATTGAAATACTTTAACCCTCTGCTTTTTGATTCTGGCATCATTGCATGAAAAAGAAAAACTCTACCTCTAAGAATATCTTTTCAGATACCTGCACTAATTATTTTCCAAAATTTTATTGATGATATTGCATTTTTTTGGAATATGTGTGCATTTATGAAGTTTTCATTGAGGCTCCATGGTCTATACAGATAATAGGGTAAGCTGCAGATGATGGATGGGTCATTATAAAATAAAATCCCCCAAAGCTATCAAACCCTTCATAGATATTTAAGTATCTCTCTAATGACATCGTTTTCTAACCTTATTTCCAGAATTAAAGGGTAAGAGGCTTTGTTTTATGTGAGTTTTGAACCATAATTAGATGTAAGTATTAATTAATGCTTGTATTTTGAAAACAAATCCTTAGAGCCAATAACAAAATTAGAGTTGAGAAGGAAAATAGCTCATTTACCTAACGCTTTATATGACATGAAATCAGCTTTCTGTTTCAACTAGTTTCCTTAAATAGAATTGATAAAAGGAGCTAAAATGTCGAGGGAGAACAAAAGTGTCGTCTAACATGATTCTAAATATTATCTCTGGAGTGTCAAAATTAAAATTTTAAAAGAGAAAGGTAAGAAATATATTTTATATAAGAAACCGGAATTGCAAAAGTATTTTGAACATATTTTCTTGTGGGTTCAGGTCATTTGAACTGCAAAATATGAAAATTAAGTTAATTCAAGCAAAGTAATCCTCGTCCTAGGGCATAGGAATATAGGGTTTTGATAAATCTGACGTCGACCATTAAAAATGATGCATAGTAATTTATTTAGCTCATACAGGTTACCCCAATTACATGTGCAATAATAAAAGGAGATAAAAATGCTTTGTGGATCTTTTATAGAGGCAAAAGAGGTGTCTTTTGATCCACCGAATACGCTATTTATTTCGTCAGTTTATTACATTGGGCCCTCACTAGAAATGATTCTTTCCAAAAGAAGGTTGACTCCTTTAGTCCGTCGCCCTGTTGTATTCTGTACCAATGCATTGTACATCACCGATGTTTTTTCGGACCCCGTATCGGAATGCTAGCATGACCATCGGGTCTATTTCTTCTTTGTACTTTCAATGAACTTTTAAGTACGTCAACAGTTATTTATTTGACTGCGTGTAAATATGTTAAGTGACGATCTTTCTACCACACACAACATCATTCTGGTTATTATTACACTAATATGTTCTACTTTTTTATTATTTATACTTAGAATTACTGTCTAATTTTGGTTTCGAATTATTATTTGAAATGATGGAGTCAGCAATGATTAAGCCAAAAGAATTTCAACGTATTATTCAAGTTTTACGAAGATTATTAAATCTTAAAATGAATATTAAATATTTTGTACTAAAAATGATTGTTTTAATGGTATCTCATTACATATATTACAAGCTAAATTATTCAGATCTTATAATAAGTTAAACTTATTTTATGCATTTGGCCGAAAAAAGATCTCTCGCACGGAATATTACGCGAGACGTTTCGTGTCATCATGCTGGGCGCGACTAACGTAAAGTTAACAAAGAGTGCTTCGAATAACTTAATTACCTGGAAAAGATAGCAACAGGCATAAAAGGTGAACACTTCGAGGACTTCTTATAAACCGTTTCATGCATGAACTCTCGAATAGGATCAATCTCGGTCCTCAATTTCCATCGCCACCTCCACCAATTCTCTCACAATTTCCGTCATCGCATCCCGATAGTGCTCGTCCTCAGCGAACTTCCTTTTCACGGCCGCCGAATTGCCTCTCTGGAGCAAATCGTCCGCATCCAACATAAACACGGGACGCAACAAGGCGCCCATCACCGCACCGTACACTTTCCACGGCCCACGAGCGTCGTCCTTGAGTTGCTCTAGCGATATAAACGGCTCGACAGCCGTCAAATGCATCGTCTTGGCCAAGGACGCGTGGTACGACTCGAGCAGCTCGTCCACATGTTCGTCCCTCAGACTCTTCTTCGTGCTGCAATGGAGGAAATGAAGAATGTCGGAGCACGGATGAGCGTATCTGGTCGTTTGGAAGTCTATCACCTTGGCTTCTAACGGCGTGCCGCGTTTATCGTAACGATACATGACGTTATTCACCCAAAAGTTACCGTGGCATAACACTTTGGGACCATATCCGACGAATCGGCACATCGCTTTCCAGGCTGCCTTCAGGGCCTTTTCTGCAGCTTGTTCGGGCAGACCGTCGATTTGTTTCGCCAAATCCACCGCGGTTTCCATGGCGCTATCAAATGCCCCCGGTTTGTGCTCGTCCCTATGAAGGGGTGGAACGAGAATGTGCCATCCGCCGTCTGGAAGCAGCCGTTGGCTGGCTGAAGCGAGGCCGTGCAATCGGCCCAGCGTGTCCATGGCGACTTGGCAGTGATGAAGGTCCACTCCGTTCATACGCGATCGCTTCTCTACGGTGCGATAACCGCGTATGGAGAGATCATCCACGTACACCGCATCTTCAGAGCCGTTGGCGATGGAATAATCCGATTCGGGCATGGGCAGAGTCACCTTGCCCTCCGCCAGCCTTCTGCAGAAGGGGACTACGGTTCCGTAGAAGCAGGATTCTTTCTCGAATGATCTAGTTTCCCCCGACTGCCATTCCGGTAGTTTCTTAATGATATAGGATTTGATATGCGTTGCGCCCCCGTCTTCGCATCTGTATAGCACCTTTGCCCTGAGCAGCGTGGTCGTCACACCGCATCTTTCCACTTGGACCTCTTCTACGATTGGATTCTCTTTTCCGGTGTGGATTTGCAATGCTGTATTCACTTGTTTGCTGAGGATTAAGGACTTTAAGTTGCTTCCTTCCATCGCTAAAGCTAGAGACAGACTTGCGCACGAGGTTGACCTCGAGGAGGAAAAGTGGAGGGGAAGCGATAACTCGCTGTTTTTCTTATCTTTCCGAATATATTTCTCCTCGACTGAAACTCGCTTCAATTGAGCACTTTCACATCACCGTATTTACGTGTATTTTATTCGCCGCATTTATACAGACAATTTTCTTATTTAAAAAAAAGAAGCTTATAATCAACATGAAACCCATAAAGAGGATATATAAGAGAGGGATTTAATCAGAATTTAATGGTTGACGATAACTACCAACGAAAATTTCGTACGTTCTAGCATCTATGATTAGATATGGTTAGATGGAAGAAGAGATTTTTCAATCTCGCCTTAATAAAGACCTTATATGGAGACGGAAATGATGAAGCACGTGATATATTTATTGATGATTCTTATTTTTTGTGTGATTTTTTCCCCTTGTCGGAAAAACACATAACTTTCGAGCCTAGAAATAAAAAAACAATAAAACCCTTAACCGGCTGAGCGTTTTAAATGGTATTTTTACTATAGATCGAAGGGACCGGGAGAAAACCATTGCGTCTTTGACAGTTTGTACTATATTTTCATTTTTCCGGAGGAATAAAGGAACATCAAAACTAGCAAACGATAATGAACAAACAAAATTTTTGTACGTTATAATAACGTATTTCAGCACAAGTCCCGCATCTTGATCAATGGAATTTTTTCATCTGTACATATTTTGGTAAGAGAAAAATGTATCCTTCACTTACTTATTGTTATTCTTATTCATGACTGTGATGATATGAGAGATTCTGAAGTGAAATTATCCTGTCCAAAACATGTTCGGAAACGTCTCTGCGAACGCAGCTAAATACGTGTCAGAACACTCCAGTCTAGGGCATTTTAATATGCGATAAATGTACAAGGAATAGAAAAGCAGGAGTTTATACTAGTTGTTCCGTGCGATAATTTCACACAAATGATCACTGGAGTGCATGAAATTTTATTAAAAGAAAGTGGTAGTTTTAAATGAAGTGACTGTGACACTCTTTTAGAGTGTGACACAAACCTTAATATTCGGCAATGCTCATGTTTTTGTGGTTTCTCTTCTGCTCCCTAAAGATGCAAGATGGCCGGTTTATGAAATGTCGCTATGGTTGCGTACGACGTCGTTTATCGAGACTATAATATTACTTGCGAAAATTGTGTCGATCATTTTAATATCGTGAATAAATATCACTCCGATGAGAAAAACTTTTTATTTCCCACATCAATCATAATTTTTTTATTAATATACTGCTACAGTTTGACATTAGTCAGGTGGCAGCCACAAACATCGTTACATTACAAACCCTTTTATACTTATATTATTACATTTAACATCCCTAAATAACATCGCTATATTGTCAAACAGGATAAGGTCACTTTTTTACAACAAAACATTATACATTATTATTATCATTATTATTATTGGACCCTTTATTAGGCGAGGTTAGGCCCGAGTGGGCGTCTCTTCCACCTAACCTCGTATTAAGATTTACATGGTTATCAAGATGTTAAATAATACTAAGAGAAAAGTAAAAGAGAAAAAAACGAAATAGGAAAGATTTGATTTGTGGGAAAAAATTCCATAAGTGAAGGTTGATAGAGAAAAAACCTACAGAGCGGGAAAACACCCACACAAGAAGGGGGCGAAAAAAACCGCGAAAACATAGTGAAAACATATAATAAATAAAATAATTTTTAAAATTCAAAAATGATAGAGAAAAGTAGAAAAAGTAAAGTAAAAATATATAAGTAGAAATACAAAAAAAATAAATAAATAATAAAAATAGAGTAATGACATAAGTATAATGTAATAATGCCGATGTCATATTCTTGTCTCTTCCTCAGTTGATAAACATTTAACAATATCTTTAAAATAACAATATCCCAAACCCCCTTTCAATACATTTTTATAATATTTTAACACATCTAAGATTAAAATCTTTAACTGATTTAGGTAAGGTCATGATCATAAGGCCTCTTCAGATAACATGTTCCATTCCCTTACTCCCCTATTAAGAAATAAGTATTTAGCCGTATCCGTCCTTTGTTCTCCCAATTTTAACTTCTCATCATGATCGCCGCAC
The DNA here is from genome assembly GCA_036926295.1 of Pachydiplax longipennis. Classification (NCBI taxonomy): domain Eukaryota; kingdom Metazoa; phylum Arthropoda; class Insecta; order Odonata; family Libellulidae; genus Pachydiplax; species Pachydiplax longipennis. The sequence goes on along the minus strand of JAVFKF010000102.1, from coordinate 297,754 downwards.
GTTTCGTTACGCTTTCCTCCCTTTTGTGTTGATTTAAAACATACTCAGCTGCTTTTAGTTGCACCTTTTCAATTTTCTTTTTGTTAGTTTTGCTGCGCAGATCCCATACGTTTGTCTCATATTCCAATATAGGGCTTACTATTGTTTAATATCCTAATCTTTACAAAAGTTCCTCATCACGTAATGAAGATTTTTAAACGCTTTAAAGACTATATTATCAATGTTATTTCCCCAATCTAAAAGTTTTGTAAATGTAACCCCCAAGTACTTACATTCTTTCACCCTGGGAGCTTTTTCTCCGTTAACCTCGTATGAGACTTCTCATTACTTAAAAGTAATGTGCTTGCTCTTTTTTGAATTTATTTCCATTCCATTTTCCGTTAACCACTTCTCAACTGCTTCAATGTCCCTTTGTAATATTCTAACATCATCCTCACCATTAATTTCCCTATAAATTATACAGTCATCGGTATATAGACAGATTTTGGACTTAATGAGCTTTGGTAAGTCGTTTATATAAATTAAAAACAGTAATAAGTAATAAATTAATCAACTAAACAATAAGCTCCAAACATGACAACGCCCATATTTACACATCCAGTAACGAAACTGAAAAATTCACATTATAACTCGATTTTTTTTACCAAATGGTGCATTTTTCAGATGTCGGTCTATTTTTAGCAGGAACCTGGAAACTTTCGCTTTCAAATTGTCAATCGGTTATATGTTTTGATGGAGCATGAAAGGATTCAAGCGCCGGTCAACGATAACAGAGGTTTAGAAATCCTCTATATATCCTCTACCTTGAATTTGCCCATAGAGTTTCGTTCCTGGATGTGTAGATAACGATATCTATCGCTAAAATAGAGGTACAGTGATACCTCGAGATACGAGTTTAATTCGTTCCGTAACCTTGCTCGTATGTCAAATTGCTCGTATCTCAAAGCAATTTTCTCCATTGAAATTAATTCAAATGCCATTAATTCGTTCCAGGTCCCAAAATGCCACCCCAGTTGTTCTTGTTACGTATTTTGAATAGGAAAAATGTAATTATAAATGACAAATATTGTATAAAAACATAATACAAGATAACGTAAAGAAATAAACTGGCTTTATAACGTGTATTTGTATTTTGGTCACTAAAATGCAACTTACACACAACTTAAATACTGCTTTATGCTTAATTTTAGTTACTGCTTTTTTCTTCACTGGTCTTTGCCTCTTTTCGCCGGATTAAAAAAATAAACGTCCAAGGAGGTTTGTTCCTTCTTCCTTTTCAGAATGTTGCGGAAATGAGTTAGGCGATTAATCGTCTCCTCTGTCGTTATGTAAGTCCTATGCGGCATCTTCTTCCAGAAAAGCTCCGTCTCGTCACAGTTGAAGACTTGCTAGGGGATGTGTCCTTTGGCTTCCATCGGTTCGGAAAAAGTTTTGAGATAATCCTCAGCTGCCTTCAGATCCGAACTTGCTGCCTCACCATGCCTGACAACGGAGTAAATGCCGGTCCTTTTCCTAAAGTTGTCAAATTTGCCTCGACTGGCTTTAAATGAGTCTTACGATGCCTCGTCCGTGGAAGTGCGCGGGGTCTGATTCAGCAAATCACCGTAAATTGTTTGTGCTTTCTCGCATATGATGCCCTGTGTTAAAGTATCGCCTTTAAGCTGCTTCTCCGTCACTCAAACCATAAGCAGTTTCTCCGTCTTTTCATGGAGAGAGAGCTCCGGAGCTTAGAAATTATTGTAACGCCCTTAGCTGGCGTTATACTCTTTATTGACTCCTTCTGTTTAAGCACAGTACATATCGTTGAAGTACTACGCCCGTACTACCTCGCCAAGTAAGCTACTCGCACATCTCGCTCATTTTTTCTTTGATTTCACGCTTTAATTTAATAGACGTCATCTTCTTTTGAGCATTGACCTTTCCACTCACTTTCTTCGAACCCAAGATTATAATAAGAAATGTGATAAAGTATTTAATTGCACAAAAAGCACAAAGCCCTAGAAAAACTTATCAAAGATGCTTCGACAGCGAGGTAAACAAGTATACTGGGGGGATGCGTAGGATAATGCGAGACGCACGAGGCACAGTAAACTGGTGGGTTGTGTGTCCTCGTATCTCAAAATGTTGCTCGTATCTCAAATTTTGCTCGTATTTCAAAGCAAAACTTCGCTCGCTTGACGGCTCGTATCTCAAAAAACTCGTATGTTAGGGCACTCGTATCTCGACATACCACTGTATATCGAAACGAACACTGCTACAGAGTATGAAGGAGTGTATTTTTAGGTATGTTTTAGTGTTTGTGAATTCGTTTGTAGCGATTAGTGTTTGTTGAAATGTATTTGCGTGGGGAAATTGAGTATCAGTGTACGTCTGCGAAGTTTCGCACGGGGCAACTAGTAATATACAAGACTAGTTCCTCCATGCGAAAATTTTGCAGACGAATACTATTACTCATTTTCCCCACCAAAATAAATTTCAACGAACACTCCAATCGCTACAAACAAATACAAAAACATTAAAACACATTAAAAAACACACCTTCATATTCCGTATCCATACCTCGTTTCCATCGATAGATATGGATATCTGCGTATCCAGTAACTAAGCTATACTAGTAAATTCTAAGTCTAGAGTTTTCTGATGCCTTACCATATGAACCTAATCGAAATCCCTAATATATTAGAGAGAGTGAATCTCAAGACCAAGCTAATCGGTGAATATTTACCAAAACATCCGATAGCGTTCGGAACTGCTTGCAAAAACATTCACAAGTTCACATATGCGTATTTCGGAACGGGGTAATATAACCGGTCTGGTATCGAACCAAGGCCCATAAACGTAAACGTCGCCGATTAAGTTTCGGTAAAAACACTTCTTACTGTAAGCTGAATTTCTCAAACTTCTGAATCTCAAATAAATTCCGAATTTCCAATTCAATTGTATGGTAGAGCACAACTGGTACCCTGGCGTCGAAGTTGGACGATCTGGGAAACGGTAAACTGCTTGAAAAATGCTTAAAAATCGACTGCAATTCATTTTAAAGGAGAGAAATTTGCATCCACGTGGCGTCGAACCCACGCTCATTTGGTGGCGTTTCTTCCTCTAGTACTATAGAAAACCACGTCATCTCCGACCTCCGTGATTTTGATACTTCTAGCTTGCCGAGAAGTGCCTCGAAATAATTTTCAAGAAACCGCGCAATGCATTCTCATGGGAAAATTCCGATTACTGGGACCTTCTGATATCGAACCCATAATAGACCAGAATAATTCAGGATTCGACTAGCGTCAATGTCTGAATTATTCTGGCGGCTATAGTACAGGGTGGGGCCAGTACGTCGTAAAAATTGCACGTCGATGGAGCCTGTGGAACATGGTTAGAGTTTGTATCACCTGTATCCATCTATTATACGAGTAAAAGTTGCTTGCATACTGCAAGCTAATCGATGAAAATTTACATAAGTATCCGATTACACTCCGATACGTATGAATGACCTGTTCACATTCCGTATTTCATCTTTCCATATTATCGCGAAAGCATTCCAAACAATTCTTAAAAATCGCCGAAATACATTTGAAAGGGGAGAATTTGCACCAACCTGTCGCCGAACGAACATTCATTTTGTAACATTCCCTCCACTAGTACCAAAAAAGACCACTTTATCTGCAAATTTCGTGACTTTACTGCTCTCTCGCTCCGAGAAAGGCCCCAATACTATGTTTAAAATTCGCGCAAAAGACCGTCTGGCGTCGAACTCAGGACCCTTTCGTGAGAGAAAATAGCAAACTAATATTAGATAAGCACCATTCTGACCCGTTCCAAAGTATCAATCCAATATCTTATCGGGAAGATCCTGAAATAAGATTCCGTTATCCTTGTTTGAAATACATGGTAGAATCGAAATGACGCTCTTGCATCGAACCAAGGACCATTAGAGAAACGATGAAAGGTGTGAAAGAATGTTTTCAAACGCCTCTGTTCCCATTCCCGGTTTTATATTTCCAGCTTATCGGGAAAGCACTCAATAAAATCTTAAATATTTCCGCAATGTATTCTATACGGAAGAATTTCTCACAAACCTGGCGTCAAACTCACGGTCTTTTGGTAACATTTTCCATTGGTACTATAGAAGATTACCTCATCTCTCCAACTTCCAAGGCACTTCTTTATTTCTGAACTTTTCATCGGATTCTCCTCGAATATTTTGAATTGGAACAATCTATGTACCCAATAGCACCTGAAATTCAGCTAAATTCTGGAATGTTTCCAGCAAAACCTGCTGTATGCTTAGGAAAGTAACCCACTCATGGAGACTCTATGTTTCTCAATTCTGCAGAACATGCGATATTGAAATGCATAACACCACACTATTGTTATGTATTGAATTACATAATTTATATATTCACATATTGGAGGAAAAATATTTTACTTGTAGACGATGTAAGATGAAAAATCAAGCCTTAATTATTATATACCGTTGATCAATTAGCCATGTAAACCACCACATACAGCCTAAAAGAAGAACATTGATCCTTTTATGAATAAATTCAATTAATGGTTTGATTTATTGGATTTACTTATATCGATTTCAGCTGGAGGATTTGAAAATATCTAGTTTAGCAAGTCAAGGAATGTACCCTAGATTTACATATTCCCAGATTACAAAAGTTTTACAAATGAGCTGCTGTAGTTGTGTTGCCTTTAGTTAAAGAATGACCATATTTAAGGGTTAGATGTAAGAAGAGACTATTCAGTCTCAATCTTGCCCAAATAAAGATGTTTTATTATTATTATTTCAGTTTGGAATTTCTTATCATTTGCTTAATATTATTTCCATATTTCTTTACTCTCTTCTCGTTGGAGGAGAGAGAATAAAATCCATCAAATACGCAGATGATCAGGCTATCATAGCAACCAATCAAGAAGAACTTCAAAATATGATGGAAAGGATATGGAATAAGAGCGAAGAATACAGAATGAGGATAAATATAAGGAAAACAAAAGTAATGAGGATATCTAAGTCAGAAGGACCTTTAAATATATGGTTAGCAGAAGAAGAGCTAACACAAGTAAGTTCATTCCAGTATTTAGGAAGTTTAATTGAACAAAATGGTAATTGCACAGCAGAAATAAAAAGCAGAATTGGGCAAGGAAAAGTAGCATTCAATAAAATTAAAAAACTGCTAACAGCAAAGAAAATCAATGTGACTACTAGAAAAAGATTTACGAAATGCTTCATATGGAGCATTGTACTGTATGGAGCTGAAATGTGGACCTTGAAAAAGAGAGAAGAAAAGTACATAGAAAGCTTTGAATCATGGCTTTGGCGAAGACTGGAAAAGATTAGTTGGAAAGATAAAATTAGTAATGAAGAGGTACTGAGGAGGATTGGGGAAGAAAGAAGTATTCTAAAAGAAATTAGAAAAAGGAAGGCAAATTGGCAAACACATTTTAAGGAAGAACGGAATACAGAAAGTGATAATAGAAGGGAAAATAGAAGGGAAGAGAGGAAGAGGGAGGAGGAAGTATGGAATGCTAACAGACATCAAAGAAGGAAGGAAATATGTCAAGATGAAGAGAGATACCCAAAACAGAATGCTGTGGAGACAAAAATTTCGTTGAAACCTGTCCTAGGACAGAAAGAACAAAGAAGAAGAAGAATTTCTTTACTAGATATATCAGTTCTTTAGAGCTTTTGAAGTCATGAGACTTAAATGCTGATATACCATCATTCATTTGATGTCCTATTGAGACATAAAGATCAAGGTTTTGAAATTCTGACTATTCTATTAGGAGAAAGTTAACAAGAGATTTAAAATTTCAAATTTGGTATCAATATCATGGGAAAATTCTATTTTAACCCTTTCGAGACTGTTGTCGGCTATAGACGACGATACTTTTCCTTCGCTTAACTACTGTTGTCGGCTATAGACGACAGCATTTTTCCTACACAGAAACACAGCTGTCGTGTATAGACGACACAGGTATAAATCGCGGGTTATTGCAGTTTCAGAGGATTGGGGTATTATAAACTTACCATTCTGACCCTTTTTTGGGGGATTTCTGACCTTTCCTTCTGCACCGCACAAAGGAAACTCAGCCCCTGGGGTCATTTATAACCCTTTTCGCAGTATGGTGCCGCGGCAAATTAAATCTCATTGCAATAATTTTGCGAAACAATTGTTTTAGGAGTAATTGTCAAAATCACATTAGATATTAAAATCTCGCTCTTTGCTGACTATGTACAACTTTTAAACGAAATTCTACTGTTAATATTAAGGTTTTTAGTATACTACCATGTAAAAATCATGAAATAGTCACTGATGTTTTGATATGACTGCAAAGAATATTTCTCATCCTTCTTTTCCATCCGGGCTTTGAACAGGAAAACTCTGTAGTACTGCTGGCACAAAACCATAGACTAAAGTGAGAGCGAAATTCTCGAATAGTATCCAAAGTGGTAGGGGAATAACAATAGAGTCCCTTCTGCTTATTTAAGAAATTCAAGGAAATTCATTGATGGAGTATTCAGTGGAAAAGTTTCAAAGGAGAGAAAACAAGTGGGATCGCTACTGAGATATCTGAAAGGAATGGTGTGCTTCTAATGTGCATGTTCTAGGAAAAAAAGATGGGACTCAACAGCTAAGAGAACAATTCAAAGAATTGCAAGCTGGATGGTAGGCGGGGACCTTTGATGCATTTCCTAGGGATTAAGAAAGAATTTATCATTGAATTAGGAAAAACCCGCTAAAAAGATAAGTGACTGTTTCATAAATACATCTACATTCTGTGTAAGGAGGAAAAAATAAGACATGAATGTTCTGTGCATAACAGAATTTCAAACATGGAATAGCATATGAGACCAGACGAAGAAAATAAGGCAAAGTGAAATTAAATTAATAGAGATGAAATACATCGTAATATAATTATACTATCAGAATTACTTTATAATAATTCTTCAACGAGTGCATTTTTATGCCTTCTACTGCAGTAAACCTCTGCGGCGAAAAAAGCTTCAAAAACAATACTGTACCTTGCATGTGCTTGAATTTGCAAAAGAAATTAGAAAGATGGAATGTATTTCAAAATTATCAGAGGATGCATCGTTGCCATTATAGCAGTATACTGATATATATCGTTTAAAAGTTGCATATAGTTGGCAAAGTGCAAGATTTTAAGTTCCAAATTCATAGTGACAACTAATGCTAAAAAGTACTCTTTGGCAAAGCGACAGCAATAACATTTAGTTAGCCGCGGCCCCGTGCTGTGAGAGGGAAGGTTAATTACCCGGCGACGGTTTTCCCCCGATTGCGGTTGCCGAGGAAGGAGCCCCGCTTTGGACTAAGAAGGGTTCAATTCTATACCTGACACCATCTGAGTCGAAAAATGCTTCCGTGTCCAGGAGAAGTTTTTCCTTCGAATGTATTAGGTGCCAGAGAGCGATTTTAAGAGTATAAGGCCGTCTCGAAAGGGTTAAGTAAGCCTAATTGCATCTTCTAATATTTCTGATTCATTTTCCTAATTTAAGTTATGGCACTGGATATATTTGCTTTAATTTTGCTAATCCGGAGGAAATATGATACAAGTAGTACTCCTTGATGTGAGATTCTGGATGTTGGAAGTTGACCATGAATTTCAACTCTCTCCTAATAGGCAGTGGCAGTGAAAGAATAGTTAAGTTATTCACATTAAAGGAGTTGGGAAATAATTTAGTCATTATAGAATTCAAATTGGCAATGAAATTCACATGATTATGATATGATCATCATTGTTGAATAGATTAAATAATTCTTCATCATTATCTATAAAATGCCCAATCATTGATGCTCATTATGAATAATGAAATAGGGAAGGGAAACAGCAATGGAAGTAAAGGGAAGGAATCCCATTTACCACATGAAGAGCACTCCTTTATTATTGGAGTCAATCCCTACTAAGACATGGAGCTACTCCCTTCATCTACCTCCCATCATACTCTACAGGTACATTTAGCTCTTTCCCTTCCTGGGAAAAACCATACTTTCTCTTTAATGATACTACAAAACAATAATGTTAAACTATAATAATTACTTAACTATATTATAATGCTAAACCTTTTTTGGGAAAGTGTCATCAAAATTTAGAGTGAACTTAAATTTGTAAATTTGCTAAATGATCATCTGGTAGCGCTGTGTTTAAAAGAGTAGTAAATTTTCAATTTGGAGGTAATGCTCATCCTTTTTATTTATTTCTAATCTTTAAATGCAATTGTAATTGATAGTGATTAAGAAAGTTTTCGGTCACCCACAATAAAATTATTTAAATGAGAAACAGACTCTATGAGGAAATAACAGCCGATTGATTCTTATGTTTCTTTTTATTTGAATAACATTATGTGAAAGATAGATAACATAATGAAGAGAATAATAAAGAACATGCAGTTTGGGATGAGAGGGAAAAGGACATTATCTAGTCTTAGAAAACAGAAAAACAAGATTAATTAATTACACACTCCATGTGTGAATTCAATCATCAAATCATGAAACAGAAAGAAACATTTTTCATTGTTGTTAGTATTGGATTAATTATTTTCCTAATTTCTTTTCAATTCATACCTTAAAAATACACCTTTAATTACATTTTATCAGTTATTTATAGACCGGTCTCACATCGCAATACAAACAGTTATTACGAAAACTTCTTTTCTTACAAAAAGAAGAAAAATAACTCTGAGTCTATTCCTATGCAAAATGATGCCAAACAAGAAAGGGAAGTCAAATATTACAACAGTTCTTTCAACATCCTCAAGTTAATTTGAGCAAAGGATGGCCATTCATCATGGGGAGAACGATCATCTACTAATTCATCAGTAACATAACTACTGCCTTCGTTAATCATCCTTAAGTCACTCAGTACTTTGTTGGTTGACTCCACAAATTCCTTCCACTCTTCCCCCAATTGCTCATCTTGCATACCTGAGATCGCCTCCAAACATGCATGAGAAGCTCTCAATCCTTTCTCAAGCTTAGCTTTCATGAACTTAGCCTGCAAAGAAATAAACTTTCCTGATAAGAAACAACACTGCCATGTTTTTGTCCAACATTGGAATAAAATATCTGTGAACATAATTTTTTTGTTAATAAGAAATAAACAAGAATGAATTACAATGACAATCAAAGACCATAGTATAACTTACACACTGAAATCCACAAACTTGTCCTTCAAATCAACTCTATCATCATCAGTCATCTTCATTTGAAGCATTGCTTATTTCAAACAAAATTTCCTATTCTAAGGCATTGTTTGCAAGCCCTTACCACATTAAATCACACCAGAAAATCTCAGAAAAAAATTCAATACATACACCTTTTAATTAAATGGATTAGGGTAAAAATACATCTTTAAATTACTAAAAGAAAACTCCCTTTATGAAAAATATGGATTTTTTTGAGGCCCCTTCAAATGATGAGTTTATTTATCTGATGGCTGTGAAAAAATTTTGTATTTTGTAAAAATTATACCTTTTTCTTACTTAAACTTGGAATTTATAAGAAATTTGCTCACAATCAGAGCTGAATGTTGTTTAACAAATTCCAACCTGAACTTTCCAAAATTAACTCAAATTTATAATTTATATTCTTCTCTCTTTTGGGGGCTTCTTCAATCTGGAGTTTTAAACAATTAAATTACTACAGTAATTCATATGCTTGGACCATTCAATGAAAGGTGATTTTAATTCTCATTTTTCAGAATAAAAGAGCAGAAAAATATGATAATAATAACCACAGAAACACAACATTTCTCCATGGATTTTTTGCACAATTTGCAGGAAACATTTTCTAGAGCAATTTAAGTAATTTTAAGAATAATTACAAGTAGATATTTTCTTTAGCTGAATAAGGTTCAGATGTCTGCTCTCAGATACAACCAGTGGAAGAATTCAAAAATTTTAGTAACAGAATGAATATAATTAAGGAATATTAGGAGGAATTTCATCATAGAAGAACCTCAAATAGTGACAATTGTACAAAATATTGTAAAAGAGAGGCATCTGTGCAAGTATTGCTATTAAAGATTCTTCTTTTTAGGAACAGCTCACGAACTTTATGGAATATATAAGTCTTAAGGGTGTTAAGTGTTTAGAAAAATTTTTAGATGTAACAAGAATAAAGTACTTCACGATCCAGCACTAAAATTACATCCTCATTGTAAAGAGGTTATAACTCCTCTGTGTATTCTATTGCTTTCATATTAGATATATACGGGAACTCATATAATATACCAATTGCAACCATTGCAAAGCAGCTGAATACTACCACAGCATATACCACCCATTAAATACTTCATTTATTCCATTAATTGAACAGTTTATTGGAATAGAGATAACTTGAGAAAAGTTTACAAGAAATTTGTAGTTAATTACTAGAGAAAATGCTTATGGGAAAAAGTCTCAATAACTGGAAAATAGCCACAAAGAAGGGAATGTTAAAATCCCACTAAAACCAACAGATACTAATATCTAAAAGAAACATCATAAAGTCAACATAGTACTCAATGAAGAATAATCCCATTTACACATTCCATGCAGCATATCTATTAAATTTATAAAATAAATAGTTAGCAAAAAGCATATTTATGTTGTACATGGGTTTTAAGCCAAACAGCCTATTGTTCAGCAATAATGGCAAGAGAAACAATGAAACTTAACTAAAGATAGTGCATATCGTCTAAATGATGTAAGCGATTTGCATTATTACTTCCTCTAATTATCTTGACACAATCATTGATATACAGCTGTAAAAAGATACAAGAGATGAATTCCATTTTATTTGGTCTCTATTCTTTGATCAATTGTTTCCTTTTCAAATATTTTCTTGGATCTAGTACTTCTATGCAGTTTCTATCAACATAGTGAATTTGCAACAATCCCATTATTCTCTGCTATCTTTTTATCCTTCCACTTCATCAAAAACTATTTTTATTGATATAATTGTTTCTTGAATTTGAATTGGCATTTAATTAGCTCTCAAGTACAGTTGCTGTCAAAGTATGCTTTGGGATGTACTTTACAGTCTTTTATTTCTAAATACCTGCTTCACCAACTAGCCTCCCACAAGCATCTTTCATGTTATCTACTGAGTGTCTACTGCTATTGATTATCTATTTGATAGTATGCAGATACATCTGTGTAGATTTTTCATTCATACATTATCGTAAAGAATAAGTCATGAGTTTGCCATTTATGGGCCAAACTCTACCCTGATTTAAAAATTAAAAATTCATTAAATGTTGGAATTTATTTATTGACACCTTTACACATAGAAAGAGACAAAAGCACAAGCATCAGAAGATGACTGCAGAAGATGGAAATCAACCACATTAGGAGCATGACAACCGAAGGAGATTTTCATCCAGCAGAAGGAAACCAAATCATAAGGCGTTCATTTATTCTTCCAGACTTCTTTAATTATTAATATTTATTAAAGCAAAGCTTTCTGTAGTAAACATGAAAGAAGACTGGACAATTCCAATAATCAGAAAATATTACAAATATTTCTAAGTTTTGAAAACTTTCACCCTTACTGGCTATGTTTTTGCCCTAAGACTAATTTTTTTGAGTAATTTATTTTCCAAAAGATTTTGCATTTTGTAGATTCATTCCCTGTGGAAAGCAATTGTTTGAAACCTGAAATGGCAGTAGACACACTTCATTCTATAGGATACGCAGCTCTATAAAAATCCCAAAAATCCTGGATTAGGACAGCCAATAAGACATCTAAGCAAATGTTGCAACTTTAAACTTGAGTTCGTAACCAATTCCAGGATTATAGAGGTGGTGTGCCATCATGAATTATCACAGTGCTATGGAAAATTTTCCTTCTTCGCAAAGAGGCCACAAAGGCCAGTCAATGCTTGAAGTCAAGGAAAGAAGTATCTTGAAGCTCATCCATCAAAAATTAAAACAGTAACACAGTCATGCCTAAATACAATATTTAAGATGATTTGGTGAAGTGAGAAGAGGTGTGAATAAAATCTTAGTTTAAATTTTCCTCCAATTTTGGATCAGATTAATTCTATCAATCAAATGAGTTATATCATCTGAATTTGGCATTTTTCACTCTAAAACAGAATTTTTTGCTTGGTGAGAATCTATTTTATTTCAAGGGCAAAAAATTAGTGATTTCCTGAAAATATCATGTGTATGAATGCATTATAAGGAAATACTGATAAATTGTTCATGCCACCATTGTATAAGAGAATAGTCAAGATTCTCATACCTTCCAGCAGTTCATTATTCCATTACTTCCTCACTAGTCAGATTTTACCTACAAAAGTCTGTATCAGTTTCTTTTCATTTTCCTTTGACAAAGATACATTTCAAATAACTAAGTAAGTAACGATACAGTAAGCTGCTAATTGCTAAACCATTAAGGGGATTGGGTACAATTCTAAAATCTCTCACTCAACCTTTCTCTGTTTTAGTTCAGTGTTTTCCTGCTGCTGAGTATTTCAGGTGCTTTTGAATGGGTTTGTTAATTAAAAGATTCTCAAAGCTTACCACATTCCACTAAAAATTCGACTTACTTTCTGCACCCTGCCCCCTTGTCATAGTTGCACACGGCTCTTGCCTGGATTGCAGTATCTCTTTCTGTCCGTGGTTAGATGTGTAAGCAATTCTAACAGAGAATTTTCTACAAGAAGACGGAGAGAGACTTAAATATTCTGGTGATCATAAACTGCCTTCAATTTCATTGCTGTTTTGACTACCCTCCCCGAGATGTGGGGACTGAAAACGGTCCACTCCCGCTCTAAACTCCCCCTTCAATATTTCCCTGAAATACTCAGAAGCATTCTACACAATACTTAAAACTAAAATACCTCCCCTTTAACTTTAGTAACCTCCCCTCTCCCCTTTAAAATGTATTATGAAAAACATTAAAAAGGGGAGAATTTTGCACCAACCTGGCGCTGAGCCAATCCTTGCTTGATAACATACTTTCCACTGGTACGATAGAAGACCACTTTATCTACAAACTATACCAAAAACTCTATGCAGAATTCATTAAATACCTTTTGAATACCTGCTACTCCCTACCCATTCTGTTATCTGTAAATCTTTCTCTCCTTAGTCTCACACGTGATTTCGGGTTTTTCATAATGTCTTTCACAAGCACCCATTATTGAAGCCTTGAAGCTACTTTGGACCATAGGATAGCCAGAAAGGTCTCTGGTTCGATTCCCTATGATGGCACTAATGGGTGAATGAACCTCCGCTGTCTAAGCTTGTCAAAATACTTATGCTTAACAGATTACATTAATGTTCAGGAACACTTTAGACAATCAACAATTATTTATCTCATAAAATCCACCAAACAAACTTATGGAAGAGAGAACTCATGAGATAAGTGAAGAAAACAGAAAAGAAAGCTAAGATGTGAAAGATATTATTAAATAAACACAAATTAAGTGAACAATGGAAGAAGAGAGATTTATCTTTCTCAGTGCAGTTACCAAAAAGGCTGCATTTAGTTATCTTCCACCCAAAAGGGCATGCCGCAGATAAAAGAGACACCTTGTTAGATTTAGATTAGTACCCCGTAAGTCACTTGTGGCATATGGCAGGGGGTGTAGTGACATCATCATTGCTTACTAATCAACCCTAATAGCTTCTCTAATAGCCTACAGGAAGAACGGCTAAAAATAACTATCCGTCCTTGCGAATCCTTGTAATGCCTTGCCAATGGCCAATGTCTTGTTATGAAGAAGCTTCTTTCCTTTCCTTCAGATGAAGGGAATGAATGTCGTCTTGGAGTTGAAAACCACAAGCTTCCTAAACAATATAATCCTTTTGTCTCTTTCTGTACACGCCGAGGTCAAGGGTCTTGCGTAGGGAAGGAATAAAGGGGAAGTAGTAGAATGGGAGCGTCACAATGGTCTTGACTTCAGCTCCTCCAGGACAGCTTTTTCTGCAGAATGCGCTTAACTTCTTCATGCTTTTGAACGATTGCAGCAATTGTGTTACACTTAGGTTCTCATATTTCCACTCAAAGATAATGATTTGAGCTAGACCCAGAGAGAGAGTTAATTTTCATACAGCCTTTCATTTTCATAGCAGAGCAACACTTGGACAAATATGATCAATTTTTAAGAATTTTTACTAATTTCTTTCTACAACATGCTTACAGTTGTATACATGAACAAACACTCAAGGTGTAGCTTCATCCTTTGTGTGTTAAATAGTGAAAACGTATTTTTATTAATGCCTACTTAGCGATCCCCTTAATGCATTATTCTGTGAAATGCTTAGTTCTAAGAAATTCACAGGATATTTAGAACTTTGATCTTCACCAAATCTTAAGTGTTCTACATTAACTCTCTTTTTTCTAAAATATCACTCTAGGAGCTTTTCGAGCATCTTATTTGCTTGCCTATTCAAATTTGGTGTAGGAGGCAAACACATGGGCAGTACAAGGACACTTCTGTCAACTAAATGTTAAACGACCCATAGTTATTCATATTAAAAGAAAATAATACTTAAATAAAAACTAATGAATTTACACCAATACAATGATATTATTGCCCGAATTGGATCTTTAAAGATTGAAAAAATAAGAACACAATTACGCAACCAAAACAATATGAATCTAAGGGGCTTAAATTTTCTGTCCTTGGAAATCGGCCACTAAGAAGATTCACCTAAGGAAGTGTATCTTGTGGACCTTTCCTTCGTTATTTGAAATGATCATCTAATTTAAGCTGTACAGGCATCAAACCCATGACTAATCTGGACTTTGTTTACTAAACATAATATCCCTATCAATTCACATACCAGAAAATGGATAACTATCCTGAAAAGGAAACAGAATAATTCTTCAAAATAATTGCAATTCAATATTAAGGAAGGCCGGCATTGGACCCATTTTGAGATCTATCTGGACATAATATGTTGTATACAGAACTCCTCAAAGTATATTCAGAATTTCATGTCAAAATCACATCAAAGAAGGTTCTCAAATAAAGTTACTTGTTCCCAAAATAAATCTACATATAGAAGAACACTTATAGAGTTCTGGCATTGAATCAAGAAACATTAAGAAAATAGTTGACTATGTTTAAAAATATAGGCACGAATGCTATTCACATGCCAGGTGATGGAAGTTCTCAGGAAATGCCTTGAATAATCCCCAAGATCACTACAGTTGATTTCTAAAGAGAAGTAACAATCATGCATTCCCAATGCTATTTTGCATAGAATGAATTGAACTGAATCAGAGCAAGATTAAATTTGCATACATTTATAAATCACAGGTGTTTAGTTACCTCTTTGCATATTCAATGACAATAGTCAAATCAATAACAGATGGATAAATAAGCACGAAGATGAGCAGGCAATTTATATTCTTTCTATGACAAGAATTTGTAGGAATAATGATGCTACATGAAAGGCAATCAAGACAAAGTCAGTCCTATGAAAAGTATAGACGAAGCTATGCATAAAAATTGAAAAAAACCTTAAATTGAAAAATTTATAAATTTGAACTATATACTGAATACAGATTTTTACTTTTCCACAGAAGGTTTTATTTAAGAACTACCAGTTTTGCTGTATAACCATCTTCCACCTTCTGTGGAAAAGTAAAAATCTGTATTCAGTTATATATTTCCACCACATCTCGGCCAAAGCTATAGATTATATTGAACTATATATAAATAAAGTGATACTATAAAAGCTGCAAAACATACATAGAACTCACAGACATAATGATAGTATCAACTAAATTATGTTTGACACAATTGTCAAACATAATTTAGTTGATACTATCAATATACAATTGTGTCAAACATAATTTAGTTGATACTTATTATAATAACTTCACTTCCCCTCTAATAAATGTACGATTAATAATTTAATTAGCAATAAACGAAAAAGATCGAATGATCTCACTATTGGTGCCCATTAACAACAATGTTTGAATAATAGTTGCTAATACCAATATTGATGATGTTAGGATTTTCTAATGTATGTAATTTAGGATGAGTCTGTAGCTGATTCTCAGGAGGTAGCTGCTGCTTTACTGCTGTTAAAAATATCATAGTATCAAAATTTCATTTGGAATTAATCTTTCCCAATCATTCAATTGAAGAACTGAAATCACATATAACAAACTTTTAGAATGTTGATTTATACTAAAGGATCGAGTTTTGGAATGAAAGAAATGGGAGAAATATGATCATATGGTGATCATGAGGCAACGCGTAAGAGATGTTTAATACTTATGATAGATTAGATGTAAATAGTGTAGGCAGGAGTAAACACGATTGCAAAATTGGGAGTGCCGTCAGATACAAAAACATGACATACCTTTACCTTTATCTCACCTAAATATGCAACACAATACAAATGACTTTAGTGGACGACAGTAAGAATTGAGAAGCGGAAACTAGTATTCTGTGTAGATTACAATAACCCTGAACAGTTACCTGAAGCAATTTCTTTTCCAAATCTTTCATTTCTGCCTGGATTTGCTCAACATATTCCTTGGAGTATTGTTCAACCTGTGGTTTGTCATCGGGTAGAAGAACGTGACTTGGTATTCCAATAAATGCGCCTTCCAGTTTGTCCTGACATTGATTTGCATTAAATTAGTGGCCTTAAGTTCAATCATTTTGAAATTTGAAAATCACGTTATTACCTCGATAGAAGAAACCCATTCATCAGTTTTCTGTGCGAACTCTTCGACCAGATTGTTAGAGGCTGACTGTATAACTTCAGTCTTGGTTGAGTATTTACCAGTTAGACTATTCTTCATCTTTTCCACCGCATCTTCGATGATGGACATCTCCATTTCTTTCACTATAATGACATAATATGAATCATATCAGAAGTTCAATAATAGAACAAAACTGTTCATTTTTCAAGATTGGGCATAGATCGTTTACATTCATTTTTAAAAATTGATGACGTAAATTGAAAATGTTGGTACTGATATTCTTCTTTTCTCTTATCCTGCAAGAATTCTTCTCTGATATCCATTTCTTGGGCAAGAATAAAAACTTTTACCCAACTTTATTCCCCAAAATAACCCACCGATTCAAACCAAAAAGTTACCCATACAATCTGTACTATCCGTACATGAAAGATACAAACGACTCAAATCATTCAAACCAATTCAAACAACGGAAACTGCCGCAACTCCTCTGGCGGAGGCTAAAGCAAACGATTCAAAAACAACGAAGAGATACTGATCCGTGGATGCATTCAACAACATCCTTTCGATGCAAAGTAATATTGTGCTAGAATGCTATCGATAGAAACGTTGGTCAGCTCGAGAAAGAATTAGAAGTCTATCTGTTTTAAGTCATACGTGTATTTCGTAACGAAGATCTTAAGAAGACCTTTCGATGTAACATTTGGATACCGGTGACTTTTATTGGTTGGAACTTAAAATCTCATGGCTTCGGACATCTCCGCAGAATCTTATTATTTCCATTTAAAATTTTGATTTTAAAATCTGCGATGCCCTAAAAAAACTGCCGTCCAACTTTTGGAATATCATGGCTAGATAGTATAGTGCAACCAGGTTAAGGCGCTTTTCAGGAACCCAGAACGGTTTAGTAGGATGGTATGCTTCTTATTGGTAAGGGCTTCTCGAGTCGTATCCAAAGCTTCAGTTCGATATCATATCGAGAAGGTCCTCAAACGAAATTCCGTGTTTCCCATTTAAATGTATTGTGGAATACAAGAGGTCCTCGAACCAAGGACCATCAGGGGAACGGTAAACTCCGTTGTTAAGCACATTCATAAATTTGTTTACATGCCTCATTGTGGATTTCTATCTTTTCGGGAAATGCCTCAAAAATATATGAATTGCCGGCCTTACATTTCATATGGGTGAACTTAATTATGCAAACAACAAAGACCGACAAGAACAAACAATTAAGACCGCCTGGTGTCGAATTCAGAACCCGTTCGTAAGGGACAACTGGATATTAATATTAGATAGGAACAACTGTGACCGCTCGCAAAGTTTCAAGTCGGGAAGGTTGTAAGATAAAATTCCGTTATCTCCATTTGAAATGTATGGTAGAATAGAAATAACGTTCTGGCATCGAACCAAGGACCATTAGAGACACGGCGTAGAGCGCATATAAAATTTATGAATTAACTCCATGTACTTTCCGTGTTATATTATTCCCGGTTATCGGGAAAGCATTCAACATAATTGTCAAAATTTACCGCAATTCATTTTATACGGTAGAATTTCGCACCCACCTAGCATCGAACTCACGGTCATTGGTTAACATTTCTTCCACTGGTACCATAGAAGATAACCTCATCTCCAACTTCCAAGAGTTTGGCTCCCCTATCTTACGGAGAAGTGCCTCAAAATAATTTTCAAATATCAATATATCTATCTATACGCAATGCATTCTCATGGAAAAATTCCGATTTTTGGAACCTTCTATTATCGAACCTATAATAGCTAGCGTCGATGCATGAATTATTCTGGTGGCTACAGGGTCAGTACGTCGTAAAAATGCCACGTCGATGGCACTTGTGGAACATGGTCAGAGTTCGTATCTCCTATATATAGTTATATTCGGAGAAGTAGCTATATATATAGACGAGTAAAAGTTGCTTGCATTCTGCAAGCTAATCTTTGCATATTTACCAAGAAATTCAATTACGCTCTGAACTAAATGCAAAAGCATTCCTAAATTCAGCTAAGCGTAGATTAAAACGGGAAAACAGACTCGGTCTGGTATCGAACCAAGGTCATTGCCGCCGATTAAGTTTCAGTAAAGACCCTTCTTACTGTATGCTGAATTTCGAATCGATATAATATCGTGAAGGTACTAACATTCCAGTAGATCAATTTTCATACTGGGGCATCCTTTCGGAGGAAGGATGGAAGATGCTCAACAGAGATTAGAAAAAGGATAGAATTAGCAAAAAAAGTATTCATGAAGCAAAGGGAACTGATGACAAAGGGCCTTGATAAAGGAATTAGGAAAATATTGGTAAAATTCTTGGTGTGGAATGTAATGTTGTACAGGTGTGAAACGTGGACGTTAAGAAAAGAGGATATTAAAAGATTAGAGGCTTTTGAGATGTGGGTATGGCGTAGAATAGAGAAAGTAAACTGGGTCGATAGAAAAACGAATGAGGAGGTGCTAGAGATGGTTGGGGAGAAAAAGGTAGAATCAAAGTAATTAGAAATCGACAAAAGAAATGGGTGGGTCAAATATTGAGAGGAGAGGGATTAATGAAGAATGCAATAGAGGGATGAATGCTAGGGAAAAGACAGAAGTTATTAGATGAATTAAGGGGTGGGATATGTTACCGGGAATTGAAGGAGAGGGAACTGAATAGGGAATGTGGGGCACATGAACCTACCATAGTGAACCATCTGTTCACTTATATATACTAACCCTCTGAATTTCCCATTTAATTGTATGGTAGAATGCAATTAGTACCCTGGCAACGAACCAAGGACCATCAGGGAAGCGGTAAACTGCTTTTGTTAATCGTACTCTTGACTGCTACTCACATACTGGGTTATGGACTTCTTCTTTGGAAATGTTCCATTAAAAAATTTCAGTTTCCCACCATACATATGGAAGATTTAGGACTGCCTGGAGCCAAACCCAGGACCTTCTTGGAAAATAAGATTTCACACGACTGTTTGGTAGTGGAAACACAGACCATTTCTAAAATTACACATCCATTTGATATCAGGAAGTTCCTAAGCCATAATTTGGGATTACCCGTTTGAAGTCTACGGTAGAATCGAAATGATTCCCTGGGGTCAAACCAAGGCTCATCAGGGAAACGTTAAATAGCACATATGAAAGCTTATTATGACCGCAATCCACATTCTGGGTTGTACCTTTCCAGGTTATCAAAAAATTATTCAAAAGAATCCTGAAAAATCACCAAAATGTATTTTACTAATTTTATATATTTTAGAATTTCACATTCACCTCGCGCTGAACCCATGCTCATTTGATGATGTTTCATTTACTGTTACCAAATAATCGAAATTAAATGAACGCAATTGTGTGGGAGAGACAGGGTTGCAGTGGGAATTTTCTTGAGTGCCACTGACCATGTGCAAGCCACATGTCCTACCCATGGGTGGGTCAATTGCAACCCTCCACTCCTTGTGGTCCCTGACCTAGAATCATGGAGTTGACCTAAGCTTTGATCCTTGTTAACTTTTATAAGAATTTCTCCAAACGACTTCCAACTTAACCCTTTTTCGAAAAAGACCCTGGCCTCAACTGCCTTTCAACATCCGAGATCAAAAACAACAAATTACACAGGAGGCTCACCATACAAAAAATATGATCAAAGTTGACATATTTAAAATTGGTTATTCTTGTAAATAACTAGCAAGGTACACAAATTAATATCTTTGAATTAACATATATTTAACTCCAATATGAATAACTAATCAATGAAAAATGCATTTTACAATTTTACTAAAGATTTCTGCATTTTCTTTTCTTTTGTTACTCGTTTAATTTTGCTACAACTTTTGTTCAGAATTCAATTAGACATTGATGTTTTTAAATTCCCTATAAAATCCTACTTTTAATATAATGTATTTCAACTTTAATAACATTTTCCACAAGAGTACAATTTAAAACACCACTCCAGGCTCTTTCTTTGAACATTCATTATTTTTAAATAGCATTTGTCAAATTCTGTAAATACATCTGGTAAGTTCTGAAATTTCAGCTTATAGTTTTCATATAATTTATACAGTAGTTAGTATTCTTATAAACTCTCAAATTCTTTCTTGATGTAAAATCAGTTATGATAAAAGACAGATTCTTATTTTAAGGCTTAAGCAACTTAGTTCATAACTTTTTATTTCTGTTTAATAATCACTATTTGGTTTCTATGAAGTTTATGGATTGCTTTTCTTTTAAGATTGTTCTGAATGAGTTGGTGTGCCTTAGGGCATTCTGTTTTCATCTTGAAATGGTGGGAAATGTTAACAGCTGTAACTTAGGAATGTAATTCTGACAGCCATTGACTCTCTATGCCAATCATTGTAAAATGATAACAGGCACTTCACTATAATACATGTATAAAGCACAGCATCATCATTAAATAACAAACTAATCACTCAACCAAGGGAATATATACCTATTATCTTCATATACATTGGCAGTAGCAAGATGTAACATTACTATTTATATTTTTTATGAATTGTCATAACAAAAGAAGAGACATTGTAATGCGCCCACCAAAGTAAACATCTACAGCAGCTATATTTATGAATTACCGTTCTGTTAAGATAAAATAACTGTAGATGAGATAGTGAAAGAATGATGATGAGGAAGAAAACAGACACCATTCAAAAAATAAGTTTCAGCTGTAGAATAGCTTGTTTTTGTATCTCATTTGCAAATGCACCTAATGTCTACAAGGAATAGAAGACCAAAAACTAACCATAGAGTTCTTTGAAAAAATGACGCAACTTATAAAGCAAAGGAAAAGATAGATAAATGATTTTGACCAGTAATGTCATAATGAAGGAATGGAAATTTTGGACAGTTAACTCAAAATTAACGATTAACAGAGTAGGCTGCAAATGAAAGTTCAAGGATAGATTCAAAAATAAAAGAGCAGATACGTGAGAATAATAATTTTTAGATGGCTTCAAAGGAAGACAATTTTAAATATTTTGTGTTGTTTTGTATGGTACTACTTAAGGAACAAACGTTTGAATGTCATGGGGATGAAATACAATGTTTAAGCGATTCAAAACTTAATAATTGACTTTGCCTACAAATGTTTGTTCTCAAAAGGTTCATGAATTTGTTTTATTTCTTTAAACAAAGATAATTCCACCAGTTATTGCTCGAATTATTTAATTATAATACAATCCTATTATAATTTTCATGGTAGTTCTTTCCTTACAAACTTTAATGCACAAATAATTCCATTTTCTTCTTGCCAAAAGTGAATATTGTTGACCAGGTATTATGGTATCTCCATGAAGATTGCTTCTCATAGTAAATTTCAAACAATCTTCAGCTGGACTCAAGAAATATAACTGTAGCACTTACTGTCCGATTTGTTACAGAAACATAAACACAACAAAAAGGTACAGATCGTAGGATTGTAGAAGGAAATTATTAGTTTTATAGACTTCCTCAAAGTACTCCCAGTAGTTCTGCTTGGTAAATAATGTTAAATAACTTTTCAATTGAAATATCGTTGATTTCTTCAAAACACTGTAGCATAAATAATTTTATACATAATATAGTTGAAGACATGGCCTCGCGATGATAAAACATGCAAGAGAGATGACTCAAATCTAAAAGTTGATGTTTTCAGGTACAAAGCCATCTTTGCATTCTATCACTCAGTAAACTGTTTAACTGCTACCTTTCGGGGAGATGAATTTTCCTGCTATCTTCTGGGCAATAATCATATTCCAACTTTCTAGAAACCCAATTTTGCTGGTTAGATAGTCTAACCCGAAGATAAATTTTAACAAGCGTTGTAGAAACCAGCCATTAAGAGTTTGATAAATTATTCGTTCATTTACCCCCATCTTTAGTTCTTTAACAGTAAACATAAAAGGTGTTTATGTAAGTCTTCTGTATATCATGTTTTCCATTATTTTTAGTGTGTGGTATATGGGTTTGTGTGGATTTAGTTGAATATTCAAATTCATAAGATAAAAAGATATTTGTTCATTTGAAGTTTTAGTTAAATAGTGCTTAGACATTTTTGATATTTGATTAGTTAACATTAGTACCTGTTTTGGTCATCAAGAGAACACAAGAACAGTTGTAGGAATTTGAAATTAAAACACACCCCTTTGATTTTGCATAATTTACTTTATGCGAAAACAATACAAAATTTACTTCAATGGAATAAATCTGGAGCTGTGAGTGGCACCAATACCAGGACGACCATGCTTCACAGGTTTGTAGGTGACACTAAATTCTCCTAGATAATGTCCTATCATCTCGGGCTGGAAAATTAAAATAGCATAAGAAAAACTTGGTTCAATACAAAATTTAGCAAGAAAATCAAACACTCCTTTACAAGTGGAAAAGACTTTGATGATGTTTGGCATAATTAACTAGGAATCAAAGTAACTAAAAATTTTATTCCGTAACTTGATAAAAACAACAAATAGTAGACCAAACAAAAGTAGAACAAATTCCTGTTTTAACCAATTTCTAAATTAGTACATAAAATTTAATCACAACAACTCCACTAAAGGAAATGATACCTTTCATAAATTTAATTAGCTTCAGTTGACGAAAAGATAATTCTTCTAATTATGTGAGGCCTATTGTGTTGTATGGCCTACTTTTATTTAAGCATTTATTTTTCCAGCATGGATTAAAAAAGAAGCTATGGAGAGTTAAAGAAGCTGCCATTAGCATAATGATTAAGATCTCAAAACATAGCTGATTAGCAATACACATTTAGCCACATATTCAAATTACAACACACCTGCTTGGAAGCAATCCATCAATGCAAGCAAAATCGAATTTTCCATTAATTTCCATAAGCAGATATTTCACTTCAATCAAATTATACAAAAATGAGTTAAAATTCCAACACCAAAGGATAATGGGGGTAAATAGTTACTTATGTGAGAATATATCTCACCAATTTTAATCTTTCAAGCTTTTAGGTAAAATTATAAAATTTAATTTCCATATTTTCCTTGATTATGCAAGAGTGGATACCTTTTTTAATTCAACCACTACATTAATTGTTTGATAAATAGCCTCCCTCAAAAAACTTATGCATCAACATAAGGACTTTTGATCAAAACAATTCCTTTTAATAATATCAATTACATCAACTTTCCTTATGGCACCAAGGAAGATACTATAAGAGTCTATAATTGTTCATCACAAACATTAAATTGTTCTCCATTAATTCTCACCAAATTGAACTGCAGCAGTTACTAAACCATTTACCTCATGAAAACCATGAGTCTGACAGAACTAACCTTATTAACCTTAAATACTATTAAATAAATTTATAATTTGGTCATTCGAACAACGAATACATTTCTAGGTTCGTCAACTAAGCCAAAGCATTGATGTTCTGTACATGAGAAGTAGGGAACCTGTGGTCGGCTTTTCCTTTCCTCTGAGGAGCATATATTCCTATTATAATAGTTGTTTTCTAATCTTGCTAATCTCTAATGACCCCAAATGAAAAAACGTCGAAATTGTTCACTTTCAGTTCACGAAAGAATTCGTTTGCTCATGTAAGAGTTGGATTTAATGATTTGGATTTATGCAAAACACATTCTAAAGCTCTGCTTTATCTCGACTGCATGGACTGGACTTACCTTGATCTCAACCTGGCTAAAAGTTCTTCCGTTATAAACGCCAACTATGCTCCCCACCATTTCTGGCACGATGATCATATTCCGTAGATGAGTTTTCACCACTTCTGGTTTCTCATTTGGAGGGGCTTCTTTCTTTGCCTTCCTAAGTTTCTTCACCAGCGCCATGGGCTTCCTTTTCAGCCCTCTCGAGAAACGCCTCCTCGCTCGCGAGTGCATTAGCTCCATTAACTGTTCACTGAAAAACGGGAGTTCGATGTTAGACTTCTACGTACATTAAAATGACGTCGCCCAGTAACGAAAACTACCGATAGATAAAATATACTCCGTATTAACATCTCAAATGTTCTATCCGCAACTGGTTCACCACAATCATTCAACAAACGAAGGGAATTGTAATCCATATTTCAAATATTTCCCTATAGATTATTTCAATTTTGGAAGGAACGCGATAGACTAAAATTAATCTGATAAGATCAATCGACTTAAATTTGAAAGCATTCGCATGCTTACTGCTTCAGTATGCCGTCTATACGTTCCTTGGATTGGCAAGAAGTTTTGTAGGTACCTGCTCACCAATTTGCAGACACCAGTAAAAAAACTTACAGAATTTTAATTATAAATACATATCACCAAAATTACTCACGTTGGCATATCCAGCAGTTGATCTAAGTCGACCCCTCGGAAAGTAAATTTCCTGAAGGTCCTCTTCGCCTTCTTCTGGGTCTCTTCTACTTGCTGAAAATGAGAATCATCTCATTAGTCAATTTCCATAACTTATTTATAATTACCACTGCAAATAGAATGTATTTTTATGAAAGATTTAGTGCTTTCCTGGTGTATCTTATAAATGAAGTCCTCTCGGGTTTTCCATACCTGACCTGGTGGAAAACCCAAGGAGACTTCATCCAGAATGTTTTGTTTTTAACCTACTCTTTCAACATTTCAAGTGTCAAACGAGTTATACATTGAAACACTATACAAATCAACTATCCCAGGATTTCTCAACTCATCGTTAAATATTTCTTTAGGCATCACTATGAAGCACTGAGGATGAAAAACTACTGTACTGCATAATTTCACGCTAGCCCAAAAGACAGAGCTGTTCTTCACATGGGAGAAAAGACACTGATAATGACCGAATCATTAGAAATCAACCTAAGCTTTGAATGAAAATTAAATATTGTCTTGAATGACAACATGATCTCTCGCAGGAAGACATGCCACCTGGAATTGATAAAATTCCCACAAAGCATACATAGGGTGCGATAATTCAGTATATATAATTTCAATTGTTAGACTAGAGTTGAAAATTTGAAAACGAGAGGAAGATGGAAAACATATCTAAAGATTTAGTAATATCCAGAAAAGAACTCACCTCAGCCATAGTATCGGCGTTAAGAAGAACTCAACCACTTCCGTTTCCGCTACGACTGCAAAAAGACAATTGACATGTGACTTTCGAGATCTAAACCGGGCTAAGCCGCCAGGTGGCGTTACAAGTTGGAGTGGCGGGAGTTAGCTGTTATTTTTAACTATTTCTGTGTTTCATTCATATATAATTTAATACTTGGCCTTTCCAGAAAATGATTATCTCCATTAATTCTTTTGGTAAATATCGCGATGGGTACCGGCAGGGAAAAAATTCATTTTGTCTGAACTATGCATGCTAATTTTATTTTATATAATATTTTAACTATTCGTATTCATATACACTGACAATTTACGAAACTATGCCAGGTATTTCATACCAGTCAGTAAAAATATATCACATCAAGAGTGGCGAATTCGAAGATTACTTTGCTGCAATTCATAAGTTCAACCCTTGTCAATTGTTTTATCCCCTCTTAATCACTAACCTAGCCATCCTAAAGAACATCCAGGAATTGTTTATCTCTTCTTACCAATTTCTTATATCCGAGCCCTTATGTTCTCTGTTTGCAATTGTTGATTTCTGATAGAACGCTGTCCTATTTTGGGTTAATCTGGTAAATCTCTTCTGTAAATTACTGGGTATCTTGCTACCTATATAGCTTAATTATTTTCCCCGCTTAAGTAACGAAATAAAGGTGTACTAGAAAATAATTTGCACTATCTTCTCTGCAATCTTATATGGAAGGGGCAGAATTCTCTCTAGGTCTTTTTTCTTTCCGATAATAATTACCGTCTTTTAAAGGCTTAATTTATTACCATGTCAAGATATACACTGTCCAATGAACTTGGTTGACCTTTCTCTATTATATAATTTCATTTTACTTTAGTCTTTTGTATTTTTATTATTGTATAAATTTTTGTGCATAAAAATACATAATGACTAAATTAAATTGAAAGGAAATCAAATTGTAGGGATATCAAATCTTACAGAAAGAAACATAAAGAAGTATAGTCAAATTAAAATTGCACTGAATTGATGTTTGGAAATTTTCTGTAGTTAATTTCTTTGAAAAGAAAGAGTGGTGTCAGAATTACCATACATAAATATAAAGGTAGTTGAATCAGTTGAATATCTTGGAATAACTCTTACTAATAACTTGAACTGGAGCACTAACATCTGAAAAATCTGCGGTAAAGCAAGTAAAAAGTTCGGCTTTATAAAGAGCATTGTCAGTAGATGAGAGGGTTAGAAAGCAATGTTCTATAAATTCTGAAGCTCCCAACGGATCTGTTCTCGGACCCCTATTGTTCAGTATATTTATCAATGATCAACCAAATGCCCTTTCCAGCACATATTTTATGCTGATGATACTTCCACTACCAGCTGTTCTAAATAACTGAATGACCTATATTTCAATGACAGAAGTCAATTGAATCTATGGCCAAATGGCATAGTGACAATAACCTTCACTTGATGACTCCCCAATGATAAAGAAACTGAGTTTCTACAGTTTTATACAAAAATTTCCCCTCTGAGCAAGTAATATTGCTACTCTTTATTTTAAGCAGAGGAGTAGTGTTGAGATTCTGCCAAATCCCTTAGATTATTAGGGATGATCTTGATTGGTCTCACCATGTCAATCAACTTACCAACAAACTTTCGAGTAACATATTTCTCATTCAAAGGATAGCCTAAATAGTTTCTCTGTAATATCTTATCGCTGTTTATTATGCCCATATTTATGTTATTTATCTTTTGGGGATACTAATCTTCAGCAATCGAAGCCTTCTCTGCACAAAAGGGCCATAAAAGCTCTTCTAAATGTTCCTAGCAGAACTCCTGGCCATCCAGTTTTTCAAATTTAAAGTTTCTTACTCTTCCCTATATTTATATCCTATCTTGTCCCATATTTGCAAAAAATAATCTTCATCTTTTTCCCTTCTACTCCAACATCCATTCCCATTATACTTGCCAAGATAATGATATTCATCTCTATGACCACTCACTCACCCTCTCCCTTAAAGTCCCTCAACAGTTAATCTCTCTAATTTACAACAAACTTCCCACAACCATCAAAGACTGTTTGTCTACTAAATCTTTTAAAACTAAATGTTTAATAAATTTAAAACTAAATGTAGTAATGAGACTCCTTACTAAAAGGCTTATTACAGTATCCCAGAATATCTTAGTGATAACTGGTAATCTTATATTTCTTCCTTTATGTAACTTCTATCTTTACATGAGTACTTAATTTGTCTTTTTTAACTTTTCCCCCTTTTACAACTTCCTTTAATAACTCCTATTTGTTTATTTTGTATATTTGTCATTTTATTTTCATCGTTGTTATACTTTTATTGTGTTTCTTTTTTATTTAATTCAAATTCAATTTAACAATGCCTATACTACTATTAATTGCTTCAGGCTTGACTTCGTGGTAGGTTTCCATCATGACTAGGATAAATGACAACACAGTACGGGTATAAGTGTTGTCATTTATCCTAATGCCTATACTACTATTTTAGTCTTTGACTTAATAAATTTGAATGTTATTTCTCCTCAATCAGGCCCCATCTTGAATACACAGCAAGTATAAGGGATCCAGCGGATGAAATCCAGCATGGGGGAAATAACCATAAACTCAAGAAAGTGCAATGCAAAGCAATCAGTTTTGTTAAAAAATGCCATAAGAAAAAGGTGAGTGTTATGAAGATGCTCTCAGATGCAAGTCGGGAATCCTTGAAAGGAAGAACACTAGAAGCTAGATTTAGAATTCTTGGTAAATTTAGAGAGATTTTGTTTACAGAGGATGTAATTTATATTATGCAACCCTCCTGATACTTCGGCCGATTGGATAGTGAGAATAAAATAAGAGATGGATGCTAGAATAAGTTGTTTTAAGGACACATTCTTTCCACAAACAATAAGCGATACTAACCAGCTAAAAGAAGTAGCTCAATCCTTCAGTGTTTACACCACCTGCCACAAGCCAAATGGTGGCTTGCAGGGTATTTATGTAGATGTAGGTAAAAATAATTTAGACTGCAAGAAAATAAATCTATTTCTTTAGGAAGACTATACTCTAACTTAAACATCCTAGGATATAGACTATGATACCAATAATTTGTTCTTACAAATTGTTTATCAAACATATCAGTCTATTAAGTAGAATTTGGCACGTGAAAATGTATGCAACTTAGTAATATGGTAGTCTAAATAATAATTTATATAACTTGATAATAAATAAACCATCCCACCACTTTCTTCGAGTCAAACTTAGAATAAAAAATCTTAATGCTATGTATACAATAGCAACTGATTTATATTCATAATCCAATGTAATAGGTATACCTAATAACCCTTAGAAATTTAATTTGAACCTTTTCTATCCTACTGATGTGGAGAGAATAGTAAATAAACCAACTAATGCAGCAACATTCTAAAACTGGGTAAATAAGGGACACATATAGGAACTTTAAAATATTGGAGTCAGAGAAATCTTTTGATAATCCATGGACAAAACCAAATATTTTGTAAAACTTGTTAACTATATTATCTACATATGGGTTAAAACTAAGTTCAGTGTCAAAAATATCTTTTTGCTCTCTGGTAATGGCAAATAATTTAGGTCATAATCGAATAAGGTAGTTTTTAATTTATGAAATGTTGGGATCACACATTTTTTATAATTTAATGACATGAAGTTTTCTTTGTATCAGTTGTCAACATGATTAAAAAAAAAAAAACAGCAATCAGAAATTTAGCTGAACAAATCTGCAAATAACACAGGTCTGTGACCAAAAAAGTGCGTAAGAATTTTCACTGATTCTTATAGATTTTCGTACAATGAATATAGGAAAAATACTCACAAAAATGCCATCATGTTCAGATCACTACATGATTTTAGAATATGTTCCATAAGAATACATCAATACAGTGTTTGAATAAGAAATTAAGACATTTCGTGATAAAATTTGTATCTTATTTTTACCATTTTTATTATATTCTAAATACTCATTCAAGAAGTAAAAAGACTTTAATAAAAACTTTTTGAGTTTTTGTTTGAATAACTTTATATCCTCAATTTTTTTATTCATTGAGGTAGCTTATTATATAATTTCACTCCATTATGAGGAGGTCCCTTTTTGCTGAATTCAGTTCTTGTTTTGGCATGAATATCATTTACTAATCTAGTAAGATGGCCATGAATTCTTGAATTTACAGTCATAGAGTCTATGTTACTTTTAATGTTAAGAATTGTTTCAAATACATAAACTAAAAGGAGGGCATGGTTTTCAACTCTTTAAAATGGGTTCTACAAGAATACCATGGTTTTAAGTTGAGCATAGTTCTTATAGCATGCTTCTGAACTTCAGAAGAATCAACAGAGGCACTGGAAGAACCCCAAGAAATAATACCATATAGTAATACATGATGAAAATTTGCAAAGTGTACACATTTGAACATTCTTACACTTGTACTATTTCTTAGAAATTTTAATTGATAGATAACTTTGCTAGGTCTGCATAAATCTACATACGTACAAGTCGCATAACCTTACATACAAGTTATTTATATGGTTAGACCATTTTAGGGATAAATCTACAGTATCACCAAGAAGTGAAACTTGATTTACAAAACGATGGAAATGTAATTTTTTACTTAGCACATGAAGTTGTGCGATTAACCCAAGGTTATACAAGAAGTGAAAAATTGCGACTTGGCCGGGACTCGAACCCGGGTCTCCCGCTTGCCGGGCAGGTATTCTATCCATTAAACTGGTAGTTTAATGGATAGAATACCTGCCCGGCAAGCGGGAGACCCGGGTTCGAGTCCCGGCCAAGTCGCAATTTTTTCACTTCTTGTATAACCTTGATTTACAAAGTTGGCAGAACTTTTATCTCTCTTAACTACTGTATTACATGCCTTGTAATAATTGATGCAAACAGTTTTTTCAATGAATAAAGTGCTCTTGGGTCTCCAACTGTGTTGCCTCCTACCAAAGGGTCAATGTTTCGGGTGCGTACTCTGCACCCATACCAGAGTACGCACCCAAAATGTCAACCCTTTGGCCGGAGGCAACCCGGTTGGAGACCCGAGAGCACTTTATACATCTTATTCACCAGGAAAAAAACTTCTTCTTTCTAGTTTTTTCAATGTTTAACACAAAAGAATTAACACAACCATTTCTGTAATGCCAACATAGTTTTATCAAACTTTTGCTGGAGCTCCAGCTGAGAGTGACTATAAAATCCATATTTAAAATCATCTGCAAAATGTACCATCATTGAGGTGGCTAGCCAGATCATTTATAAATATTGAGAACAAAACAGGACCAAGAATAGAACCCTATGGCATTCGTATACTGGTCCAGCTGATGAAATGACATTCTGTTTGGTATAAGTTTTAGTATCTAGATGACTGATGATGACTTTTTGGGAATGGTTGCTGATATAGGATTTAAACCAAATAAATGCTAAATCTTGGATACCATGAAGGTGAAGTTTTTCAAGTAGTCTGTCAATGCTTTCTTCAGGTCTAAGAAAACCCCCCTATGTATGCTATTTTTCATCAATGACATTCAGAGTAGTGGTTAAGAAATCATACAGCAGATAGACTTTTCCTTTAAACATCCATATGATAGAAGGGAGAGAAAAGGAACATTCATCATTCAACATTGGACCCCCTATGAAGATGGAAGCATTGTTTCCGAGATGTACATCGGGATTCTGAAGAACTGGGACCGCTAAACGATTATCTGTTTCCCGGGAATCACCCTTAGACGGTCGCCGTGTTCAGCGCTTGGAGAACCTTTGTCTCTTAATCCATATTGATAATGTAGAATAATGGATTTACTATCTTGAAATTTTAACAAGCGAGAATACATTATACACTCAAGAAGCTAAGAGAAACCAGAAAGAAGACTTATTGGTTTATAATTAGTAACTTCCTTCCTGTCTTCATTTTTAAAAAGAGGTATTACTTTGATAAATTTTAAACATGAAGGAAATATACCCTCTTTCAAGGATAGGTTAAATAAATCCATCAAAAATTTACTAATATATCATATAGTTATTTTGATAATTAGATCAGGGATTTTATCAATTCCTGATGACATTTTAATACTTAACAACTGGTCCACCTTTAAAATCTCTCCTTCATTAATAGGATGAAGATCAAGAGGAATTCTTGTAGTATGACTTGATTGAGGGGAAATATGAGGTATATGATCACAACCGCATGGTTTAGAATTTAATTCATTAATAATACCTCTGGGAGTATCAACAAAGTAATTACTGAATGACATAGCTATTTGGGAGGAATCTGTAATAATAACAAAGTTATTCTTAATTTCAAAGTTATTGTTGCCTTTAAGTTTACCTGTACTAAATTCATTCTTTATAATTTCCTAAGTAGTTTTGGATTAGTTATTTGAAGAATCAATCTGGTTATGATACATTGTTGACTTTGCTTCCACAACAAGTCTAGAAATCTTTAGCATCGGATTTATACTTTGACCAATCTTCCAGTTTACAAGTTTTTTTTACCTTATCATATAGGAATCTTTTGTGTTCACTTTATATAGCTAATTTGGGGATAATCCAATTTTTTAGATAGGCTTTTTGATATTACATTATATTTTATTTGCACCTATGCAGAGGGAACATTGAGTTCAAATGAAATTGGTAAATTTTGAGTAAAGCATCCATTTTCTCTTCAAAACCAGACTTTTCAAACACTTCACTCCTAGGTTTACACTGTAAATTGTGGCAGAATACAGGCAATAGACTGTCATGAAATTTCCTTCTAAGAAACCAAGTTTCATTACCATTGTGGCTTTGAGTGTCAGAGATTTTAACAGAAACTGCTTTGAGATAAGAGAATCCTCGATCAAATATTTCAACTGAAAAATCATTATTATCAATGTTGGTTACGATTTGGCCAATCAAAGTGACACAACTCTGGTTGCCAATTTAACTCTTGGTGTAATATTAAAATAACTGAATAGTTAATTAAGTTGAATGTATTTTGCATTGGTGGTGTCCAAAAATTATATTTTTATCACCACAAATAATTACCTTACATGATTTTTTGCTCAAGAAGTCAAGAGTAATTGAGAGATTATTTATAAATAGATCAAAATTTCCATCTGAGGATCTATAAATACAAAGTACAGTAGTTTTAAGAGACATTAAATCAATAATAGAATATTCAAAATGCCTTTCAATACTTACTACCTTTAAGGAATTTATGGGCTTTACATTTACATTGATAGACTGAGAAACAAATTTTAACTTTTGGTGAATATCAAGATATCCAACATGCATGCATACTTAGAAAATTGATTCATATTTTGCAAACAATTTGTCTCTATCACCCACCATTCTAGAGATATTTGACATTAATCTTTTATACATGTTTAGCAATGCATCAAGGCAAACAACTCACTAACAGAAGTTTCACTAGAGCAATTATTTTTTTTAAGCGATAAAATACATATACAAATAATGTACTTCCTTAATGTAATTATTGTTTGATTTTATTTTCTTTATACTAAGCATTTGGAATGTAGAGCTGATGTGACCAGCAATAGTCAGCTCATATGGCTGCACTCCATTAACACTGAGAGCATGACGCTGATATGTCCTGATGAAACAAGTTCATTACTGAATAAACCTATGTTTTCAGGGAAAGATATGAGTCTAGGATGAATTTTGAGGGACATTTTGCAACCTAGCAGCCTGGTTGTACCTATGCACTACATTCATATACTATAGTCATCAGATTTAAAATTTCCGAGGAAATGGACTACAACCAACTTGAATGTCACCCATGAGTCTCTCTCAGTACCACCTAGCTAGCCTTAGAAATGGTTGTTAGCAATGTTCTTTCTTATTTGTGGACCTATGAAAAACCTCTCTTTCACTTTTGCATAGGTCAACTACAGGAACGGTTTGCCCAATTAGCATGGATTTAATTTTTAATACAACAAAGGAAGGGCAAGCATAAGCTAATCATGTTTCATGATCCTCCATAGTCCTAGCATCAAATGTCTTATAAAAGTTTCTTTCCATATCTTTAATTTTAGCTTATTACTATCGCGTATTGTTCGCAGAAAGAATGAGTTCTTAAAACAGCTTGTTCTAGCGTCTATTTCTTTTATTTTTCTTTCATTATCGGATCGTCCGAAGTAACAGGGGGTTGCATAATATCAACTGTCTTGCGAAAACATGCTTTCTCTAAATTTTTTATGAAGATGCAACCAAGCTTCTAATCGCCTTTCTTTCAATGATGCCCAACCTGCATCTGAGAGCATCTTTGTGACGCCTACCTTTTTCTCATAGCATTTTTTAACAAAATGTATCGCTTTGCACTAAACTTTCTCAAGTTCACGGGTACCCATTTCTGATGGGGCCTGACCAAGGAGAAATAACATCGCTCTCTAACTTTTTCTTCACATCTACCGACTATACGCTTTATAAAGCCGAGCTTTATACTTGCTTTACCGCAGATTTTACGGATGTGAGTGCTCCAATTTAAATTATTGGTGAGAGTTATCCCAAGATACTCAACTGTTTCGGCTACAAACATGACTATTCCATTTATTAAGTATGGGTGATTATGACGCAATTCTTTCTTTTCAAAGGTGTAAAGATAAATCATTTGCAAAGGAAGGTTCCTCTGGAGATTCAGACATGACACTTTAATATAAAATAAGTATAACTCTCTTTTTACAAAATAATTTTTTGATGAAATCTTCAAAACCTGAGGTGATATAGAAAAATGTTTTTCAGATTTGAAATCCGCAAGAAAAAACTAATTAGAAAATGTAAATACTATGCCAGATATCTACAGCTTGTGTGTTATTTTTTATAAAAATACAAGTAAGAAATGGGTGCAAGATATGTCATGCAAAAATCACCTTCACCCATTCCTTGTTTGTTAATCTTAGGGTGGTTTTCCTTATCATCACTTTGTGTGCTTCTGTGAAGCCATAACTATGAAGAAGCCCCCATGCAAACAAAATCACAATGTCCTAGCCCACAAAGTCTCCCGATTAGCTTGAGAAAATGTTCCGGTGAGATAACTCAACAGACAGAGCACCCGACCGGCAATCAGGAGACCCACATTCCTGGTCCTGTCGGACTTTTTTCAAGTCTATTCTTCCTTGGGAAAAATACAAGTACCAAGCACAATTAAAAGTACATTTTTATGGACAGAGTGGGTAAAACAGTGGACAAGGGTGAATCCAGGAAGACATTCATAAAGTGGGTGAAGAGAGACAATGCACACCATTCTGTTTTAAAGAGGGGAATTTCATGTTCTGCAGTGTTCCTGGGCCCATGAGATTATTTGATAGAGAATATTAACTTTCCCAGTGACACTTATGTATAGGCGATTCAAAAAAAACCTTAAAGCAGCAATGCTGTATAAAGGAAATTATCTCACATCAAATTGACATGTTCCAGCCTAACTTTGTGGAATGGTACAATCATGCAAAGGAAAAAAAAAGAAAATTGAGATACAGAGTCTTTCTCAATTTTCAGTGCCTGATGATGTCTGATAGACAAAACTAGTTATATTCAATATATTTCTGTAGAATTTACAAGGTATTTTTATTTTCTTTTCATGATCTCAAATCACTTCTGTTAGACATTGTGCTTCTGGAGGAAATCTATGATTTGGTAGTTATTATTGACAAAATCAGGTTTAAAGATCATAGATGGATGGTTTGCAGGGGATGCAAACTACGAACCATATTGTGAGACATCAGTCAAAAATAATGGCCATTGTATGCTGATTGCATTTTAAGTTCAATACTGTAACATGAACCAGGTCCATTTCTTACATTTACAAGAAGACTAATTTCTTGAAAATCTAGGAGACCAAGATTTTATGGATGTGGAATAGGATGATGGGATACAAGTATGATGGCTGACCACTATTGGATGCTTAACCAGGAAATTGGACATACTGGAAACCAAAAGAAAAAAAGAGAAGGATGAAAGAGAAGACTTGAAGATGCTACAGATCAACAGGACTAATGAACATTACTCAATCATAATTGTGTCATGAATGGCAATAGAAAGTATTTTGTGTTCAAGAGACAATTTGGAAAATGGGTGAATTTAACTTTGTTTTGCGAGAAAACTGTACATGGTAGGGAAAAAATAAAGCTATATTCAGACTCAGCACACTCCAAAACATGTACATCTGTAAAAAAAATCCAATACATCAGACAAAAAGTTTATTTTCGTAGACCTGTGTAATTGTTGTTCAAACAAAGAATTGTAATTTTTGTTCATGGCAGAGTGGCATATACTAAGATCATTTATAAACAAAAGGAATAAAAAAGGGCCAAGTAAGGATCCTTGAAGATCTCCAGATGTTAATTTCCTTTGAACAAGTTGATAGATTTTTAACAGACTATGATTTGAAAGATAGCTTTTGAAACATTTTAAAATGGTAAGGCTGAGAATGACCGACTTTGTCAAATGCTTTAGAAAAGTCCAAAGAAACAGCATCCATTTGATAAGCATTCCTTAAAGCTTCTAGGATGCAATTTTGAAAGATGAGAAAATTTGTGAGCTGACCTACCTTCGATAAAACCATGCTGATGGGGACTAATGATATTTTTAAAGATACATTTAATGGTACTGTAATTAAAAAACCTCCGCAATACTTGACTGAATACTTTTGGATCTATAGTTTGAAATTCAAGGTGGGGAAACACCATTGATCAATGACTTGTTAAACAGAATTTGCAAGGGTTAAACAAGCTCCTTAAATCACAAAGTAACAATGGGTGATTATTATCTGGTCCAGGATCCTTTATTGGTATCCAATTTTAACAATGTTCTTGAAACTGTCTCTACTTATGTATAATGATCCTAAATTTACATTATCACAAAAAGAATACTCAGTAGGCTTATTGATTTATCCATACTTCTGTTGTTAGATCACCCAAAATCTTCATTTTCATTGACAAGTATCTTATTTTATGAAGATCCAAAGATGTATATGAACATAAAACAAGGTGGGGAGCTGGAGTTAGATTCATTTCTTTATCTGGCTGCATCCAATTGAATTTAGAAATTGCCAAAAATTATATTATCACAAAAACTATTAGTGAAAAGAGTTTTCTGTTAACTTTCACGTAAATCCTCGAGGAAGTCGGCTCTAGAGAAGGGAGGTATAGAAACACCTCCAATAAATGATTAGGAAGAATGAAGATTGTCACAAATATTTGTTCAATCTCTTCATTAGCTACAACTCTTAAGTCGCTCATGAACGAGTATGAACAGTCCACCACCACAATTTATGTTGCATCTCAATGAATCTGTAACAGCAGAGAATCTTTTACCGAGGTACAACTCTGACATCTTTTACTTCTCTACACAAGTAAGTTTGTTAATATTAACACATCCAAGTCCATAGAAGTTACAATAAACGAAAAATTCATGCAAGATCCAAGCCATCCTACATTCTGATAATAAACTAACATATGGGTTTGCCTGCCAGTTAGTAGCTCTTCAATCACTATTTTAGATTCCATTTATTTATTCCATAATGAGAACAAACTACCACTAACTCTTCTTTCACTAAGTGAATCTTTTAATCTCTTGAGATATGCTCTTTTCGAGTTACATCACTTTATGAAAATATAAGACTACAAAAAAATCTACTTTCACCTATACTTACATTCAATAATTCAGTTTCCTTTAAATAGTTTTCTTTGTGGTTACACTTTACAAATTAACCACTTTGTGGTTTTAATGGATCCTGTTCCACTGAAATGATGGAAGAGGAGATTATTTTGATCATGGGAAAATAAAAATGTTGCGCAGTTTACATTAAACCAGACGAGAATTGTAACCCAATTTTGCAGTTCAGGTTTTTTTTACATGGATTAACTCTACATGAAGTACTTGTCAATATTTTCACGTTCACAACCTATACAGATAAGAACTTAACAGCAAATATTTCAGTGTCATCATACGAAATGGCAAATGTGAACAGAAAGAAAGAGCAGAGCACTGCATAAATCCTGCCCACCATACGCTGCTGGGAGGATATAAATCTAAAATTATCAAACGTGTTCTACAGTTCTATTAAGTGTTCCAACAAAGACAAAATAACGCTGCAGTTGAGATTTTCTTCCTTCATATAATAGGTATAGAGCATAAACACCTGTAATGTACTCCAAACGCCACCGTTCAATAAAAATGTGATAAGGATCAAAGAATAGAATTATTTTATTATAACAGATACTTTATTGATTTACATTCATTCTGTTTTCTTAGCGCGTCCTTTCTTTGCTGGCAGAGGCTTCTGGGATTTCAGGACAGCACTGGCTCTTCTAAGAGCAATCTGAAAAATAAAAATTTCTTGAGGATAGGGTTGGGAGGCATAAAGGCCGCCACTCTCGTTACGTTTTGCTTGTGCAGTTTTAAAACCGCAAGCAAAACGGAGCGTGTGTGGGGTAAATCCACAGATTTAAATTTCCCTGTTCCGTCTCAAACTTGGCTCAATGAAAATCTGGCGGCAACAATCTTCTGCGCGTGTATATTCATGACAATGAGCAATTCAGAACGTGTGTAGGAAGTCTTCCGTCTCAGCTCGTCTTTATTCG
The DNA here is from genome assembly GCA_036926295.1 of Pachydiplax longipennis. NCBI lineage: Eukaryota > Metazoa > Arthropoda > Insecta > Odonata > Libellulidae > Pachydiplax > Pachydiplax longipennis. The sequence goes on along the minus strand of JAVFKF010000102.1, from coordinate 259,422 downwards.
TCTCTCCAAGTGGGAACATCATCATAAGCGACGTCTGATTTAAGAACTGTTTCGCGTGGCTTTTAGAGCGAATTTATTGCTACACACCCATATAATCCGTGTTTGTGGAAAATTAAAAGTACACAGATAAACACAACAGACAGATAAAAAAATACTGCCTACGAAGCTTTACGGATTAAATTATCGGAAGTTGAACCCGAAGCGATGAAAGATAAAGTTGCAAAAAAAATTCCTGTCAATCCGTAAATAGTTGTACCAATCCCCCGGCTCTAGTCTTACCTCTTGCAATAAATTTATCTGCGAAATGTTATTTCGCTTGAGTAGCCAATTTTCGTCCATTTTGATCCATATTTTCTTTTAATGTTTGGTCTCAAAGCTTAAGTTAAAGAGGTGTAAATCAAAAGTTTTTCCGACAACCCCAGCGCTTGATTCTCGAAAACTGAGGGGAAATCTAACGACAAGACGTCTGTGGACGTTCCGTTTTCCTGTCCGTTTTAAAACTGTGAAGGCAAAACGGACAGCAAAACATAGCGTTCGTGACGGCCTTAACAGGTTCTCAAACGATAACCTGTGATAACTTTCAAACATAATCTTAGAAATATCAATTAATACCCCGGAGAAACTCAAACACCGAATTGGGAAAAAGAATAACTAAAAGTAAAAAGTTTCAATGACTCTTCGTCCTTATGGCAGAGACGAATAGAATTTCTTCGATACAGCTCTTAAACTACCTGCTTTATGGTTTAAGCTGAACAAACAATAATAATACGATCCAAAGATGTCTAACCTTGAGAAGATCGGGCCTGTAGCTGTTTGCCCTAATAAACCTTTTAAGCTTGTAGAGAGATCTTCGAGGTCCAGCCTTCATCTGTGTGCGAACCATTGATTTTGCTGGGTGTCGCTATAAGGAGAGGACAAAAAAGTTAATTCGACCGTAGATTAAATCCATTCATGGCAAAAATCACCGAATTTCAATACTTACCCAGGCTTTGGCTTTCTTGTAAACCAAAGTGAATCCCTTGTTGTCGGTTGGAGACTCGATTCCAATAAGTTTCTTATGAATTAGGCCATTGTACCTAAATGAGTTCAGATTGCTCAAGTTGTTCGGCTCCTGAAAACGACTAATTCATCAGCTGCTGGAAAACAGAGGTCAATAACGACTAATTCTCCTTCACTAGGAGAATTTAGCCTCCATACGCACTCAGAGATCTTGTTGATAGTGTAGTTATCACCATTGAGATGTTTGTAAATTAACATACCTTGCTGAAAGGTTTTTTGACATTCCTCTTCTTGACAAGATAAGAATGGTTGTTCCTAATTATCATCCATGCTAAATCGGCAGACATTTTAAAGCCTATAAGAAAATGATGATTAACTTCACTCGTCCCAAAACGAACGATAAATATGACAGCTAAAAGCAAACTACAAAATTACACTACCAGCATTAACTACATTATAATATGGATTACCAATCGTAAACGTAAAGAGAGATAAAGTTTTACTAATCATTAATGGCCGAAAAATATACTTTAAATATTTAAGATAAAAAAGGGCCTCCCAATGCCACATGTACTAAACACGTGCTTAACATCAAATCAATATGAACTAGGAAAACTACCTTATATCAACTAGCAAAAGTATTTAAGGTATGATTCTACCTAAAACCTTGATATAACGAAAGATGTAGTGATCAGGGGGGAAATAACCCGAATTAGGAGATCTAACCTTCGCCAACGACTCCCTTACGGACGCACGATGAAAATGGCTGTAAGCATTTCAGAGCCCTCTATTGTTGCAATGCTGAAACAGAATGGTTTAATAAAATAAAATTTAATAAAGATCTAATAATAAAATATGCTTCAATTTTAAGTGATGTTTATTTTGATAAAATAATAAATAGGAATATTGTGTTTGAGATCATTTGTGATATATACTAGACTTTGGCGCTTTAATTGAAATTGTCGCTGCCTTTCTTATCCCATATTTACATCCCAATTACAGAAATAGCTGTAATTTTTTAAAAATAAATCAGTAGATACATTTTAAAATTAAAAAATGAAATAGGAACTAATAAACTCGGGATTAATATGAGTTAAAGCGCATCTATATATATTTTGTAATACATATAGATGCATGCCTCTGGTTATAGGTGAGGTATGTGTGTTTGTTTATATAACGGTAAACAATTTCTGTCACTCCTGTCATCATTATCACCCCGGTGTTTCCTGTCTCTTCCTGTGATTCCACATACAAAGCATACACCATTCCATATTTCTAAAAAATGCATTGATTGAAGACTTTCTTCTTCAATGGCATTAGTATTCTTAATTTCAGAATATCCTTCAGAAGGTGCCGTGGTCCTGTTTAATTCTTTGATTTTCTTCATTAATCCTTTTTTTTCCCAGTTCTCCTAAGTATTGTGTATTCTGACATGACATCCAGAGGTCTTCAAGTTTGATTGTTTCCTATGCTACAAAAGATTTATGCCTTGCCTTTGTTTGCATTAAGTTTATCCTTAGTCCTAACTTTTGCTTTATCCTGTTTAGTTCTTGAAGCTAGATCTTCTATATTGGTTACAAAGAGTACTATATTGTCTGCATAATGCAGATGACCAGTATATTCCACGTTCATAGACCCATCTACTCCCATTCTATGATTCTAAAAACTTCCTCCAGAACAGCTGTAAAGAGAATTGGTCGGCAGTCACATTTTCGAATTCCATTGTCAATCTTACATTCTTCAGCATCTTCATGCAGCATTAAGTAGGCACTGGCATTTTTGTAAAAACTGCATAGGAGAAAGATGTACTTTGCATCTACTCCTTCATTTTTTAGATTCATACCAAATATTTACATTCTCTTTAGCAATAATCCTAGCTAATTTTAAATTAAAAATCTTATCTGTCAAACATTTACACTCACTTAGGATAACATAATTAATTTAATAATAATAAATAACCTTCTTCATATAAACTTGAATATAATATCAAGCTCCAAGCAAGGAAGGAATGCTAAGGCTGTTTGCAGTGTATGTTGAGGATGTGCTTAGTAATAGGTGAAAAAGGACAGAGATTTCTCATTGATTGCAAATTTGAAAGAAAACATTTTCAATACAGTTTCAAAATTTCTGAGAAGCTGAGTGAGTAATAATTTAGTTATAAATCAGAAAGAGCCATTTTTACTGGTGTTTTATTTGGCCTAGAAGCATAGATATGTGAAACAATTTATTTGATTGGATAGTGATCAAAAAGAGAGAAGAAAAAGAAAAACCTTAAGCTAAGAACCTGCTTTGCTGTCCAATGGTTATTCTAAATGCCACCCAATCAATTTTACAAACACCCATTAGTTCCTTGATTTAGAGTAGTAATTTAGAATTAGAGTATCAGATTACTATCATATTTATGAGAATATCCATTTTATATGGTATGATTGGATAGTGAAGATCATTTTAACTGATAAAATTCCTACTTTTGGAAACTATTTCCTTATTTGGTAAGCTCGCCACAACTCAAATATGCTCATAGGGATGGGTGGTGTATTTGAATGAAGGGATACATGGAAATTAGTGCCTGAAAAGGTAGGCATTTTAAATGAAGGAATAATATGATACAGCTTAGGCTTAATTTAATTAATTTCAGTTAAAGTTATACCAGTTCATCTAGAATTTTTCCTTAAATTGAATTGTAACTAAAAACATGTGGGGCCTATATCAATTTAAGCTATAAGGCAAATTTCATAACGTTTGGAAAAAATAGTAGTACCTGCACAGTTAAGTTTCTATGAATCCATCTATAAAACTTGCACTAACTAGGATCACCACAAGTATTAGCAGGATCTTATCAGCAACTCCACTACTCAAGTTGTGCAATATGTTCTTACGAAGCTTCAATAATTATACAGAGAATGCGAAAAAAAGAGGGCATCAAATATCATGAATAATTTTAAACAAATACCCCTCAAAGTGATTTACAGAAAATATTTATCTCAATTTCAGTGACTCTTTACTTCAGATAAAGAATAATGAACACTTTCCTAAGGGAGAAAGAAGGCAGAGTATTGCAATAAATTATATATACGACGGGTGTCCTAAAAGTAAGATTTCCTATTTTTCAGCTCGGTGTAGGATTGAGGCAGAAGAGAGTCATATATATAGTCTTGGTACAAATGTTTTGATAGTACTGAGCAAGGTTAAAGATCGCTCAACTTTCTGAATGTTAGTATGGCAATGGTTTTCATGGAGATGCCTTTACGTGCTCCCGCCAGCAGTGAAATCCAGATTGTTGTTTGTTTTTTGACAGAAAAACGAACCAGTAGTGTAAATTCATTGACAGATATCCTCAGTGATGAACGATGAAGATGCAATATGTATCGAAATGGTTCATCGCTGGCGTACATTGTTCATAAAGGGAATATAAACTGCTTGTGACAAGGAGCATAGTGGCAGGAAAATAACGAATTTGATTTAAATGACTCTGTTTGCAAGACCATAGCACTTGATAAACACCACAGTTTGGACGAAATTCTTGCTAAACTTCCTCCAAAAGTCAAATAAAGCCTATCATGACTGCAGAGAATTATCCTTGCAGGACAGAGAAGTCATGATTAATCCATTAAAATCATAAGCTATTAATTTTACATGCAAGAATACAATACCTCAAATACTAAATATCTCACTAGAAGGTCACACCTTACCTCAGGTTGAGTTCTTACATTTTCTTGGTGTTCACATCAACTCTCATCTGTATTGGGATCTGCAAGTGGAGATGCTTTTGAAAAAACTTAGTCCCCTATGCTCTCATTCGCACCATCGACTCCACTGTCTCAAATGATGTTCTGCTCTCTGTTTATTATGGTTTATTTTATTTCCATATCATGTATAGTGTAATGTTCTGAGGATCCTCCCCTTGAGCTATTAAAATTTTTAAATTGCAAAAGAAGCTCATATGGATATTAATGAATACTGGACTTTATGCCTCCAATCTTCCTCTTTTCAGTTATCTTAGAATTCTACCTCTTCCCTGCATCTATCTCCTTTCCAACATTACCTATACCAGGAATAATCTCAATCTATACAGGACTAATGCTGAAATCCACAATCCAACACTCAATATGCTAGTAATTTGCACGTCCCTTTTGTATGTACAGACAAAATCTACTCTGCTGGGTCCTCAACATATTGTACTTATTCTCTTTAACAAGCTTCCTGGGTACCTCAAAAATGTGACTGTCATGAGTGATATACACTTCTTTTTTGCTAGAAAAAATTTTCCATAATATTGATGAATATCTTTCATACTAATTTATAATATAATAATAATAATAATATAATTATTTATTACATTTATTAAGTGAATACATTTTACAATAGTATATACATTATGATTTACCTTCTGACAAAAAATATATCTTTCACTTTATAATCAACAAGTTAAATGATAAATGGATTACATATAGAATTTAAAAAATTACACAATACAAAAACAATTTTAAAAAATAAACATTGTAGGTCCTGCTAAGCCTAAAATGGATTTTCAGTAGGTGCATTTCAAACAAAGAAGTAAAATTAACAAAAATATTAAAATCATACTTGTCAATATAATTAAATATTAATTAAAAAAACTATATTTATCTATCTTTGAATGACAAATTTAACATCTATATTTACATAATATTAATATTCAAATATTTTACAGCACAAAATTACAGCAAGTACTATAAACATTGAAATACATAAATACAGACAATCCATACCTAGGACATAGCATACGGGACTAAGTTTTTTGAAAAGCATGTCCACATGCAGATCCCAATATAGATGAAAGTTGATGTGAACACCAAGAAAATGTCAGGACTCAACCTGAGGTAAGGTGTGACCTTCTAGTGAGATATTTAGTATTTGAGGTATTGTATTCTTGCATGTTAAATTAATAACTTGTGATTTAAAAGGATTATTCACAAGAAAGTTGTTCAAGAACCAAGAATGTATTTTCTGAGACACAATTTATCAGATTTCAACAAGTTGTTCAGAAGTGCATGAAGAGATAACAACATTTGTGTTGTCAGCATAGATAATAGGATTGCTACCATATATACTGTTAATATGATTTGATAGATCATTAATACAAATTTAAAAAAGGGTAGGGCCAAGAACAGAGCCTTGAGGAATGCCTTGATTGACTGTTTTAGAAGGAGATATGTACTTTTCACCATCTCTGTAGATCATAACTTTCTGTACTATGTCTTTAAATACTTCTTTTCAAGAGGGTATTTTCCCCTTAGCTCTCGAACATTCAAAAGTTATCCCATTTTATGGTGAAATGGTTGAAAACCTTAGTTGGGATATCTTTGGTCATCCAATGTAATCATCTGACCTTCTCCCAGAGATTGCCAACTATTCCCTATGCAGAATAAACATCTTGGAGGCAGGCGATTCCAAACAATTATGAACTCAAAAAGCAGCTTCATTGGCAATAAATCCAGTGGGGGAATGGTGTGACCTTAGCTTTTAAAAATGTTATCAATACATTAAAAGTACATAGAGAAAGGAGGAGATTACGTTGAGAGATAGAGAGAGATGAAAATTAATAATAGAGATTTTATTTTCTGTAGCTCAGGGAAACCATCATATAGTAGCTTAACAAATACCACAATTATCAGCAGAAAATTATAAAGTTAAGAAACTAAAAATTTCAGTTTATCCACAATAATATAAATAGTAACTTTTTGTTGTTTTCTTATTCCTTAAATAATATATAAGGAAATCCTTAATTTCCTTAAATAAGGAAAAATTAAAAATATGCAAACAAAACACCAATTACATTCCATTATATGATGGATAAATGTAAAATTGGAGACTTGACCTTGATTTTATCATAAATATTTTATTTTCCAACTTAAGGCCAAAGAATTTAAGCTAATTCAATCTACCCAATTTGATTCAGCAAGGGAGATAGTGAATAGATCATTATTTTTTAAATGGTTGTACATGTTAAATAAGTTCCTATGGCAAAAAATTTTACTCCCTTGCTTAGTAATTGAATTAGCCAATTCAATTAAGCAAGAGAGTAAAATTTTTGTAATAGGAATTATTTATCATCTACAATCATTTAAAAAATAATCTTCTATTTGCTATCTCCTCAAATGCTGTACTTCTTTGAATGAATAATTGATTTGATATTTTCAATAAATCTCTGCTTTTATCGATTCACATTTTCTGAGACTATGAGAAAACAAGCTGTACACCTGACAATGTTCTATCCTGAGACACATCAATGTTGAGAAAGTAACAAAACAACATTCCATGATCAATAACTAATGAACATAGACTAAAAAGTAACAATGCTGAAGATATTTGGTATAGGTAATAAGTAGGACCTGAAAAATTGTCATAATAAAGGCCAAGGAATGATTACAATTTATTGAAAACTTAACTACATCTCAGAATCTTTACATATCAAAACTTTATTTTTTCACAAACACTTCCAGAGAGTTAAAATTTGATAATAGGAAAACAGAACTTACATAGTTGAAGAAGATATCACATAACTCTTACTTTCATATTGGATTTTTTGTCGATTGAGGACATACAGCTGAACAATAATAATTTGAGCTTGTCTATTTACCATATTTTGCACAAATCTCAACAAAAAGCATTTCTTTTGTATTAATAGTAGTTTCAATAGAAAAATAAATAGATGATCTCATACAATCGTCTTTTTTGTACTACAGCATAATTACATCACATGCAAACTATCTATATACAAAGAATATATTTACATTTATGATTATCAATTTCTTACTAAACAAGTCTATAAACAATAACAACTGAGCATAATAATGGTCTTTACAAGGTGTCTCAATTACTCAATGATAAATTAAAAATGATTATACACAAAGTACAATCAAGACTGCCACCTCAGCAGTATTCCATTCAAAAGATATAGACTTCCCTTGGCTTAAAATGAGGACTTTCAGAATCACAGGATAAAATGATTAATCTTAAATTTCATTGTACCATCAACTTTCAATCATTTAGTTTATCTTTAATTAGTAAAATTTTTGCAAAACAAATTTAAAATGAGACAAATTCCAAAATGCATTACTAACAATTTTCAAAGCACTTGTCTAAATTGGTGACAAACAAAATCTATTCATTTGTAAATACACCTTTATTTCTTTAGTAAAATCCATCTCACTAACAATTTCCTTGGGAAGGACAAAAATTCAGTATATTCAATTAAAATTTGTTCTTTGAGTTGTAAGTCAGGTCAGTATGCCAAAATAATATAAGCTCCTCATTAGTAGCTTCAATATGCACAGTTAAATGCTGTATCCCACAAAAACAATATTATAAATCCAATATTTTCAATTTCTTTGTTTTATCAAAGCTATAAACCAACAGTAAAACACCACAGATGAAATACATGTACTTAGAAATTGATATTGATAAGTTTTGTTTAATGGTACAGTGTTATTGCATCAGCAGCTGAATATGTTCATATAAATTATAACAAAAATAACAGTGAAATGAAAACAAATCATTGCATCAAACAAATATTTTCCTCAGAGAACAAACATTCAAAAATGTACACAGATACACAGTCAAAACCTCTGTAAACAAAGATTACTTTTTCTTTCGAGCTTTTTTCTTCTTATCTGCAAGGGATTCTTCCTTTTTCACAATGCAAACTCTACAGTACCAATCTTCATTATCATCAGGGGGAACTTGCATACCAACACAAACCCTGCAACAGTTAAGAGACACAATTAACATGGTATGTACCTTGATTTTTCAATAGATTTAGAATAGATAAATTCAGTAATTCTCAATAGCAAAGTTCAGTTAGCAACAAATAAATGAGGTACCTAAGAATAAAAAATCTGGGTCAAACTATACATTAGACAAGTATAAAATCAATGTCTTCATATTTAAAGTACACATTAAGATGAATGATGATTTGCTGTAGGCATGAGAATTCAATTTGATCATAAGGAGAAGAAAAATTACAACTAAGCACCAAAAGATGATGGAGGTGAATGAAAAAAGTATGGACAGTGGAGAATCGAGAAGGAAGTAGATGGCAAACATAAGTTGAAAATGCTTAGGAAAGAAATAAAGAGAGTGGGAAAAGAAAGGAGGATGGGTAAGAGTAAAGTGAAGAAAGCATTCATGAAGAACTTATCAAAGCAGCAACGAGATGATGAACCAGATAGATACAGGAAAGATACCATGATGAAAAGTGTTATAATCTCAAAGAAAGTAGCTTCTACGAAGTGCCAACCATCAGTGTGCTGTGTCATCTGCAGAATAGAAGGTATTGGAACCATTCTTGCATTAATACTGAAAGACAACATGATAAGATTGATGATGCCTTAGATAACATAGTATAGAGTAAGCTTTTTTTAGAAGAGTTATATTAGACTTACAAAGGGATGAGGAGTGAGCTGGGATGCTTGAATTGTTTAACATAAATGAAGCATAAGGGTTACAACAGTGCAGGGAAAGAGGATTCTAATTCTTTGATTTGCCAATGATGTTGATCTGACCAAGACTTAGGAAGAGCTTGCAAATATTCTTACAGAAATGCAATTTAAACAGTGAATATAACTCGAGGCTGAATCAGAGCACATCCTAGTTGCCAGCAGAGATGGATGGAAAAAGCTTTGCCACATACAAGGAAAAATGGAAGGAGCACAAAAGAAATAAAGAGGGGAATCCTAAAAGCAAAGATTGCTTGAAATAGTAAAAGGAGAATCAACACACAATTGAGGACGAAAGTCATTTGTGTGAAAGAAGAAATGGCTATTCAGATACACAAGAGCAAGTGGAAGGATGAAGTATCAATAATATTTGAAGGCAAAAACTAGAGAGGACGATTGGAATCTTTGGAAAGAGGACACTCCTCCTTGCAAGAAGGAGAGGAGCCATTAAATAATCACTCTTATGAAAGGTTTCTAGCTTGGAATGATCAAATTAACTTGGTAAAATTGAAGTTTATTTTATGACGCTAATTTTTGCATTATTCAAATGCTGTCCTCATAAAAAATAAGTTCCTAATTTTTAAATTAGTATTCGAGAATGTATTTCACTTTTTTGAATACATACCATTTTAAACCAAGTATTTTTTAAACCCATGCTCTAATTTAACTATATGATGAGGAGTCCCCTTCATTACATATTAATTCATCAAACTTCAAACATCTGCAGAACAATAAGTTCCACAAATTTTTAATTTTTACATCCATCTCTTTACATGACATAAATGTATTTCTTCAATTACACTGGAACCTTTAACCAGGAAAAAAGAAAACATCATTTGGGTTTACAGAGTTCACCCCTTACAAGTACTAATATGTAACATGGACTTGCTAAAGAATATATAAAATAATAGACATATTTCTGACACCAATAGGCCTTTGTTTATGCATAAGAGATAAGATAGCTCATGAAAACCCTGTGGGCTCCACCCCCTCTTTCATCAATTGACAAGTAATAGAAAGGGTACTAACCAGTGATACCATGCATCACAGTCATCACATCCAATCATGGGACTGCCATCATCTTGGCCTCCACAAGCAGGACATATCCAAACTTTGTTTCCTTGTTTATCCTGCAGAAAATGATTTAAAATCAAATTGCTTAACCCTCTCATATACTAGCCATTCAAATGCAAATTATGAATATTATATCAACTCTCTACCTATCCATGTACATGAGTAAAAACTGTTTCTGCAAGACCATTCCATTCATTTCAACCAAATTATCTTACGCTAAACTTTTGCTATGTTCTTTTAACAATGAAATTAGGAAAACTGGCCAATGGAGCAGTAATATGAGAGGAGAAATTGATTATCTTTCATAATATGATTTTGATTAAAAAAATGTTAATTCCATTGATTTCTTTGAACAGTATCCCTTGCCTCCAAAATAAATTTGGAAGAGACTTACGTAATAGAAGGCTTTAGGAGCATCCTGTTCATTCTTTTTGTTTCCATCCTTTGTCTTGCTCTTGGAAAAGGGCTTGGTGAGAGGTTTCTTTGGCTTGGGAGGATGAACTTGCACCAATGGGACATTTAGTGGCATAGGAGGTGGAGGAGATGGCTCCAGGGGCAGTGATGGGATTAGTGGTGGTGGTGGAATAAGTGGTTCTTGGGGTGGCTCTGGCACAGCTTCCAGAGGTTTGGATGAGCCTTTCTGTTTTGGTGGTCGAGTGATGAGAGCAGAAAACTTGGCAAGCTCTGGTGATGGAGCTCTCTTGGACGATGACTCATCAGAAACAACAGGGGGAACACTCTCTTCAGACTTTTTAACAACAGTTTTAATTATGCTAGAAATAGACCATAAGACAAAGTTAAATAACTTTCTTCTTGCAAAAGCATGGAAAACTGAAAGCAGAACAAGAGAGAAATGAGCAACCAATGGAACATGCATATGCAAAATATATATATATATTTAATGGTGACAATAAAACCAGAGTAATGGATAATATTACTGGTAAAATCAGATGATGTAAATTACATAATTGAGTAGAATATTGGGTGACTGAGTAATGAAATTCTTCAAAGTAAACAATATTTAAGAATTATTATGGAGACCAGAGTTAATTATTATTTTCTATATGAAGCTTTCCTGACTATTTATTTAAATAAAATAACAATATTTGTAACTATCAAATTGTGAGGAAAGAATAGGATCCTTTCATGATTAATTTCTTCCTGAATGACATTATAATATTAATACTTTAAAGTTTTTAAAAGAGTTTAAATGCTTTATTATTTTACTGAAAAATCAAAGATAAAAATTACTGTCAAAAATTCTGTAGATATACATTAATAACAGGCTACATTGTCGGGAAAATTATTAAAATTCTATTTTAAAGCATAAGATGATCTATAAAGAGAATGACGATAACCAAAACATCTTACAAATTAAAGAATATCGCTACAATTATGATTAATTAGTTCAGGTGATATTTGGTGGAACTGATTCTGAACTGGATGGTGGATTGTTTTTTCTCATTTAATTGTCACAATTTAATACTTAGTAATTTTCCAAAGAAATTTTTAATATATGACAGGTTTTGGAAGCATGCTTGCATCTTCAAGTTTGGCTGAAGATGCTTGTGCAAGGTCACAGTCATACTTGCAAGTATTGCTTTCAATACGAGCATGAAATCATTTTGAAAAAACAAAATTAAATAAAGTCCCACTTGAAAAGTCTTGAGAAATCTCATGTTTTTCAGTCCTGTATTCAACAATACAAAAAAGAATGATCACCGATTTCTTATCAAGAAATAACCTCTACAGCTATTTAAAGATTTTTAACAATGGAAATAAAATATGCATATGCAATACTTTGAGCAAGGTCTCCAAACAAGAATATCCCAAAAATGAAATGTTAACAAATACATGTTACACTCGTATATTGTCACTATTAAACATGTGAGATTGTCTTCCTCATTACTTAACAGCAAGACCCATACACTGATTAAGCTAATCCCTAAAATTTAAAATATTACAGAGAAAAACAATAGTGTTATCTATAGCAAGAAAGGTAAAATAGAAATATTAGAACTGTCAATTTAAATGGAGTCTTCAGTACTTCCAAAAGAATGAAAAAGTCAAATATTTAACTAACAGTAAAAGCAGAATAAATTGATTTTTTATGCAAAGTTATTACACTTATTCTTTAAATTAATGAAATAGCAAGATGAAAAAATGTCATCAAAATATTAGCAATATAAAGGAGAGACTGAAAATCAGACATTTTGGATTGAACACATTAATAATAATTACATAACAAAAATGAGCAAATATTTGAAAAAGACTAAATAAGGTATGGCAATAAAATAATGGTCTCTAGCAACTATCACTATAGAAACCCTTTCACAAGTGGAATCTTTTCTTATAAAACAGAGTTATTATACAAAAAACTTTAAAAAATAATTCATGCATTATAACTTCTCATAAATAGCAAAAAATGAAATGAATTTGCAAATTAATGGTCAAGTAGAAAGAATTGCCAAGATGTTCAAGTGCATATGACTATTATGCACAAAATTCATTCATCTCTAAACGTTATTCAGATGGAGATATGGAATTTAACAGGTTTAAAACTTTACTTAGTATAGAGCATTCCACTTTTAGTTGACAGTATTGTCCTTACAGTGAATGCTGTTGCCAAACGTACTCTCAGTCTACTCGCCTTGCAATTCCCGCGCCAAATTTGAATTGGCTACTCGATGTGTTAAGAGAAAGCACGTTAAAAATTTCCTAAGGTAATGTTTAAGAAAAAGGATAGTATTTATATGCAATATTTTCGCCTTGCAAAAGATCAAAGTTATAAATACCATGTGGATTTCTTGAAACTAGGTATTTCAAAGTATAATAATGGATTACTGGCAGGCGTTTGGCAGTTTACCATATCTTAAATAACTTTCTAAAAGGAAAATGAAAATGAAATGATGGGAATATTAGCAGGTAAAGCTTGAAAAATCAGAAATTATTGGAATTGCAAACTGCTTTACAGAAAGTATGAGATATCTGGAACGTTCTCATTCACAACGACGACAAGAACAATTTCATTAGTATTTCCTTACAACGCATTCATACTGATTATATTTACACAAAGTTGTGAATTTTTGGCTGGAAATAAATATCTCATTAAACTAAAAATCCTTCTTTGCAGGACAAAAAGCCATGCTCATCACAAGTAAATCAAGTATATCGCATAATTATATGACTGTGTAACCTTTTTAGTTTCTCGTAGACAAATTAAATTAAGAATGTGCCTCAGTGTGCATCTTTCCTTCTCCATTGATTATTTTGAATTCAAGTTGTGGCCTCTTCGCAGAATTCGATATCACCGAGAGACTTGCTGAAATAGGTAAAAATGAAAACTGTTTAATTCACAGCTTGCCTCTTTTAGACTTCTTTTCTCTTTTGGGAGAAATCTCCACAACACTGTTCGATAAGTTACGACGCCACAAAGACAAACTAAATAAGAACTCTAATCCTGAATTCCCAAACTTGAAGAGCCACTACGTTTGCTCAGATGTCTCATGTCTCAAGGGCCATCCTAAAACAGAGTTTTGTAGTCCCTCTCTCACAAACTATCCTATGAAGCTGCCCACCATATGAGATGAAGTGTTACATCTTCCAAGCACGCGAAATTTTCTGCTGTATTAAACAAGTAATTGAAAATTTTTGGGAATATTAAAGAATATTCGGAGCTTTAATGAATACATAAGATATGATAAATTCAGTCCATATCAATAACTGAAAGAACAAGACTTCTAACTATGATCATTAGTAATGACCCTTCAAAATAATCCATGTTCGCCGTATTTTGCGAAAATTACGAGAGTTGGAGTATTAATAACTAAACAAAAGTTGTTTCTGGGCTGCATAGTTGCCCGGAGTGTGGCTTGATTGAAGTGTTCACATTTTAAATTTAAAAAGATAGGTTTTCTTTTTGATTCTCTATGATATGGCATATTCCTCCTTCACTTATAACTGAAAGCGGGCATCTACGGGCAGTATTGTCAAATTTTGGCGCGCGGAAAAAATCTACAAGTTGAAAAATTCATAAATCCCTTTTTTATCAAGAAAAAGTCCTCATTCCTTCACTAAAAATATATTTACACTTTTCTTCAAATTTCTACGCAGAATGTTGGTGGGTATCTTGTACAAAACGTCAAGTCCTCAATCCTTCACAAAAAATATATTTTAAATGTTAGTGAGTGACATAATTCGAAAACTTCGATTCAAAGAATCTTATCCTTTTTATAAGAGGCGTTCAAACAAAGTAATATAAAATTATAAGTTTACCGGTAGGGAAAGTAAGGTATGAAGATATTTCTGTGTTAATTTTGTGTCGAATGATAGAACACTGTGCTCACAACAGCGTGATAAAGATAAAATAAGAAATTTGTCTTCCTACACGAAAATGTAGAGAAATAATTCATATCAATTTTATTTTTTTTAATACTGAGAAATAAATTCCACCACACTATGTATCCTTTATTTCTGCATCAGTTAAGAAGTTTTAAATCAAAAAAGTATTTTTTTGCAACGTTTGACAACATCGCGCCTTGCTTCTTACGGGGAAATACACAGGAAACGATTCTCCATAAGAACGCTGTACTGTCAACTTAATGTTGAATGGATAATAGCATAGATAATTTTCAAATACTCTTATGTATGAGGGGCGTTCAAATGAAAAGGTACAAAATGATAATGGGTATAATTGAAGCCTTTTTCAAAAGTAAATACCTAAGGCCTGAGCACCCAAGTATCCCACTGTTTCATAAGCCAAAGGGTTTCCTGCTCCCAGAATTCCTATGGCTATGGCAAGAGCACACCTTCACTGTGTCCTTCAGTTTGTCATCCGAGTTGAAGCGCTTCCCTTCGAGATGTTTTTTTAGAGGACCAAACAGATGGAAGTTGTAGGGTGACATGTCCAGCTTGTAGGATGGATAATCAAGCCGCTTGAACCCAGCCATTACATTATGTGTGACCCTAGAAACATGTGGACGTGCATTATCATGGAGCAGACTCACTCACTCCATGAGCAGACCTGGCCAATTGCTTCTTTTGGAATTACGTAGGCTACAGACACACCATATCTCCTGAATACGGCAACCATCAAGAGAAGAATATTGGCTGGTTTAACATCTTGTGCAGTCAGAAATCTGATGACGCCTTGCTGCTCCTCAAACGTCAAATTTTGAAGTGAACGTCATGATGTCCTCATATGCACTGCTGTGTCAATTGGATGGAAAATACAATCAATTGGTGAAGAACTGGCTCTTGTCACAGCAACAGGAATTCTAAGAGCAGGGAATCTTTTGGCTCATTGCACAGTGGGATAGTCAGGCCTATGGTGATTACTTTTTAATAAAGAATTCAATTATACCCAATGTGGTTTCCTATCTTTTCATTTGTACACCCATTATACATTCATTTCCTAGGCTTATTTTGGTTAACAAATGTAGACTTACAAGGAGGAGACCCCAAAGTGATGTCAAGGATCATGATGAAAGCAATTGCATGTGAAAGTAAATGGTGAGGTAGTAAAAAGTGAAGCAGGTTTTGGCTCTGTAGGTTCTCTGGGTTCAAGAGATAAAAAAATAATTTCTTATCCTAAATTTTACTAAATTGTTGGGTGTGATGCCATAGAAATTGGTGGTGCATCAGTAACGAGTTAGACTCTGGTGGCCATGTTAGAATCTTGGCATGTTCATATTTTTTCCTTTAATTTTCAGCCCTTATCCTTACGGAATACATGCTGTTGAGATAGTATCAATTACTGCAATTGTTTATTTTTTTCTGAATTTTTTAACTTGGTGAGGACTGGAATGGAGCTGGACTCTAAGCTGGGCTGACTCGTTACTGCTGCGCCACCAATTTCTATGGCATCACAACAAAAAATTTTGTAAAATGTGTGATAAGAAATTTCTTTCTTTTAATCTCTCGAACCTGGACCTATGGAACCAAAATCCACTTCACTTTTCACTATCTACTTTCACATGCAATTGCTTTAATCATGATCCTTAGCATCAGTTTGGGGTCTCCTAGTTAGTTCTCAAGAATGTGTAAATTGGACCATCAATCACTAACACATCTATTGGTAATCTAAAGAGAGCATTTCTAATAGTAGCATTGGGATGAATTTGTAAGTGATATTACTAACAATATTCAAGATATGGCTTTTTCGAAATTGATGAGGAGTAATTGCAGCAATCAAGCAGATTAAAAATGGAAAAGCAGAAGGAATAGATGGAGTGTTAGCAGAATATTTAAAACTTGTCAGAACAAAAGTTTCACATGTCTTAGCGCAGTTATTCACTAATTGCAGGACACAAGGAGGAATCCCCAAGCACTGGAGCCATGCAAGAGTTGTCCTTTTGAAGAAGAAAGGAAGCAAAGAAGACTTGAAGAACCACCCCCACATTGGTCTCCCTCCTATTGTTTACAAAACTTCTTGAGGGTAATGGCTGAACATTTAAAGACGACTCTACCATCTAAAGAGCAAGCAGAATTCTGGAAGGGCTTAAGTACTATGGACCACACCCACCCACTACAAGAAGTAATCAGCAGAATAAATGAATAGGAGATGCCACTAGTACTCTGCTTTGTTGACTTAGCTCAGACCTTCGACTTGGTAAGTACCTCATTTACATTAGAAGCTCTAGAAGAACAAGGAGTAGATGCAGAGTACATCTGCCACTGCGGTCGTGGAGTAGTTAGTGTTACTAGCGCTTCAACCCCATGGTCCTGGGTTCAAATCCTGGCTAACCAGATTTTTCCAATTAAGGAATGGTTGTTTGTGCTCCTTGTTTGTCTGTAATCCTTCAAGTTATTAAAACAGATATAATTGGGGTTTCCTCTTTCTGTTATAGAAATAATTAATCAATCGATCCATTTCCTATGCAACATTTATAAAAATGCCACAGTATCTGCAATGCTTCTTGAAAATACTGAAGAATTCAAAATAGAGAAGGGAGTTACACAAGGCAACTGCCTCTTCACAATTATTTTCACAGCTGTACTGGAGTCAGTTTCTAAAACCTTGGACTGCAAGCAGAAAGGTCTGCATTTCGCAGATGAAATAGTACTCTTTGCAACTGTTGGAAAAGATCTAGCTAGCTTAAAGTCTTCAAGAACTCAACACAGTGAGACAGAAGATAGGACTCAGGAGAAATTTAATGAAAACAAAGGTAATGTATAACTCTTTTGCAGCACAAGAACCGACCAAATTTGAAGAGACACCTCTGTAGGTGAGCTTAGAAAACACATACTTAGGACAACTAATAACAACAGGAGAGAACAATAGGATTAAACAGATTAAGTAAACAGAAGAATGAAACTTGGCTGAAGTGCCTTCTGCAGAAGTGCATATATTATGAAGTCTAAACTGCCAATGGTCTTGAAATGGAAGGTCTTCAACCAATGCCTTCATCCAGTGTTGGCCTATGGAAATAAAACCTGGGTATAAAATGCAGCAATAACCCAGCGACTTCAGATGACTCAAAGAAGTATGGAAAGATGCATGCTTGGGATCACCAATAAAGATAAAGATAAGTAGGTAAACCACTGAAATGGATGTGGTGAGAAGAAACGAAAATCATTGGACAAGAGTAGTTCTGAACTGGACAGCAAGAGATGTTAAAATACCAAGAAAGAGGCAAAAAGACTGATGGAACAGAGGGATCATTAAGTACTTAGGGGTGACATGACAAAGAAAGCTCAGAATGAGAATTGGACAGCGCTTGATGAGGTCTACATCTGACAAAAATACACCAATACTTTCTGGATATGCTTACGATAACATCTCCTAGTTCACCATCGTGTATAACCGTCCAGGTGTCTAACACAGAAGTGTTTTGAAAGACAACATTGCACAATATATTTTGGAAAGGACCCTTCTAGCCATTTTCAGAAATTCAAGTCCATATCATATTGAAAATATTCTCAAATGTAATTCCTTAGTGACGATTTAATTGTATGGTAGATTGCAAATTTTGTCCTGGCATTGAACCAAGGACTATCAGGGTGACAATACATTCTGTTTCGGGCCAGAAGATGTAAGTGAACTTACAAAACCCATCGTACAATAAATTCAGTAGTGGAAAAGTACCAAGTCTTTGCTTTCATTGTATTATGGCTTTCCACAAAGTCATGCCTACCAATATTGATTTTATAGTAAACATTTATTGTATAACTGCTAGCTAATTGGTGAATGATTTACAAAAACTACCCATTACTTGTGGAAATGCTTACAAAAACATTCCCAAGTTCAAGTCAGTGTACTACAAACAGGTAAAAGTAACTGGTTTTTTAACCCAGAACAAATTCTGAGAATGCCATTGCGTATTCCATAGATGACCTAGTCTTCTATAGTAACAATGGAAGAAATATCATCAAATGAGCATAGGTTCAACACCAGGTGGGTGCAAAACTTTACCCTTTAAAATGAATTGCAGCAAATTTCAAAAAATATTTGGTGGCCTTCCAAATGAAATGGAGGCTTAAGACCAGGCATATTAACAGAGGTCATGAATACATTTCATGTGCATAGTTTACTGTTTCCCGAATGATTCTTGGTTTGAAACCAGAGGGTCATTTGCATTCCCCCATACATTATTGTAGCAATTTTTACTCCTATGTGTATAAAGGGATATTTGGTGAAGCATACACATGTAATAATAAAACTTGTAAAACTTAAATATAATAATAACAAAAATTTTGATAACATATATTCGTTATCTCCTAACCTTGGCAGTAAAACACTCATTTGTTCCAAAAATATATTGTGAACTAGGAAAAGTGAATATTAGCCATTGCTAAAATTTGTTTACTATTTTATTGTAAAAGAGGTCCCCTTATCTTAATAACTGGAAGCTTTTCCTTCATGCATATGCATAAAGCATTCTGAGATATTCATAACTTAATTAAAATGCTGTAACATATTTTTTAGGGGAACAAGCGAAAACCACATCTTATGTGGGTGTGCGTTAAAACCTGGTTGTATATGATATAGGCCTGCTTTTCACTCAAAGAGTGTGTCTTAGTTACATAAATTTGGTCATTTTTCACTCTATAATGGAATAATTTTTCCAGATAATTAGGGAAGAATTATGAATTTTTTAACAGGAGTGGTAAGCAGGCATCACAATCTCTCCAGACTAAGCTAATTAGTCCACAAAATGCTGCACCCTCTTTCCAGTTTATTCGGTATATTTTCAGCTTGAGATCGTGACAAAAGAAGACTCCAGAAACATATTAATAAATCTACCATTCTGCTTCGATCATGAGACAAAATTGATAAAGAAGATCACACTCAATGCCAGAATCAGACAGGGAGGGGGTGAAAATATTTTGTTTTGAGGTATTTGAATTCTTTTCTCACAAAATTAGCCATTTTAAAGGAGAAATTCACAATAAACCATTCAAAATATAAGGCATAGTGTGAGTGAAAGACGTTGATAATGTAAAAGAAAATGTATCCTATCAAACAGGAAAAGGAATAGTTAAAGTGGGTTTCAGTGCCAGGGAAAGGAAAATACCATCTTCAGTGGGAAGCAGGGAATCCAAAATGGTACTTATGTCATATGTTTGTATGAAAAGGACCAGGAGAAAATCACAAATTAAATGGGATAATGTCTTAAACTGGTTTTGCAGTATTTTCTAATATATTTTCCTCTGAAAGGATGGAACTTACTAGGAAGATAAAATCAAATTTTTGCAACTCTCAATAGTATGTGACATGAGACAAGAAAGGGACCTCTAATTACCATCTTAACATTAGCATTGCTAAATGCTTGCACAGCTGTGAGATCATGTTACATATATGGGTTTCTGCCAAGAATCCAACTTGGGACTGCTTTCTTGCGTTTGACAGCAATAATACAAACAACTAAATCAATTCTAATGTTATATAGATTGTGATGCAATAAAATACCTCTTTGATAAAGACAATAAATAAAAGATGTTACTAAGTTTCATATCAATGGATTATTTTTTCACAACTTAGTCAACAGATTATAAAAATTTCCTTTTGTATTGTAACTAATTCCTCTTAACTGCAAGGCAAGGACAATAACTTTAAAAAGTTTCTACTAAATACAATGATAAATTACCAACTTTATAGCTATCAATTTATGTGCCTCTAAATTTTAGGTATTAAACACAATGATTTTCACAAGGAAAACATTTATATCTAGAAATAGAACTCACGTCTAAACTATAAATACCAATATCTAAATATATTAAGTCCATAGTAAAATACATTAAAATAAAAGTTTAAATTTAAATAATCTCACTAAACAAGTAACTCCAATATCATTATCATCAATAGTGATCAACTCTATTAAAAAAAGTACTACAATATAAATGTGCTATTTATTATCCACGCTTTTATGTTCCTCAGAAAGAAGTTAACCAAAACTAAGTAAACTGAGCCAATCACTTTCTTAACAACTTCAAGATTTATTTAACCGTTAATGAAAGGATAAACAAACTAGCATATGCAGTCCATAAAATTATGAATTTCAAAACTTATAACTAACATTATCATTATTCTTAATAATGAAATCTCGATCTAATGTTTATCTCATTCAAGACAATAAATCTCTTGATTAAAATGAAAAATAAATTTTGGTCCTCTCAGTAAGAAAGGAACTGAGAGAGCCAGACACTAACAATGCCCTAAGGTAAGGTGACGTTTACATCATGTTAATATGCAAGAAGCAGAAGTGAGAAAAAAAGTTACTAGAAATTACTGGTTAGTTTTGTGTTTCATGTCAAAGTTAATGAAAACATGAGAGAAAACTAGGATAGAGAGCTTTTCATCTTAAGAATAGAGCATAAAATAATTTCTGAAGATCATTTTTCCAAATTAAACAATTGTAGTTGTAGCACAAAATGTTTTCAGGAATGCTTTGACTATGAAAACTCTGATTCTAACTCTTTAGAGAATTTACTATCCTTCATCAAAAAATGAGTAGTTGATTTTATTAAATAATAAAAGACCATTTCATCAGTTTCCTTACAATATGACGTAGCCTCTGTAAAAAATACTCCACTATCCCATGGATATATAGGTATATATATATTTCATAGATATATTAGAAATGGACAAATTTTTCATTTAAATCCTAACTTTCTCAGTTCAAAGAGTAATTCCTGATATACATTAATAATAAATCAAAAGTCATAAAGCTTTTCTTGACATTAGTTAAAGAAGGAATTTAGCAAAATATAGTAGAAGTCCGCTGTAATGAGAGCTGTTAAAAATTGGAAAAATTCTCATTCTAAAGCACACTCATTATAGACGAATACTCTTGAAGGGCAGCAAGTGTGGCAAAATGGAAATGTAGGGTTTTCAATTCTTATGCAAATGCTTCATAATGCATAGAAAAGAAAGTTCACATCAAAAATATTATTTCATTGATTCATAAACCATTAACAACGTGCATATGTACAGAGGGACAAGCTTCCTGAAGCATTTTTACCAAGGAGGATGAGGCTACTTATGGAAAACAAATGCATGAATTAGGTGATGATAAGTTTTGCATTTAATATTTTTCTGCTCTTTGAAAAGATAATGTGCCTCAGAGTACCATTTGCTAATCATACTTAGTCTCTCACCTCAGTTGATGATTTCAAGATATGCCTCCTGCAAGACAAATATAGAAAAAAGGCACTCATTATAGCAATACTTCAGAAATAACCACTTGTTATAATAGATGTAACTCCCTATCGCAATAAACTCGCTATGATGAAACTCGTGTTATAAGCCACACTCGTTACAATGGACTTCTACTGTACTTTGATGATGAGTGAAAAACCATGAGATTATATTGGAATGTAGAATAGCACATAACATGACAAAAAGCATTTCTAATTGTAATGCAGCTGTAAATGAAATGATTCTCTTCAATATGAAGTACTCATAAAAATTGATTCATTTCTTACTTTACTTTGCCAAAGTGTAGTTCTCCTTTGTCAGAAAAGCTTTTTCAACCATCCACACTTTCTAGAATGAAGATGTGATTAAATTATAGAATTTGCATGACCAATAGGGAGGTGATGAATTTACAGTATTTTAGGAACTATCATCCTAAATGTTATCAAAAGTGGAGACACAAACTGCCCTTGTCAGAACATATTGCAGCTGCTTAAACTTTCTTGGTACATTTACATCTGTTAGCAGTTAAAATGATGGAAACAGTCGATGAATGATTCTATTATTTGTTGAAAAATTACTAAGAGAGAGAAAACTCTAAACAAAATAAACTATTCTTTGCAAATCAGTTACAATAATGAAGGGAATCTAAAAAATGATGAGCAATCAAATGAACCCAAAGATTACTTTAACACATAAGAGTAACACATAGCTCCTTACTTCTGTGATAAATAAAATATGCATGAGTATGCATGGTGCCCTATGAATTTGTCAAAAGTAGTAAAATCAAGGTTCTATCAGCAATAATATAAGTTCAATTGCTGACATAATGATCTGGGCCACTTTTTTTTAAGTCTTAAAAAAAACTAACTTTAGATCAAGATTTCACTGTATTACAGACATGCATTTCATAACGAGCCTACACTTGAATATATAAATCAAGATGACTTAAGCAAGACATATTATTTTCAATATTGTCTCTGCATTACTAGCAGAAAATCAATTTAAGATAGAAAAATAAAATAACCTAAACCAGTCATGAAATCTCAATTTTCAGTCCTATTCTCTCCTATAAAAAGCAAGCAAACAAAGAGATTTTACACAATATATCAATATGAGAATCCTTACCGCAACCTTTATTAGTAGCATTCAATTTTTGCCAGAATCCTTCCAAATAGGAACCAAGAATCTCTTTCGTTTTTTCCCACAAAGCTTTCGAGGATTTTTTAATGCCTTAAAAATTTGAATCTTCCTGCAATAAATTAATATGTTAGCCAATTAACAAAAAATATGCATTCTAGAATACTCATCTTTTCGAATGATCTCCAATTGAATTGGAAATGAAATGGGTAAACATGACAGTATATATCCGTAAAAGGTGCAAATTGATGGAAAAGAGAGTCAAGCAGTCCCAAAGAAAGCTTCCTCCAAATCTACTCTCTGAATCAGCTTTGATATGCTTCCATTCACAAGAGAATTGGAAAAAAGATCAGTAAAACAGAGGATTACTCTTAGGTAATTTTATATCGCTAATTGTTTCCTGGTCTTTCACTCATCTCATGTACAGCTCTTGCTTATGTCCAACGAAAAGAATTTACAAATAAAGGTTGGTATACATTCCAAAACAATCAATCTTGGAAAAATACTGATGATGGTGGTACATGCT
Source organism: Pachydiplax longipennis (assembly GCA_036926295.1). Lineage (NCBI taxonomy): Eukaryota > Metazoa > Arthropoda > Insecta > Odonata > Libellulidae > Pachydiplax > Pachydiplax longipennis. Next base: position 235,568 of record JAVFKF010000102.1, on the reverse strand, counting down.
ATTGTAATGAGGGCCACCTTTGTATTTCATGATAAACCTGTGTACTGAAGGGAATATTTCATCTTGCCAATGGAATGCAATCAGGTAAAATAGGAGCAATTTTTATATTAGCAATTATACAATGCCGTTTTCTTTGGAAGTACCTTAGAATCCAAGCTATCAAGTCATGCACTATCAAGAGAATAAAATAATTAAATCTACATGTATGTGTTCATAACTAATAGAGATGTTTATCTACAAGAGCAGCTCTTAAAGCATATCCCAAGAAATGAAGCCAATTATTGTTCAAGTACTTACATTTTTCGGCTTTGATCTGGAGTAGGAGGTCTTGGAGACGAAGATGGAGGAAGTTTAAGAGTTAATTTTGGAACAGATGTTTCAGATTTTTCTTCGCGCTGAAAAATGTATAATGTGGCAATATCATAAAATGAATGACAGTCTTTTCAATGGAATGCAAGGTTCAGAATAATTTACAAGTGATTCAATCAGGACCCTTCGATTAACAAATAGATTCATTGCACGTTCATTTACCACAGTTTAAATGTCATTAAGGGAATCAAATTAAAAACTGTCTCCATATCCAATGAAAACCATAAGTTTAACATTATATTTAGTATATAGAAAAATTCAGTGACCTTAATTTACATTCAGTTAAAAGTTACTTTTAATTTGCTTAATCTTCTTTAATTTATTTAAGTATTAGCACAGGCCACAATGATTTCTAATTTAATATTAAGTTTACTGAAACCAAGATTTGGAAGCTCAAACACCAATAAGTTCTTTTTAAAAAAAAAACATTCTGGTTCAGCAAAATGCAACATATAGGTAATTTGATGACTTATCATAGAGTAGAACAAAGGAAAATGTGATACAATTGGTCCAGGCATATACTTCTAAATTAAATCTCTTGTGACTTATAGAAAGGCAACTGAATAAAATTGCCTCACAAATTGTGAAGTACATCTCTTAATGAGAAAAAACCTTATTCCATCATTGATTAATAGAAGAAAGATTAAAGAAAATGGATTTAGATTGTCTGATTAAGATGTCTGCATTTGTAGAAATAGTTAAACAGATTTATAAATTGAAGTTCTGTTACATATGTGTTGTAAATTGAAAAAAGCAAACAAAAGAATGTACTAGAGATATTGGTTCTCTAAGAAAATATTCCATTCTTAGCTTAATTACTTCTGGTAATGGCAAACATTAAGGCACTTGAATGAAACGTGAAAAGTAATGATAATGAGACAGCATACTTGATATGCATAAAGAGAACTAACAACTCTAATTTGCAGTAATTTTTAATTACTCAAACCGTAATGATGCTTCATTACTTTTTGTTTTATTTATGCTGAGAGAAGGGGATTGGTGATGGATCAAAGACTTAATAAGTTTAAATTCTCCAAAATTAAAGATAAGAAACATTTGTTCCAACCGAAAAATATAGGAAAAGAAAATAAAGTGTCTGGTGTGTGGAAGTACCTTTAACAGTCACCCAATCAATAGAATTAACACCAATATACTTCATTCTCTATAAATTTTCAAAACAACACAAACTTTAACTAATGAATTTTTACTCAATTCAATGCCAAAAGTCACAGAAAATAATAAGAGGTTTGGTGCCAACTTGTCCCAATGTAAATACCGTATTTACTTGAAAATAACACGCCATGGAATGTAATGTGCACCCCAATATTTGAGTGTCAGAAATAGAAAAATCATCTGCCAACTAATCTATACAATCACTTTATTTGCAATACCGTACAGAACATCGGTAGTCATCCAACTTCTATCTTGTATGGGGAATTCATAGCCATGCTCAAGTAAGTGTACACATTAACCAATATTTACAAGCCCACTTTACCTTAATATCTATATTAATTATTATACTATATCACCTACATTACTTACGTGCACTCTTTAAGTAATTTAATAACTATCAATTTAAAAATTTGTTGGGCTTGTCGATTCCATATTTCAATTAAAAATTAACAGCTGACAGTTTAGTCTGGAATACTTTGGGGCTTTACAGACAAAACATGAATAGCACATGGGCAAAAATCTTGATGAATTACATAGAACAAGGGTTAGCAGTAGATTTGACATGCCGTGCATTAATGGAAATGCCCACAAGTAGATATGTGCCCAAATCTGGTGTGCCATTGATTACAATGTGCACCTCGATTTTATAGCCGAAAAAAGACCCAAAAGGGTGCGTGTTATTTTTGAGTAAATACAGAAGAACATGAAAACATAAGCCAAATAATATTTCAATCTATACAATCTCTTTATAGCTATACAGATAGTAAATGAAAAATATACCTCTTTGTCCTTTTTCTTCTCCTTCTTCTTTTCCTTAACTTTATCTTTTTCCTTTTTCTCCTCTTTATCCTTCTTCTTCTCACTTTTCTCTTTGCTTTTTGATTTCTCTTTCTTATCCTTCTTCTTTTTCACTTTCTCTTTCTTCTCTTTTTTATGCTCTTTGCATTTCTGATACAACAGCAATAAACAACAACCATAAATACAATCATAGCTCTACATATGTGACAAATATACCATAATAATCAATTGGACACAAGTCTTTCCATAAAATACCTCATTTTAATATTAACTTAGTATTGCATTTTTCATAAGATTTATATTTTGATTATTTCATGGCATTAGCAGTATTTTATATTTATTCATTTAGTATCAAAAACTAAAAAATCCCAAAAAGGATAAGATGAAATGAATGGGTTGGAAATTGAATAAGAAAAATGTTATTCCTAATTGGGATGAGTTACACTGATACAAGAACACAAACTGAAACACATTCAAATCTTTCATTTTCCCTTTTTAGTATTTACACTGGAATTCATGGTTAATTGAAATCAAAGAGAAACTTCCCCAAAAATACCAACTGTAAATTTTTGGATTAATTAGCTATAATCCATAGCAAATTTTAGTATGGAAAACTTTCTTCATCTCTTTTGGTAGCTTTTTACTACTACTACTATGTGCTGCAGTCCCCAAATAACTAATTCAGCCAAACAGAAGCATAAGCTGCTCTAATTAAATCAAATATAAAGAGTGTTGTGTTACAAAACAGTATTTCATAGTACAAAATATTGGAAATATCCAACCAAGTGATGTGTTCTCTTCACAAGCTGTTCAATACTAATTCTTGCTAAAAAAAGAAGTTTCAAAGTCAAATATACAAATTTGTCAAGACTTGAAATACTTGACATTAGATACGTGAAACAATGTATGATAAGTCATTTTTTAGTTTAAAATTATTCCAGATTATTATTAAGCTTAATTACAGAAAATTTGGGTCATCATTAATCAGAAGATACCTTGAGTAGTACAGTAACAAAACAATGAAGAATGGAGGAAGAAATACAGAAAATTGAACATAGAGCTCAGGAAAGAAACAGATAAAGCAAGGAAAGAATGGCTTGAAAAGGAATGTGCAGAAATCAGAATTGATCAGATGAAAGGAAAACATTTGAGTAAATGCTTTGTAGAAAAGACTGTGTTCAATGGAAAACCTTGGCGTCAATTTTGAAAGAAAAAGGGGTAGATTAAAGAGGCATATAAGAAATTTATATATGGGCCAAAAGGCATTTATAAGGATAGGAAATGAGAAAATGGAATGGTTCCACATAGGACAAGGAGTGAGGCCAATTCTCTTTACAATATATACAGAAGAAATGGTCTCAGAATGTTGGAAAGGAGAAAAAGGAGTGAGCATTGGAGGGAAGAAAGTAGATTGCATAAGATTTGCAGATGACATGATACAAATCACAGAAAGTACTAAAGGAAATGATAAAGCAATTAGAGAGTATGGAAGAAAGATATGGCATGAAAATAAACCAGAAGAAGACAAAAGTGATGAGAATAGGACAGGATGAAACAATGGAAGTATTTGTTAAAGGCGTGTGACTAGAACAGGTGGAAAATTACAGATATCTAGGTACAGTGGTGACAAGTGATTGAAGAAGCAAGAAAGAAGTAAGAATGAGAATAGGGATAGCAAAGGAAGCTTTGGAAAGGAAAGGAAGAGAGAAAGCAAAAATTCTAACAAGCAAAATTGATATAGACTTGAAGAAAAGGATGGTAAACTGCCTGATATGGAGCATGTTTCTGTATAGGTGTGAAACATGGACCCTCAAGAATGACTGTATAAGAAGCTTCCAAAATGTGGGTATGGAGAAAAATGCTGAACATAAGATGGATAGACAGAATAAGGAATGAAGAGATGCTGAAAAGAATTGAAGAGGAAAGGATATCGATTAAATTAATCAATAAAAGAAAAAAAAAGACTGGATTGGACACACATTAAGAAGGAATTGCTTGTTAAGGGAAATGATCGAAGGAACATTAGAGGGAAAGATAAAAGAGGAAGGGGAAGAATCCAAATGATCAAATGAAAAATGATATGCAGAAATGAAGAGAAGGGCAGAAGATAGAGAAAGATGGAAGAATGATACCATAGACCTGAGCAAGCAGATGACAATGATGACCACTTAAGATCCATTTTGAATCACATTTTAAACGACAAATATTGTATGAAAAAGCAGTTTAAACGTAGGCCTTTAAAGCATATACATTTCCTGGTGCATCTTTCACCAACTATACTGTCAAGAGTCAAGAGCTACCAAAATACTCATGTCCTTCACTCAGTATTTCACATGAAGAAAGCAAATAGTAACCAGCAAAACACCCATGAATCTGCAAACTCAGCACCAATAAATATTGTTTTTAAAATGGATAATTTCTAAGTCAAAGGAAAAATTAAATCTATGTAAAAATTGCAGCACACTTGATCAACTTACCTTTTCACCAGATTTCTCTTTTGATGGCGTAACTACTGACTGAGGTGTTTTTTTCTCCACAGGAACAGGTGGAGGAGATTCTTCCTTCATTTTGGTCACCTCTTCAGCTCTTGGTTGCATAAAGAGTGGTGGGGGAAGAGGTAGGTTAGGCATGGCTGGGTGAGGTAAATTGGCTGCTTTGGTGTAAGGCAAGGGGAACCTTGGAAAAAGTGGGTGGTGTCCAAGAGGAGGGGGTATGAGTCCTGGAGCTGGAGGAAAAGAGGGAAAGAAAGGAAATACTGGAGTTTGGACACTTTCCTGTGGAACCTCGGGAGTTTTAGGTCTTCCAGAGTTTTCCAAATCATTAACTTCAAGTTTCTTTGCAATGAGAAGCTCTTTAGCAAGTTTCCCTTTTGACTCTTTCTTTGCTAATGATTTGGGTTTCTTTTTCATTTTTTCAGAGATTTTCCTTAACTTACGTGATAGAGTAGGGAAATCTGGTGTCTTTGGAGTTGATGGTGTTCCTGGTGGTGATAAATCATTGTCATCAAACATATAAATATCTTTGTGTGGATCAGGACCATGGGCCATCAACACCTCACTTACTGAGCTATTGTTTTTACACCCTGGCATTGGCATGACCTGCAATTTTCCCTCCTTGCAATTATGAGTACTTTCTTTCATACCACGCATAATTACTTCATCAATACATTCATCTAGCTGGGCTAACCTTGCCTTTCGTTGTTGATTTTGAATGTCTGATTCATCTATCACTAAATCTGGAGAACTCTCCCTTGAATCTTTTGGATATATCTCCTCTATTCGCTCAACCTTTTCCTCTTTAACTTTAGATATCTTTTTGAAGATATTGAGTTTTTCCTTATTGGGCTCTGAGGATAATTTACCCTCGATAATTTTGGAAGATTTATTTTTTTCTACCACTGGAATTACAGTCTTTGGGGGTGGCATGACAAGCAGTGGATCAACTTTAGTAAGTTTTGGCTGACTAGAAATTTTATTCAATTTACAGGCTTTGCTATGTGATTTACTTAACAATTTGGAACTACTCAGTTTAGATTTAATTCCTGACCCACCTGGAGTACTGCGGGCCATTGACTTCAGAGCACCTGTTTTCAAAGCTTTTAATTTAGAAACCTCCTTCATACTGATCAACTTTTTAACTTTGGAATCATCAACCAGAATATGTTTCTGACTCTTTTTGCTCTCTTTTGATTTCATTTCCTTCTTCTTGTTTTCTTTGTCCAATCTCTTAACCCCATCTATAGATTTCTTAAGCATTCCCTTCTTTGATTTCTTTTCGCCTTTCACCTCTGGAGGTACCATTGGGTAGGATGGAGGCTGTGGAGAGTTAGATCGGGAATCAGGAGGAATTGGTATTCGAGATTCTGGAAGTTTACCCTCCCTCGCAGGGGAGAGAAATCCCGACGTTGTCATCATCACGCTTGTTATTTCTCTCAATGGCCTTCCTTCTTCCTCAGGAGCACACCTGGAGGAAAAATTGAGAAGAAAAAAAACTATGTACTCATGGCTGACTTTTATAACCAAAATTGGAATGAAAAATCTAAAGTCAACCAATTCAAATTAGCATTACAATCACTTCACTGTATAACATTTAATAGGTTTCCCAGAGTTTGAGATGTAATATATGTTATTTTTATAATTTTGATAAAAATCAAATCTTTCATACTTTATAGTATTTGAAGCTTACTATGTTTTGTTTCAAATCCAAATCCCCAAATTTGACTTATACATAATTGTCTCACCCTAAAAATATCCATTTATAAGTGACATATCTTTTAGCTCTTAATAGTTAAAAGTAATAATTAGAATAATAAATTGTCTTCATTCAGGCAAAATTGAGACTAATAAGTCTCTTCTTACATCTAACCATTAAGAACTAGTATATGGAAAAAGTCTTCTGGTTATCATGGAAGTAAAACTACCATAATCAGCAAAAATCATCAGATAAAACTCACTCTCAGGAGCAGCCTAAAAGGAGCTGATGCAGACTCATATCAGAATTTAGTAATTATGAGAATTGCTCAAATTTAAGACATGGGGCACCTGAATTGAAGTCCTCACCCATGCAAAAGCGATGAATGAGAAAGGGTAGTCTAGGCTAATCTACTGTCTCTGTTTGACAACCCCACACTGCATACCTTTTTCCTTATTACCCAAACAAACATCATTAAATAAATCAATATTTATAAAAAAAATATCAAAAGGATAGATAAATTTTGAAGAAAAACAGCTATGTATGTGTTAGGTAAGTAAAAAGGTATGAAAATGTTCTTGAATGGTAAACAGGACGAGAGGAAATAACATATATTGAAGTAGGCAAAATTTTAACAGACGTAATAGAAATAATGTCAGAAGTACCCCTGGGAGGATTAATTGGATCATTACATTTCTCAATCTATATAAATGACTTAATGAAGGAGATAAAATCTAGAATAAGGCTTTTTCTCTGATTTTTGCATAATTCATTGAAAATTTAAAAATTCTGAAAATGAAACCAAAATATTACAAAAAGACATTGGAGCTGCTGAGAGACGGCATTATTTATGTCAAAAATGGAATGAAGGTTAAGGCCAAGAAACTTAAAAACATAATATTCACAAATAAGAGAAAGAAGAGAGAAATTACTTATGAGCTTAATGGAAGGAAAACTTTCAGGGTGAAAAAATGCAGGAACTTGGAGGTTATATTTAGTAATAATTTGGATGGAGTGCCTACATAGACAAAATCGTGTCTAAAGTATTAAAAAATCTACATTACATTATGAGAAACTTATAGGGAAGTAGTATCAAAAGAGTTAAGAGTATAAATCTAAAGTGAGGCCTCTATTGGAATACTCAACAAATGGGTGGAATCCACATGATTAAATTTTTATCAAAAAGATAGTGAAAGTTCAACAGAAAGCAGCTAGATGTATGTTAAGGAGAACTAGGAAAGAAGATAGCATTACAGGAATGTTAGAGATACTCTGTAGGGAAAAGTTAGAGAAAAAAGTCAGCATAAATTGATTTCTTTGAGGTAAGAAACAGAAAACAGGGATGGATGGAGTAAAACAGCAAAATATCCGCATTATAAAATAGAGAGGATCGTAAGCAGAAGTTAAAAAAGAAGAAGCAAAGGACTGATAACACTAAGTATTCTTTTAAAAATATAGGGGTAAAAGAATGGAGTCTTGAACGAGGTTTGAAAAACTTTACCAAAAACATAAAGTCTGAAAGTAGATGCTGTATTTTATTCCATGAAGTGGAGGTATTAAGTTTTGTAATTATTTGCATATTTGCTAATGTGATGTGTAAAACTGATGAAGTGACATTTTGAATTGAAAAGGAATGTTGTAAATGATGCCTGTGATAGTTTGTAACTGTAATTATGAGATATATCAAGTTTACATGAAATATTAGAGGTTCCAGGGGTATATTTGGTAAATTAAGTCTTCTCGTAATTTTCCTGTGTTCTAATGCTGTTTGTAAATATAGGGATGCTATTTTGAGTGTTTATCTGTATAAGATTTCAGGTAAAGGGAAAAGGGAAAGTAGATTCTGCTTTATGTATTCTTAGATTTAAGTGTTCTTAGGTTGTGCTGGCACCAGAAGAATTTCAATCTACAGCCTATAAAAATAGATAAAATATAAATGTTGAGGTGGTGGAAGAAATAAGTGAAACATTTAGAAGAGAGAGACTTCAGGAGAAAGATTGGTAAAAACATTTGACAAAATAAACAATCATAATATTTTTCTATAAAATTTAGACAGATAGACCACTCTTCCAAAAACCTTTGTGAAAACAAGCACAAAAGAACCAGAAAAGTTGAGAAAGGCAGGGGGAAGATACTGATGATGACACTATGTGAATTCACTTCCTACCCCACAGTAATTTTATCTAGTGTAAAAGTTACAGCAAGCGAATTTAATGCTTGACAAGCCAAATTCAGAAAAGATGATTTTCATTCATACTTAATGTCTCACTTCCCGCATGAATAGATCTTCATTTACAGACAAATATTATTATTAAAATCTTGAGTTATAGCTGTAAGAATATTGCCTTCAATAAGTATTCTATAATTATAATATATACTAATTCAGTATCCAATCCTTAGGATCTGAGATAAATGATTCTATGTAAATTTATTCAATGAATCTTATGAGGTAATCTAATAATGCATAAGTAAAAGAAAGAAAAAGGCACCTTGCTCGTCTTACAGCACTAGATTCTGCACAGATGGGTTCACCAGGTCGTTTGAAAACACCTGCTTTGGGACTAGTCACAGGTGATGACCCATTTAAAGTGCTCTCTGCAGCACTTTGCTTCCCGTTGTATTCATCCTCTGAAATATACACATGGTGCTAACGATAAGATATATATACTAAAAATATTTACCATGGATGTGAGAAGAAATGCAAAAAGTTTGCTTCAATAAAGCATGTCATTTTATCTAAATGCTAAATTACAATGAATAATTATTATTGTGCAATAAAGAAAATAAGTGCAAAGATAATGATAAGATAAAAATGGAAGACTTTCCTAAAAAAAACATCTGCGGAATAATGGCAATATTCATGATCATAACACAACATATCAAAAATTTGGTCTTTGGACACAATACTGAAATAATTTTGGACAAATGTTTTTTTTTAACAACAATTACAATTGATTCATTGTACTCAAACATGAAATCATATCTGAGGTGGGTTCAGCTTTGTTTAATTATGCTCCTATTTTCACTTTATTGAAGCTATTAGCAATTATAATATAACTATAATAATGAATGAAAGACCGCTTTGTACACTTCCACCGCAATGTTTATTTTGGTAACATGTTTCGCTAGTGCCCTAGTGCATCATCAGGCCAGATGATGCTAGAACACTAGCAAAACATATTGCCAAAATAAATATTGCAGTGGAAGTGTACAAAACGGTCTTTCAATCATTGCAATGGCCTTCCACGAGGTAACGCCTTACCATATTGAGTTTAATTATAATAAAGCAAACTGACTTATTAAAGGCAAATCTTCCAAAACTTTTCTTTCATATAAAATTGAAATATTGTTGTATTCAGCTAAGTAATGAAAGTGTCAGTTATTAGAGACATAAGAATATTCTTGAAATGTTTTTATAAAATCCATTTACATATATAACTATCCACCGATTGTTTTTGAGAAAGATTACCATAATATAAAATTTTCACTGCTGATACATCTCTGATATATTGAGAAAGAGCATAAATGATTAAAATGATCAAAAAAATGGTGATTACTTAATGCAAATGGCTAATTAAAATGAAGTAATAATATTGATATTGACTAAACAGCATATCAATATTTGAATAAATGAGGCACAGTCAGAGTAAATTTCATCTCTCAGACTCTATACGAAGAAATAATTATTCACACACATTATACGTATATGATTATATAATAAAAATATTCCATTCAATCACATAAATAATTCCAATACACAGGAACTAACCTCCTTGCTATAAAATACAGAAATATCTTCCTTAAACCTTCTGTAAATGTATTCATATCATTAAATTTGAAATAGTTTATAGTTGAGCACTGAAAACCTATAAACTACACCTAAATATTATCACATATTTAACTTAAATGTAATCATGAAATATTAATAAATTGCAGAAACAAATTTAAGATGAACTTCCATTGCTAATGATGTCCATAACATGCAGAAGTATGAAAAATTATAAATATATATCAGCATATCCATAAAAGAAACCTCTTAATTAAAAATTTGCAAAATTGTCAAATTTAATGTAACCTGTATCAAATATAGCTATTCTGTTACACCATAGCTCAATTAGTATTTCATATAAAGTAGTTATTTTCATATTTACTATGATAATTGAAATTGATTACCTTCCATCTCAGGATGCATGGGTGGAAGATGTTCATGAACATGAACAGGCCTGTGAACTACTTCACGGCTGCCAGGTTTTAAAAAATTCAAGTGTGATTCATGCGGGATAGGAAATTTCGGGATATCTTTAGAACATGGCACTGGTTCCACAAACTGAACATATTCCTCAAGTTCATCTAAATTGATTCCAAGGTCACAAAAGGCTAATGCTAAATGATCTAAATTTGGTACTGTATAACCATCTGGAACAAATAATAAATTACAGTTAATGAAGATACCTAGTAATTAACATTCTATGACAACCATGGTTAGAGAAATTGAATCATTTCTGAATGAGATTTTAATCAGTTTTGCTGGATAAAATCTTGTAAGATTTGCATTCATTTCACTACATATTCAAATACTTTTCATCCAGGCTCCATGTCAATCCTTTCACTTATGACATCAACAATTACACCAATTTATAAACGAAATCTAAGCATATTACAATAAAAAGAAGTTTAAGTCAAAATAATACAAATTCATGCCATCTAAATGAAGATCAATAGTTTCACTTTGTTATAATAAATCCCATTATTTTCTATCTTTTGCTACCTTTACAATATGTTTTCTTTCTTAAAAGGTTAAAATAACATCAATGTGTGAAAATTAAATTGAGATTTACTCTATAATATTGAATAAACACTCCTATTCTCAATGAGTGCATCTCTATGCTCAAAATTGATCGAAAGCATGATTCAGAAATTTTATGAACAAAGAATTTAAGAATACAGCTATACGCTTATGAAAGTACTACAAGACACAGGTAATCGCAAATTTTCGAATGATATCCCAAAGATTTACAAACACGAATAAAATTTGCCAGTAAAAAAAGTTTGCATTTTAAGTAAAGTAAGAGAAGTAAGTCTCTCAGTAAAACAATTAACCGAGTATATAATTCAATTGATTACACACTCCAACTCAAATAGCTAACGAGAAACAAGCTAAAACTGATTTAAGATCATCCCTTACCTTAAAAAAGGCAATAATCAAAATGAGACAATGAACAACCTAAGAATATTACCATGCTGAAAATTATTCTTTTAAGTTCATAACAAAAGCATATGATTTATTCCAAATAAAAAACGATGTAATGAATAACGGCCATTAACAATGTTACCAAAAATGTAATTTCAGTACACAACTTTTGTTGGAAAACGGATAGATAAGCTCGCCGTATCTTGAGTTAATTAGTTATAATAAGCAAGTCCGGAATTTTAAGAAAGCATCTCAAAAAACATAGACGAGACCATGCAATATCACAATATTTTAGTACGCTATTCTTTCCAAGCCATTATTTTTAACTAAAACGATAATTTTAGCATAAAAATTGATTAAATCCTTTTAAAACTAATTAAAATAATGCCAAGATTATTGACAAAATCATTTTCCCTTGGCGTGCAAAAATAATCCAATAGCTAGATCATATTAAATTCACCAGACCTACTACTAGACGTCTAAATGTTTTGCTGCAGTTACTTACAATGCTCCGAGTACCTATGAGTTAGCTTGCTCAAATCTTGAATGTAATGATGAAGAATATCCACCAAAATCTCCAACGCTGAATTCTGAATAGTGTGCCATCCAATCGTTTGACATATTTGAGCTACAACGACTCGAAGTACACCTTTTGTATACGCTTGTGTCATTGTTGAATCGTTAACTCTTCATAAAGGCATATGCGAGTTCAGCTGTATAAAACTCTCAGGTAATTAGATAAAAACCATAAAAGGGTTGATTAACACAATTAAATTAATCAAGACCTCGATCCGAACAACTTCTTTGGTTTGTAAACACAATAGCGTCGGTGTCCCAGAACTCTTTTGCCTCTTATAAAATTATCCCAGACATAAGGAACCTACTTCAAGTAATTAAACGTTCATAAATACACGACTTGGAGAGGAAATAGATACGCATTGCATATGAGAAATGTATTACTTAAAAACATATCAGGCACATTACTTCCGCACAAACACATCAGATCATGACGATGGTCGAACAGTGAGCTTCACTCGCTTCCCTCAAGCGACGTTGCCAGCGGTGATAGGCTGAAAACTTAGAGATGTCTGATACAGAGCGTGTCCAGTTTGTTGTCTAGTTTTAACGCGCCGTCAGAATAACGATTTTCTACAGGAGAGTGTTTCCTTACGGCAATTATCCTTGAATAAAATTCTAACGTTGAATTTATCCTCAAGTTCAGTATCATCTCCAGATTTCGACATCGTGGATGTAAAAATCGTGACTCTCAACGCTACCTTTAGCAAAATCCTTGTACTACATAAGATTAAATGTATATCACACATAACTTCAATATACAGTGGCGCTTGTTTGAACGGAAGCCTGGTAAAATCTTGGATATTCTATTCTAATTCTAGGGCGTACATGGTTTTTATGTACATCTGATAAACATCGAAACCTGTGAAAGATTAAAAGTATTGTGGTAACATGTAAATCTTATTTCTCTCTTACTTACACCACGGCGTAAACAAGGTCCTCTTTCGTAAACCAGAGTAACAATCAACCAATGACTTTGTTAAGTGCTCAAAAAAAGTCCCAAGTTCACCTCTGTGTTTTTTAAAAGGAAAAGGTTATCAGCCTGTAATCGAACACAAAATTAATTCGGGGTTATGTCATTGCCTGTTACGTTATAGTAGCGATTTCACTCAAGTAATCTAGATTTTCAGGTAGGGTAAGTAATATCGCGCAATGGGTGAAATAAAATAAATGAACTGTTCTTGAGATGTCTTCATAAAAATATTTAAAATCACTCCAATCCATTTTATATAGGGGATATATAACAAGCCTCTTATTGAATATATATATATATATATATATATATATATATATATATATATATATATATATATCATCATCATCATCATCATCAGCCATTTTCAATCCGATGTCGGATGTAGGCCTCCCCAAGCGCTTTCCAATTCTCTCTATTCTGAGCTTCTCTTTGCCATGTCACACCTAAGTACTTAATGATGTCTCTGTTCCATCGGTCCTTTGGTCTTCTTCTTGGTCTCTTCACATCTCTTGGTGTCCAGTTCAGAACCGCTCTTGTCCAACGGTTGTCGTTTCTTCTCGCCACATGGCCTGCCCACATCCATTTCAGTGACCTTACTTTATCTACGATGTCTGTCACTCTGGTCTTCATCCTCACCCAGGTGTTGCGTTTCCTGTCTCTTCTTGTGATCCCAAGCATACACCTTTCCATACTTCTTTGCGTTGTCTGAAGTCGCTGGGTTATTGCATATATATATATATATATATATATATATATATATATATATATATATATATATATATATATATATATATATATATATGCAATAACCCATATACATACACACACACACACACATATATATATATGTATGTATCATCATCATCATTAGCCATTTTCAATCCGATGTCAGATGTAGGCCTCCCGAAGTGCTTTTCAATTCTCTCTATTCTGAGCTTCTCAGCGCCATATCACCCCTGAGTACTTAATGATCACTCTGTTCCACCGGTCTTTTGGTCCTCTTCTTGGTCTCTTTGTATTTCTTGGTGTCCAGTTCAAAACCGCTCTTGTCCAACGGTTGTTGTTTCTTCTCGTCACATGGTCTGCCCACATACATTTCAGTGATCTTACTTTCTCTATGATGTCTGTCACTCCTGTATTCATCCTCACCCAGGTGTTGCATTTCCTGTCTCCTCTTGTGATCCCTAGCATACATCTTTCCATACTTCTTTGCATTATCTGAAGTTTCTGGGTTCTTGCAGCGTTTAACACCCAGGTTTCACTTCCATGTCAACACTGGTAGAATGCATTGGTTGAAGACCTTCAAGACCTTTGGCATTTGTGACTTTAGAATGCAGTGATACCTCGAGATACGAGTTTAATTTGTTCCGTAACCTTGCTTGTACGTCAATTTGCTCGTATCTCAAAGCAATTTTCCCCATTGAAATTAATTGAAATGCCATTAATTCATTCCAGCCCCCAAAATGCCACCCCAGTTGTTCTTGTTAGGTGTCTTTGAATAAGAAAAAATTATTTATAAATGACAAATATTGTATAAAAACATAATAAAAGATAACGTAAAGAAATAAACTGGCTTTATAACGTGTATTTGTATTTTGGTCACTAAAATGCAACTTACACACAACTTAAATGCTGCTTTATGCTTAATTTTAGTTACTGCTTTTTTCTTCACTGGTCTTTGCCTCTTTTCGCCGGATTAAAAAAAAACGTCCAAGGAGGTTTGTTCCTTCTTCCTTTTCAGAATGTTGCGGAAATGAGTTAGGCGATTAATCTTCTCTTCTGTCGTTATGTAAGTCCTATTCGGTATCTTCTTCCAGAAAAGCTCCGTCTCGTCACAGTTGAAGACTTGCTGGGGGATGTAACCTTTGGCTTCTATCTGTTCGGAAAAAGTTTTGAGATAATCCTCAGCTGCCTTCAGATCCGAACTTGCTGCCTCACCATGCCTGACAACGAAGTAAATGATGGTCCTTTTCCTAAAGTTGTCAAATCAGCCTCGACTGGCTTTAAACGAGTCTTACGATGACCGTCCGTGGAAGTGCGCGGGATCTGCTTCAGCAAATCACCGTTAATTGCTCGTGCTTTCTCGCATATGATGCCCTGTGTTAAAGTATCGCTTTTAAGCTGCTTCTCCATCACCCAAACCATAAGTAGTTTCTTCATCTTTTCACGGAGAGAGCTCCGGAACTTAGAAACCATTGTAACGCCCTTATCTGGCATTATACCCTTTATTGACTCCTTCTGTTTAAGCACAGTACATTCTCTGGAAGTAACCATACTGCCTCACTAAGTCAGCTACTCGCACACCCCGCTCATTTTTTCTATGATTTCACGCTTTAATTCAATAGACATCATCTTCTTCTGAGCACTGGCCTTTCCCCTCACTTTCTTCGGACCCAAGGTAATAAAAAGAAATGTGATAAAGTATTTAATTGCACAAAAAGCAAAAAGCCGTAGAAAAACTTATCAAAGATGCTTCGACAGGTAAACAAGCATACTGGGGGGATGCGTGGGATAATGCGAGACGCACAAGGCCCAGTAAACTGGTGGGTCGTGTGTAGCTGGCCGTTCCTCGTATCTCAAATGTTGCTCGTATTTCAAAGCGAAACTTCGCTTGCTCGACGGCTCGTATCTCAAATATCTCGTATCTTAGGGCACTCGTATCTCGAGGTACCACTGTATGTGCATTTCTTCCAAAGGCACTCCAGCCGAGTATAATTCTTTCTTCTGTTCACTTCATTTATCCTGTATTTCTCTCCTGTGGTTACTAGTTGTCCTAGGTATGTGTATTCTGAGCATACCTCCAGAGGTGTCCCTTCAAATTTGATTGTTTCATGTGCTGCAAAAGAGATGTACATTACCTTTGTTTTCATTAAGTTTATCTTGAGTCCTATCTTCTGTCCTTCTGTGTTCAGTTCATGAAGTCTTGAAGCTAGATCTTTTCCATTGGTTGCAAAGAGTACTAAAACATCTCCAAAGTGCAGATGACTGATGTGCTCCCCATTAATCCACAGACCTTTCTGCTCCCAGTCCAATGTTTTAAAAACTTCCTCCAGAACAGCTGTGAAAATAATTGGGGAAAGGCAATCTCGTTGTCTAACTCCTGTCTCAATTTTGAATTCTTCAGTAACTTTGAACATTATCAGAAGCATTACAGAACCTGTAGCATCAATATCAAGACCCTTTGTCATCAGTTCCCTTCGTGTCATGAATGCTACTTTTGCTAATGCTATCCTTTTTCTAATTTCTGTCGAACATCTTCCATCCTTAGAAAGAAGTCTGCCCAAGTATGAAAACTAGTCTACTTGTTCTAGTTTTTCCCATCCACCCTTATCGTTAATTTAGCATTCTTTCCCTTTGAAAACCTCATAATATTAGTCTTTCTCACATTGATTTTCATTCCAAACTCCTTTGCTTTATCATTTAGTGCATTAACTAGGATTTGCAAACCTTTTTCCGAATCGCACAAAATAGCTTTATCGTCTGCATATCTTACTGACTTCACTACTTCCCCACCAACCTTTATTCCCTTATCTATTTCATCCCAAGCTTCTTTTATCATTTCTTCTGCATATAAGTTAAAGAGAGATGGTGATAAAAGACAACCTTGTCTTACTCCCCTCCCTAACACTGCCCATTCTGATTCCCCATTAGCAACTCTTACTCGTGCGGTCTGATTTGAGTACAAATTTTGCACTAAACGCCTATCTTTCATATCCAACCCAATTTTCTTTAGTATCACCATCAGTTTTCGCCATTGGACTCTATCAAAGTCCTTTTCAAAATCAACAAAACATACACAAACGTTCCTTTTAAATTCTAAGCTTCGTTCTACTAGAACCCTCATAACCCCAATTACATCCCTCGTACTTTTCCCTCTTTGAAAACCGAACTGGTCATTTCCTATGTGTTCCTTAGTTTTCCCCTCTATTCTTCTATTCAATATCCTTAGAATAACTTTTGCCGCATGAGATATTAAGCTAATTGTTCGGTAGTCCCGGCATTCTAAGGCATTATTCTTTTTCTGTAATGGAATCAGGATAGACTTGGTAAAATCCTCTGGCCACTTTCCTTCGTCGTAAATTTTCTTACATAAATCATAGAATTGTTTTTTACCCTTTCCCCCAAGATTCTTAAGAAATTCGACAGGAATCTCGTCCACACCCGTTGCTTTCTTTCCCTTCATGTCCCGCAGTGCTCTATCAAGTTCACTATCTAGTATGTACGGCCCAAGATCATCTTCCTCTACTTCTTGTATGCCCTCATTCTTTATATGGGTAGGATTCATGTCTTAAGAGTACAATTCCTCAACATATTCTTTCCATCGTCCCCTTATGCTTGCTGGCTCCCTTAAGACGTTTCCCTTGTTATCCCTAATAGTGGCCATTGTATTACTAATTCTATTCTCTGTTAATTGTTTTACTTTTCTGTATAATAGGTCTACCCTCCCAATTTCAGCCATCTTCTCTATTTCGTTACACTGACCCTGCCACCACGATTCTCTTGCTTTATTTGTTACCCTCCTCAGTTCGTTGTTTAGGGCACTGTACATTCTACGCCCGTGTTCTGTGTTGACCCTTTTCCAATTTCTTCTTTCCTCCATTTTAGTTATCATTTCAACCGTCACCCATGGTTTCCTAATTTTGCTTTGTGTGACCCTCTCGATGGTTCCTTGGGCAAAATCTTTAACGCTAGTTTTGATCATTTCCCATCCTTCATCTATAGTGAGTTCCCTTTCCTTATCTTCTAGAGCCCTGTTTACTGACTCTTGAAACTCTCTAGCTTTCCTACCCCTGAGGGCTTCTACGTTCCATTTGGGTGCGGTTTTTGCCCTATAAATCTTTTTGAATCTAAGCTCGGTCTTCATCATTACTAAATTATGATCCGAGTCTACATCAGCACCAGGATAGCTTTGCGAGTTTTTAACACTATTTCTAAACCTCTTCCTTACCAGAATATAGTCGATTTGATACCTATCCGTGTCCCCCGGCTTTTTCCATGTGTACCTCCTTCCGTTATGGTGTTAAAAAGAGTGTTGGTGATACAGAGGTTATTCCTTATGCAAAAATTACCAGTTTTTGTCCTCTGTCGTTTCTCTTTCCTAGTCCGAACTCTCCCACTTCGTCCCCATCACTGCCCAACCACAGCATTCCAGTCCCCCATTACAATAAGGTTTTTATTGCCTTTCACCCTTCCAATAACCTCTTCTATTTGTTCATAAACTAAATCTACTTCATTCTCAGTGTAATCGCTAGTAGGGAGGTACACTTGCACTATCACAGTGTTTACTGGTTCAGCCTTGATTTCTACGGATATTACTCGGTCGCTTATCAGTTCAGTGGCTATCACAGCCTTTCCCGCTCCCTTGTCCAACACTATAGCAACCCCTCTCTGACTATCATTTCTCCCACTGAATATGAACCTTACATCATCGCTCCAAAAATCTCCCCCATCCTTCCACCATACTTCGCATAGCCCCAGAATGTTAATGTTGGACCTCTTCATTTCTAACTTTACGTTTTCTAACTTCCCTTTCCTAAGCATCGTTCTGACGTTCCAGCTCCCTACCCTGGTTTCCTTGGACATCTTCTTCTTCTCTTGTGTCGTTGGGTAAGGATTTCGTGGAGTGACGACCGGGGTGGCCTTACCACCATCCCTGCCGGGTACAACACTCTCCCTAGTGGGCTGAGTCCCGTTTTTGCCAGGGACAATATTGGTATTTAGGCACATCATGTTCATGGGATAGATAGTCGAGGTGGTCTCCCCTTTCCTTTCTCAACAGTGTTTTTAACGTGACACCATCACTCATATAGGCCGCCCCACTGGGGTACAGACGCCTTTGCAGCCGCCTCACTGAGGTACAGACGCTGCGTGGACTACCTTTGCATATTGGAGCATAAAACAGATGTATGACAATTAATAATCGCGGAATCCTTTCCGGCCGAACTTTTTCCCGCGGGACTTTTTCCTGCGGGACTTTTTCTGGTTACGAGACCGTTATATACCCTCGAAATACTCCAAAAACGATTGTGAACCTAGATGGTACAACAGCGAGGTTAGAAAGGCTCTTCGTAAACAGAGAGCACTACATGGAAAAGTAAAGGCTTTTGAGGGTAAAGATCAGCCTGATTTGAGTCCAGCGATATCACTTTTGTTAGAGAAACACAAAAAAGCGAAATCCGACACCAAGAGAGTTAAGTATGCGTAACGCCCTCACTAATTTCAAACAGTAATTTCTAGGGGAAAGCCTGGACGAGGACCCTAAGGCCTTCTGGTTTTACGTTAGAGAGGTACAGGGAAAGACTCAAACAGTAAGCTCACTAAGGGGTAGTGGAGGCAATTTAACTAGCGATTCGAAGAAGAAAGCGAATATTCTAAACGACTTTTATCAAAGCGTATTCACGTCCGATAGTACGACAGACCTTCTCCCGGAGATTAATACATCCGTGTCGATGCCGAGTATATCCTACACCGAAGATGGGATCATTAAACTCTTACGTTAAATTAAGCCGAGTAAGTCGCCGGGCCCCGAAGGTATTCCGGCTAGAGTAATATAGTAAGGGCAAGTAACTGGCAGAGAGCGTTGCCCCGCACCTCAAAATTATATTTTCCAAGTCAATAAACGAAGGTCATATTCCGACAGATTGGAAATTGGCAAATGTCACACCTGTTTTTAAGAGTGGGTTAAAAGATGATCCAGGAAACTATAGACCCATCTCATTAACTTCGCCATCAGGAAAAGTTATGGAACATATCGTTGTCAGCTCGCTCATGAGATTTTTAGATAATAACCGTTTCCTAAGTAAGAATCAGCACGATTTCAGAAAGTCGCGATCGTGCGAAACACAGCTTGCTCTATTCGTTCACGACGTGTTAAAGTCTGCCGAGAGTAGAAAGCAAGTAGATGCAATTTTCCTCGATTTTAAGGCTTTCGACAGAGTCCCCCACTATAAGTTAATTTACAAATTAAAATTAGGGGGAATTAATAAAGAAGTACTTGACTGGGTTAAGGACTTTCTTTACGAACGGGAACAACAAGTAGTACTTGATGGCGTAATTTCGAACAGAGTCAAAGTTACCTTAGGCGTACCTCAGGGAAGCGTAATTGGACCTCTTCTATTCCTAATATACATCAATGACATGAGTGAAGAGATAGATAGCAATGTTAGGATAATCGCGGATGACTCGGTCATATATAGAGAGATATCTAACGATGACTACCTTACATATTTCTTTATCTAATTGTTGTGTGGATGGCTTCGATAACTCCTATCGATTCTTAAGTGGATAACTCCTATCGATTCTTAAGTGGATCAGGGCGGATGAGTACGAATTTGTTTGCGGATCCCACTTGTCATACCGCCCTGACGTGGGAAAGGACGCCAAGCTAGCGGTGAAGTAGTCTTAAGAAGTCCGGGCCGCGATAAGGGTTTACCATATAAACCCCGCGATCGACCGGCTCGGGGGCTGTCAGTGATTGTAAGTTGGGGCTGATAGTTCGAGGACGAGAATCGCGTTTTGGGAAGTCGTCGCCGCTAGCGAGGGTCGAGGGAGTGCACGTCGGGACCGATATCCAATCTCTGGGCTTTCTTCAGTTGGCCGAGGTCCACCAGAGACCACAGTTTGGATATCCCCGCCGTGCACTGCTCTCGGAGGGTCGGGGGTCGAAGCCACCACCAGCTACTCAAAGGACCACCGGGAGTAAGGACCCGAGGACAAGGGAACGGCAGGTATAATAAAAATTGTGTTATACCCATTTAATCGGTCAATTTAATTCCCACAAAGCTCCCCAATGTCGTCGCGACATAATGATTTAGTAACATTCCAAAGTGGTGCGAAAAATGGGAACCCTGTAGTTAATTTCTTCGAAAAGAAAGATTTGCGTCATATTTACCCATACTTAATAAATGGAATAGTCATAAATGTAGCCGAATCAGTTGAGTATCTTGGGATAACTCTTACCAATAATTTAAATTGGAGCACTCACATTCGCAAAATCTGCGATAAAGCTAGTAAAAAGCTCGGCTTCATATTGTCGGTATAGCACGTTCCACGTTTAGTTGACAGTACAGCGTTCTTACGGAGAATCGTTTCCCGTGTATTTCCCCGTAAGGAGCAAGGCGCGATGTTGTCAAACGTTGCGAAAAATTGCTCTTTTCATTAAAAAATTCTTTACTAATGCAGGAGTAAAGGATGCATCGAGTGTTGGAATTTATTTTTCAATATTTAAAAAAAATAAAATTGATACAAATTATTTCTTTACATTTTCGCGCAGAAAGACGAATTTCTTACTTTATCTTTATCACGCTGTTGTGAGCAAAGCGCTCTTTCAATCAACACAAAATTACCACATAAATATCTTCATACCTTACTTTCCGTACCGGTAAACTTATAGTTCTATATTACTTGGTTGAAACGCCTTTAATAAAGGGTTTATGATTCTTTGAACCGAAATTTTCGAATTATGCAAGCCAAAAATCCATCGCCAGCTAACTCTCGTTTTGTACGAGATGCCCACCAACATTCTGCGTAGAAATTTGAAGAAAAGTGTAAATATATTTTTAGTGAAGGAATGAGGACTTTTTCTTGATAAAAAAGGGATTTATGAATTTTTCAACTTGTAGATTTTTTCCGCGCGCCAAAATTTGACAATACTGCCCGTAGATGCCCGCTTTCAGTTATAAGTGAAGGAGGAATATGCCATATCATAGAGAATCAAAAAGAAAACCTATCTTTTTAAATTTAAAATGTGAACACTTCAATCAAGCCACACTCCGGGCAACTATGCAGCCCAGAAACAACTTTTGTTTAGTTATTAATACTCCAACTCTCGTAATTTTCGCAAAATACGGCGAACATGGATTATTTTGAAGGGTCATTACTAATGATCATAGTTAGAAGTCTTGTTCTTTCAGTTATTGATATGGACTGAATTTATCATATCTTATGTATTCATTAAAGCTCCGAATATTCTTTAATATTCCCAAAAATTTTCAATTACTTGTTTAATACAGCAGAAAATTTCGCGTGCTTGGAAGATGTAACACTTCATCTCATATGGTGGGCAGCTTCATAGGATAGTTTGTGAGAGAGGGACTACAAAACTCTGTTTTAGGATGGCCCTTGAGACATGAGACATCTGAGCAAACGTAGTGGCTCTTCAAGTTTGGGAATTCAGGATTAGAGTTCTTATTTAGTTTGTCTTTGTGGCGTCGTAACTTATCGAACAGTGTTGTGGAGATTTCTCCCAAAAGAGAAAAGAAGTCTAAAAGAGGCAAGCTGTGAATTAAACAGTTTTCATTTTTACCTATTTCAGCAAGTCTCTCGGTGATATCGAATTCTGCGAAGAGGCCACAACTTGAATTCAAAATAATCAATGGAGAAGGAAAGATGCACACTGAGGCACATTCTTAATTTAATTTGTCTACGAGAAACTAAAAAGGTTACACAGTCATATAATTATGCGATATACTTGATTTACTTGTGATGAGCATGGCTTTTTGTCCTGCAAAGAAGGATTTTTAGTTTAATGAGATATTTATTTCCAGCCAAAAATTCACAACTTTGTGTAAATATAATCAGTATGAATGCGTTGTAAGGAAATACTAATGAAATTGTTCTTGTCGTCGTTGTGAATGAGAACGTTCCAGATATCTCATACTTTCTGTAAAGCAGTTTGCAATTCCAATAATTTCTGATTTTTCAAGCTTTACCTGCTAATATTCCCATCATTTCATTTTCATTTTCCTTTTAGAAAGTTATTTAAGATATGGTAAACTGCCAAACGCCTGCCAGTAATCCATTATTATACTTTGAAATACCTAGTTTCAAGAAATCCACATGGTATTTATAACTTTGATCTTTTGCAAGGCGAAAATATTGCATATAAATACTATCCTTTTTCTTAAACATTACCTTAGGAAATTTTTAACGTGCTTTCTCTTAACACATCGAGTAGCCAATTCAAATTTGGCGCGGGAATTGCAAGGCGAGTAGACTGAGAGTACGTTTGGCAACAGCATTCACTGTAAGGACAATACTGTCAACTAAACTTGGAAATGCCTATAACAGATGATGATAGTAGACGAAAAAAAAGTCGTCACAGGAGACAGCCTTCATGCAACTCCGGGTGAAATCTCATTGCCCTAAGTAACTCCGTTTGTTCGCTGTTGAATTTTGTATGTCGCAAAAAAGCTTCGACTCGCAAAAAGTACCTCTTTTTGGGTAACTTGGTTTAAATATTTCTCCATGGTGAATTCAGATCTCCATCTGCGCGAAATAATACTAATATAAGAATGTAGAAATACCTTTAATTTGATTTATTCCTATGCGTGGTGTGTTAAACCTGCAATGAATTCACAAAGGCCAGGGGCATATGATTAAAAATCCGATAGTAGTCTAATATTTTCATCTTGCTTCCTTGCCATGTCGATGAACCATGGTTGAATAACATGAGTCTTCCGTATTCCTTACACGTTTACATTGGTTTGTTGTGAATGACGTCAGAGATCCCAGCGCCTCTACAGTTGTTCTGAATATTCAATCATAGAATTTCCGTAACTTGCGAACTTTTTGATAAAGGCAACATCTGTCATGTGTACTTTCTATAAGTGCATGCGCAAAGTAGGGAAGTCTTGATAATTTACTATGAATGTAATGTAAAATCTTAATTATTACCTTTTCTAACGGTGTTTAATCTTGAAATATACACTACCAAGGTAATCTCTGGCATTTTCGATTTCCGTTCATCTTTATGTAGTTACTTTGGAAAACATTTTAATGATTATTAAGTGAAACAATTTAATGTTGCTTTTTTTCTATACCCGGAGAAACCTACTTAAGAACTTAAAATTGATTTTTAGGTGATGTCGACATGTAAGGATATGCAAAATCTGGTGTCATCGTGTACGAATTACCTTCATAGCCTCCTTTTTCACTGTTACGGGCGTCATGCTCCTCCTTCACCATCTACTTCCATACGTCGAAGAAGATCAACTAGGACAGATAATGAAAATCATCGCGTAAATACCTGGCCAACAGAAGAGCTTTATCGAACGGTAGAAAGGTTAGCATTGGAAAAAAATGTGATCTTAAATGAAAGTGAAGTGTTAAAGTTGTGTAGAGATGTGGAAGAAGAACTTGATAAAGTCTGTCCATTCATAGTGGAGCAAGAGTATGATTTCTGTATCGTGTGCTGTAGACATGACATGGAAGAAGCGTCGGCTATTTCTCTTGAGTTACAACATTCCCTCGGGATCTCCGGCTGCGTCGTATGGGATAACGTTTCATTCGGTAGAGATGAATTTATTGCTTTCGAAGAGGTGGTGGAGAGAAGTTCAAAAGTGATTTTTCTGTTAACGGAAAACTTTAAAACTGACCCTATATGTTGCCATATAGCCCATAATACTTTCGTTGGCTTTCATGTTAGGGCGAGAAACAAAAGCATACCCTTGCTAGACAAGTTTGACACCGAGGTCACGGAAGAACTTCGCGTGATAACTAAATTAACGTGGGATAATCCTTCTCATAAGGAAGATCGCATGAAGTGGATATTTAACGATAAACTGAAAGCAGAGAAGTTTCATCGTCGTAGGAAGAATGAAGAATTGAAGGACGAGCAAAGGATGACTCTGTTGAGTGACATATTTACGACCAAAGTTAAGGAATTCTCAGTTTAAGTAGTTGTGCCTCATATCTCCTTACTACTTATTTTTTATTTATCGACATCTTTAATATTATAATTTCTTATAACTATGAATTTTTATGGTTTGTTGGAAAATATCATCATTGTATCGAATAAACGACATTATTTTTTTAAAACTTCTTTCATCATTCATAACTTTCGATTTTCGTCCCTTATTAAGCAGGAATTAACTTGTTAAGCGCCAATTTCTTCGAGAATCAGCGCCTCATTGGTATCATCATTAAAAAATATCTCCGACGTTTTCGTACGAATGCGGAAATCTTTCGTTTATTTGGAGAGTGAATCGTTTTACAGTTGGTGTTAAAGCACATTCTGGCATGGAAAATCTTCCTAATATTCGAAGTAATAGCACAGACAAAGGGGCCAAACTGAATCCATGTCCTGTTATTTCGCGGCGTCGCCATATTCTAAGCAAGTTAGAGTCGCGGTAAATTCAAATTTACTATGGTAAACAACTAGATTATGATACTTAGTCACTTTCTCTTGACCCAAAAATCTGAGAAATTCTTAATGCTTAAAAAATAACATATAATGCCAAATTGATTAAAAAGGTCTCTCAGCAGACATCATGTATAATATTATAGATATGCTTGGGTGGGATGAGAAAGAATCATCTTAAATCTTTAAATCATTTTCGCGTATAGAGACAAATTTCTTGTTTTATCTTTGTCTCGCTTTTGTGACAAAGTGTTCTTTCATTCGACACAAAATTAACACAAATCTCTTCATTCATACATCGGTATTGGTTTACGAGTAAAAGTTGCTTGCATATTGCAAGCTAATCGTTGAATATTTACCATAATATCCAATTATGCTCGTAACTCCTTGTATAAGCATTTCTAAGTTCACTTAAGAGTATATCGTAATGGGAAAATTTAACCCGTCTGGTATCAAGCAAAGGTCTGTTACCGAAAACGTCGCCGCCAATAAAGTTCTAGTCCTTCTTACCTTATTCTAAATTTAGAGTTGATGTCAGATCAGGAAGGTCTTCAAATTTAACTCCGAATTTCCCATTTAATTGTAAGGTAGAATGCAAATGGTACCCTGGCGTCGAACTAAGGACAATCAGGAAAACTTTAAACAACTTTTGTAAAATAAATTTACGGCTTCTCTCATAGGTCAGGTTACGGACTTCTATATTCTCGCCGATAACCTCATAAAAAGGGATCATCTTCTAACCGTATATTTCTCATGGGAGATATAGGACCTCCCGGAGCCGAACGCAGGACCTTCTCATAACACAAGATTTAATGTAACCGTTTGGTAGGGTCAACGCTGAAGGTTTCCAAAATTTCAAGTCGATAACATATTGGGAATGTCCTGAAATAAGATCCCGTTATCTCCACTAGAAATATATTCTAAAGAGAAGAGAGCGCATGTACTATCTGACGGAATGATTATGATGGATAGCATGAAAAGATATAAACCCTTCTGCTAATGCTAGTTTCTTTTCTTCGTCTCCATAAATCGTTTTTATAAAAAAAACCTGTATTTTGGAGGAAGATGCAGCAGTATTTAAATATCTTTATTGTTTGTGGGTCTCCAAGTGCTTCGAAATATCATTCCTCCCGCCGTGCTAAACAGAAAATTCACCGAATAAATTCATCTCGGGTCCTCAGCCGGGTTAAATTGATGTTTGCCACCGACGTTTTGGCCACGGACTCATAATCAGTTCTCAAAAATTATTTTTATTACTAAAGTTTAAAATTATAAAATATACAAAAATAATATAACTCTCTTATTCTGGTGAAATAGCTACATAGAAACCGAAAACCGTATATTCCCTTCCCGTTCTCCCGCCGTTCCCTAGCTTGTCGCGCATTCTTTCTAAAAATCGGGACTTCCATAAAACCCTCCGGGACACGGGATACATTACAAAAAAGCGGGACGTCTGGTCACCTTACAGATGACCCTTTGTTGCATTTCATTAACCGTTTTAGGAGAATCTACTTAACAGCCACGATTAGTCCTTCCACAAGTTTTTCCCAACGTTGGAGTCGTTTCTCGTAACTAATCATGCGATTCGTATTCCATGTAATTTAAGAAATTATTTTAAATGAGATCACCTTCTTGTTTCAAAATTTTATGTACAGTATGAGGGGGGAATTTATTTTCATCTCGATTTACAATCATTGAAATATTAGCAGCATCGTGATCGGGCATATCATGCCATCTATGAAGAACTACTTGAAATAAGCAAGTAAATATTCCCTTCAATTCTCGTACTCAAGCTCGAACGGGTGAACCTTCTTTTTGACGAATGTGTTAAATGTTGCAATAGTGGTCGCTATCATTATATAAGTGAAAAAATGTCCCTGGCTGTTAATATAGCTCGTCAAATATCCAGATCGAATGCACTTGGTATTTATGAATGTAATTTATATTAGTACCTAATATTCCGCTCAGAAAAATACGTTATAATGATTTTTCCGCAGTAATTGGTAGTATTCAAGATAGATATTGTTGCTCTAAACCCGAGGACTACAGTAAGAACGTGATGCAGAAGAAACTTAGAGGGAAAACTCCCATCGGTACCTTGCTAAAATGAGTGCAAAATAATAAACAGTTTTATCTGATGATATTATCCTGCGACGTAATTACTGTTTTACACTATATCTTATTCATACAGGAAAATTGGACGAGCTGGAAGAAGGGAAGCACCCGCATCAGGAAAAAGAACCATTACCTTCGTGGCCAGACAATACAAATCCTCATACTGGCGAAATTGGTGGACCAAGAGGGCCGGAGCCAACTCGTTATGGAGACTGGGAAAGAAAGGGAAGAGTGACCGACTTTTAGGAAATGATTTATTTTCATGTCTAACAACTATAAGTTTCTTACCAGCTTCGATTACCTGTCAAAAATTTTTAATAATTAGTGTTGTTTTCATGCGAATTCGTTCATAATCTCATAGAAACTCAAGGTGTTTAAAGTAACGTTTTTGGAGTAACATATCTTCATATTTCTAATTATTAAATGAAATTAATATTTAACCTAGCTGGTATATAATTTAAATGCTGGAGTGAGTCCGGAAAATTACATCTGCTCCCTAATTTTACCACAAGGTTCTCCTTCGAACATTTTTAAGTAAAACGGCGTTCGCCGTAAAATAATTTCTTGACGTGTATTACCTTCCTTGGATGATCTTATTATGACGCGTTTCACTTCAATCTCGTTTGAGTGGAGGATATGCGTGATATTCGTTTAATAGTTTTACATTAATTAGAGAGTATTTAGTGTTGTTGGTACAACCTGCTTTACACTAAAATAAATACACTCGAATATTACCCATCTCTTTAGTCTTATCTTCTCTCACCTTACTTTGTTTATTTTTCACTTTCTAACATTTCAATGATAATTATAGTCGTAGTCCTTTAAGTTAAAGAATTTGTTGAATGTTCTATTCCAAACTACGCTCCACGGTGAATGAACCATTTTAAAATTAATTTTCTTTATCCAGTTCATGTCTCTGGTGAGGTCGGCCATGTCTGTTGTGGCCAAGTAAGTTCTTTAAATTTATCAGTAATGCGTTGAATGATAGCGCTTCTTCATTTATTCTAATGGCACTCATTGTTTTTTTGTGAATTCCTATAGAATTGTGATATTTCCATCAAAAAGAATAAGGGAAAATCCTTGTTTGAGTACATGATGAAGCTAATGGATGCGATTTTTCGAATCGCGTAATAAGTTGGCCAACGTAGACTCTCATCAGTATAATAGTAGCAATTTCCAGTTAATCATTAAACTTCAGGTGTTCTGGCCGAACTTTGTGGATCACTATTTAAAACCAACTAAAACAAATCAATTACTGCTCTATCATACTCTTTCAGTTCTATTTTGCTATATCTGGAATGAATGCAAGTAATGTAATTTTAACATCAAAATTATCCCATGAATCATGCTTTTGGTTTGTTTTTGCTAAATACCATTAAGATCATAAATGATATCGATTATTGAACAATTTTAGAAAAATTGAATTTTTGTATTCAACACATTGAAGTACACAAAGATCTTTAAAAACCTGATTATTCAGATTGTATTGTAATATAAGAAAATTAATGATTCACAAAAGGAGCTGTTGACTGTTTTGCATTTCATTAACCATTTTATAACTGTTTAGAGTTTGAATACTATGCTGCACACTATGCAAAAAAACAGGTAATCTTTTCATAGTGACCTGAATTGGTGATCTACAATTAAGCCATCACATAAGGCACTGCTAATCATACTAAAGTTTACTTTGGGATATGTACTTGAAATTTCAAACACTTTAAGCAATAATGATATTAATAGCTTAGCAACTTACCTATAGTTATTCAACAGAATGGGATACAACTGAACAGTACCTACTAAATGCCTGTAAAATTTAGGAGACTCATGAGGACTCATTGGCAAGTGATTCTCCAAATAAAAAAAAAATTGTTATGGTCTTGTTATGTCTTTTTTATATATTTTTTCTGTGAAGCTAGTTTTTTAGAATTGCTCTCAATAAATAGAAATGAATTAAGGCAAGTATCAAAAATGTATTTGCTCTATAGTTGAAATTCTTTATTGTTGTTCTTTGGTCATACTAATTCCCTTGCAGGTATTAGCTCTTCTTGTGTATATCTGGCAGTAGGCAGTGTAAACATCACTTTTAGCAAGCTTCCTCATGTGATATGGTGTGTTTAGGTACGAGTTGAAGTCTGCTTTGATCTCCTCTTTCATGTTTTGATCATTCTGGACTCCTTTCTTTTCCTTTTCGACCTTCACAACTCTTTTGACATCTCTTCGCTGTTTTTAGTCCTGGCATGTTTTGGACTACAGTCCAAGGAATTGCCAGTATGCATTGATCAGGCGTTGATTTTATTAGTGCATTTAATCTCAACGTCCTGACATTGATCTTAATGAGTACTATAACTGTTGTATTAGCATTTATATCTGTGGATAAACTTAAAAGGCCATAGGTGAAGACAGTGGAGATAGATCCAAAGTGTTGCAAAAGCCAATAAAGGGGGTGGGGAAAGAGGCTCAAAGAAGTAAAATAGTCAAATCAAGAGAGGATATTTCAAACAGTGAGGTTGAAATATATTTGTAAACAACAAGTTTCAAGTAAACAACAAAGATGCTAGCTGGAAGTGACGTTCCTGTGATCTACCGCTAGGAGGCTCTGAGACATCAAAATGCACAAATACATGAACCGAAATAGAACTTTAATTTTTGTTCACACATTCATGCATTTGTACAAATTGGTATGTTTACATGAAACATTTGGGATGGTTCATGCATTAACTTGTACAAGTTAATGCACTGAGTAAACAGGCAAGTAGGAGAAGGACTGAGCCAGGGAAAAGTAAACCAGGTACCTAATAATTACCCCAAATAAGTACCACATAATAATTTGTAAATATAGTAATATCTATACACATCATAATTCAAGAAGATTCCTAAGTGGATGTCCCCATGGAATTAAGAGACTATCATAGACAGATTTTTAAATAAACGCCACACAGGTCAGCATCTAAAATAAATTGTATGGTGCAATCTATGAAATTTGTTCTTATGTGGGATTGAAAAATCGGAAATAGTAATAAATAGGTTTGAGCACTTCAAGAAGAAAGTAATTTTATGGAGAGCAGCATACCAAGAACAAGATGAAACATAAAATGGATAATTCGGAGAGATGGAACTGAAGATGCAGAGCCTGTCAATTAATGAATTTCAATAAAAGTTTTATGAGAAGCTATATTGCAGACCAGACAACACATAAAAGGAGGTAGATTTTAGCAAAACAGAAAGAGATGGCATAACAATATACAAGCAAACAATATCTGTAACACTATGGAATATTTGATCTACCAATACAAGAAGACATGATGTGTTGTACAGAGAATCAAGCCAAAACATTTGAGATATCCCTTCTATTCTTACGGAAGAAAGAATAGTGGCAATTCAACAGGCATCCTTGTATTATACTATGCCTGTCAATTAACAAAATTTCTGGAAACTGAAATTGAATACATTTATTAATGTACTCCATAGGATCTAATTAAAATAATAGTACTTCTGGTTACAGCAATCAAATTCCTTGTTTCTAAGTTCATAAATTTAAATTCTAAGATTTGATGGGATTTATAGAAAAATTTAGTAGAATGTGGCAGGAATGAATATGGACTGCCAAATTGAGGTGCTAGGCAGTCATCTAAGGATAGTAACCTCCCATTATAGATAGTTATTTTCTGTTGCTCTTCAGCTGATTGATCTTGTGCTACAAAAATAATGAGTTCCCATAAGTGGAAAAGAGTAAATATCTGATTCCCTAAACAAACAGATGCTCTAACTTTAGATATTGAAGTATAAAAAAAAAGAAATCCAAGCAATTTCTGAACCAATGGATTCCTTTTTCCATGATGTTGATATCATCTCAACAAAAACTCATATGAGCTGAATTACCAATGTGCTTGAGTGAATAAATACTCAGATGTTTGATGGACTAACTCCAACTTAGGGCTCTAAAATAATTGTAAGTACAGTCGTCCAAGAAAAAATCAAACGGTGTACTACGTGGTGCATACGATTGAGGGGTTTCAAATGTCACTCGTTACCCCTTCCACCCGCCCTTCTATTACATTTTGGCAACACCGGAATTTTGCCTTTGCCGCGGCTAGGCCGGTGTGTACCCATGTGCCTACGCTCCGTCTGATGAGGAGGGCTGCTATCGCGAGGTCTAAAGGAAAGCGATACCTGCGATTGCTGAGAATTTTCGGTAGATCGTAAGGAATTATATTTTAAAAGAGAAGTGTAAATTAGGAACAGATTTCTCTTCATTTTTTATGAGACCCAACATTTTTCCACCTTCATATAATTTCCGGCTGCATTGAATACTGAGGACTAAAACTCATTTATAAAATAATATTAATCGTTAAATCGAAGAAAAGAAGTTAAGATTCTGATTCCGACAAATTGCTCTTAGATGTCCTGGCTCTGGCAGTGTTTCCAAATAGCAAGATGTGAATCCTGAAATATCATGTTTAGATTACGTTAAATTCATCAGAATTTAGAAAATCCATGAAGATTCAATCAGCAAGAACCCATTGTTTTTAAAAAGTCGTTTATCGCAGTTAAAAGACTATATGATATTTTAAAGCAAAAGAGGGTTACGAACTTGCTGAACCCATATTTATACAAAATAATGAGGTAAAATATTTATGCTATGATTATTCCAAGAAAATCACCATCACGCAAGTCATATCAATAACTCAATGTTAATTATTTCCCGCTTTTATGAGTAGTATTATGAAAAGGGATTCGACAGCGGAGGTTATTTCGCACATGGTATCCCACCAGGAATCGAACCCGGGACTGCTTTCATCCAAGAAAAACGTGCTGTTCAAATGACTATCCGGAAGCCTCTCTTTTATTTTGGCATTAAAAGCCCTCGAGTGCTCCGATCTGACTGGCCCAATCATTACAATAAATATCCAAGTTGGTAACATATCTTCCGCAATAATTTATTTTCATCTTCGAGCTTTTCTCATACAAACCTTTTCATGCCTTGATTTAAGTTATTTTTAACCACAAGTGGTTTACCTCATCGAGACCGTATGGGCGATCTCCTAAATGAATCTTGGAAAAATTCTTTTTATAATACATGTTTTTACTTTATTGTTCTTATTCCAGTTCTGTAGATGAATCCCCTTAAACACTTTAACTCCCTTCCGACAGTCTCTCCTTTTCCCGATGCTTATTTCGTTTAAGTCATTTAAATCATGAACCATTTGCCATTAGATACGGTTGACTTTATCCTTCATTATGTATCACTTCGTATGCATAATCATAACACATCTCTGGAACTTTATTTAGAGCTCTTATTTCAGTCGAAATGCCGCTATGCCTAAAAATAAAATTTTCATTAGGGTCTTAAATTGTTTACGAATTACCGTAGCTTTTAACAACTATTTATTTGATTTCATACGTTTTTCAAACGTTCAGTACGAATAACCCTATTTTTACGCTTCCTTTTAAACCATACTTATTTTTATATACTGTATTTTTAACTATAACTTGAGGTCGAATATCCCATGCATCAGTCTTTTTACACAGTGTTTTTTATGTATGTAGGGTTACTTACTTTAGAAAAGATACCGGGAAACAAATTTCGGAAAATCTATCATTTAAGACCTACTAGTAGCTTATTTAATTAATAAGGTGTAAGTAGCTTAAGCATCACGATATCGATTACATTCAGTCTTCTACTTATTTCAGTCACATATATTTCACTTCATCGGAGTTATCCATCCAAAACGGGACGATATAGAGAATTGATTAGAGACGGAAATTATAGTGGTAGAGAAAGAGAAATATCACTCGAAACGGTAAAGGGTTAGAATGTTCTTTAGGATATCGGTATCCCTCAGTAAATGAGCGAAATTATTCCAGGTGCGGCGGTCAGTTTTCAGAAACACCTAATGCGCATTTTGGAGAAAATGCCTTTCTCATCAAGGGGGGTTAAATGTATAATGAAAAGAAAGTGTGGAGATTGAGGTATATGTAACTGTTTGTCGTGCGAGAGGGGTTTTGGGGTGGGGTTTTTTTACTTTCACTTATGGGAAGAAGGTAGTGAACGGGGATTCCAGGATTAACTCCTTTTAGGAAGCGGTGTCCTGAAAAGACTGTAATGAAGAAGTTGGTTTGGGACCATTTCAAAGCAGTCTTTCTGCCATATTGCATGAAATTTTCTAGTAGAATTCCTAACAAATCAGACAGCAAGCCGGACGCTATATATAGTATTATATATATATATATATATATATATATATATATATATATATATATATATATATATATATATAATATATATAATATTCTTTTTAAAATTTCATTGCTAATGGAATGATGTAGAATCAAAAGTTTTAGGGAATTTTCCGATTATCATATTCTTAATTGAAAATCTTGCATCAACTGTGTTTAGTGCACTTATTGAATCATAACGAATAGTGCTTGCCGCTTCGATATTATATGATTAATAATAACGATTTTATTTTGTCACGTTATTTGGATTGAAAAGGGATTTTTGAAGATTATTCCTCGGAAATAAAAAAAGAATCCGAGCAGTGGAGCACAGAGAAAAATATTAAATCTGCATATGGTAAGGATACTATTGATCTGGAATAGTGGTATACAGAAAATGAGCGATAAGGAAGAACTTCCAAGGAAGGGAAGGCGATTTAAAAAGCACTTTCACGACTGGCATCCGTCGCATCTCCCGCTGTTTACTTCGTATCTCTTTAGACCTTTCTATTCTTTCCGAGATCCTTCAGTTCTATTCACCCATTTTCCTCCCTATTCATAACTCTCACTATACGCGGAATTCTGTGAACCTCTTTTCTATACCAGCTACCGAACTAAGCTACCCCCCACCTATTGTATTATCTGCATATCTTTCTCTCCTTAGTCCCACCCGTGATTTCGTGTGTTTCTTAATGTCTTTCACAAGAAGCCGTTAGTGAAAGATTTCAAAATGATTTCAGTATATTTTGGCGAAATTCATCTTCTCAGAAATTTCACTTTCACGTTTCCAAAAACACTGTTTAGAGGTAAGTATTTTTTTCGGAAAAAAACATGGTGTATGGTAACTACAGATGACCGAACAAATCTTTGTCTCTATTTTTTTGTGAATTGCATCATTAACTATCTTAGTACGGACCTTAGTCTAAGGTGCCCTTCGACCCCAAGACGGGGTGTTTTGTATGACTATTTTGTATGTGACACTTCAGCTAGTTTATGTAGAAATATTATGATTTAGTTCGTTGAAAGCTACAAAACTACTGTCCTCAAATCCCTTTCTAAATGTTTTGAGCAATTAAGCAATAAAAAAGCCTCTCTGTTAACTAGATATGTAATGAAGAAGTTTCTATTTTAGTTTGAGAAAGAGGATGATGGATTTGAAAATTGCCTAAGATTTCATTGTTTACACCTGCAACCACCAATCTGGCGCGCACAGCTGTTGGCGTAGCAATGTAACAAATCGTCGAGTAACTAACAGAACCGCAGCTGATTCTTTGTTATCCTCTTGTTAATAGATATTCAAATCAATCAAAATCTTTTTCATTTACTGTGAATTGGAAGTAATGCAGTGACATACTGTTTTTTAACATAGAAAAGAATACGTTAATGCTTTCAAATAACTTTCGTAGCAAATGAAGCAATTATACTGAGGAAATCTTTAGAGCGAATATGGGGAAAAATTTTACGAAATTACGCCCATCAATATCATTCAGGTTTGATCCCCAAATTTTTCTGCAAAAATTATCAAAGAGGAAAAATGTCCGTTTTCGATCCAAATGGACTTGTCTCTTCTACCAGTAAGTTTTTGAGTCCTTACGAAAACATTTTGGAAATCTTTTCTTGGCCGCAGAAACTCCAGTACACTGTGCGCTTAGCTAGACCTCACCATAAAACCTATTGTTTCCTCCCTTCCGCTCTCTGCGAGGCCCACGGTCGGATAGAAGGGAAGGCTTCGGACTCTTCCGGTGTTGCCAATATGTAATAGAAAGGCGGGTGGAAGGGGTAAAGACAGAAATTTGAAACCCCTCAATCTTATGCACCACGGAATACACCGTTCGATTTTTTCTTGGAGGACTGTACTTAGCTAGTAATTTCAGAATCAGATCAACAAAAACTCAACTTATAAATTCAAGTTTGTCTTCTTAAGCTAAATAACCATAATTCAAATGTACCATGCCAACAGTTGGCTGTTCACTGGAGTCAAACACTTGAGATATACAGATTGCCAAATCTCAATACACATATTATTCTTTCTTTCACAAGGCCAAGATATGTAAAACTGATTCCAAGAAATTTTGTCATTTATATGAACCATTAACAAATGCTACCTTGGAACATAACAAAAGAAACTTTCCGGAAATCTGGAATAGTTAATTCATAAAACCACACACACATCGCATTTCTTCTTAGCTCAGCTATAATTAAATGGAGCATCTACACTGAGTAAGTAGATGGTGTTATACTTGTAAAATAAAAGAAAAATGCGGTGAAGTGTTGAAAATCCACACACTCATGGAACTGCAATAACCACCAAAGCATGGTTGCATAATCATTAATACTGTTGGTTGGAATACTGATTGGTCTCTCTACAAACAGACTGCATCCTTATTAAAACTCCAAGAGCATAAATGTGTGTGTGTATGTATATATACACACACACACACTGCACTGAAACAAAGAACAATGAGCTACTATAGAGGGAAATTATCTTGAGCAATTGGGTGATACGTCAATGGCTGATTATTTTTCTTTTCTCAATGACTCCCTTGCAACATGTAGATTATTAACTCTTAATAATGATATGATGAAAATAAATCAATATCTCTAACATTTTCACCTCTCGGAGATATTTTTCTTTTTTTTATAATATCTTCTCAATTCTAATATATAGATGAATCATTCAAGATATCAAATAGCAAGGAAACTTGCAAGATGAGGAAATTGCAGCAACATCAATTGGCCAGGATGGTATTCTTTCAATTGTTGTCATTTCTTGCTGAAATGTTTCAACAATTGGCTTAATATAGTTAATTCATAACCTACTCAATTTCTCTTTGAATAGAGGATGTCTATACATCTTCGTGCATCTATAGCACATGAAATTGTGCCATATTCTCCATAAGAACTCATTTATCTAGAACACCAAATTACATAAAAGATACATAAATATTTAAATGTACAGAAAATTCCAGTTATATAAAGCTGCAATGAAGACTTGCATCAATGGGCAATATCCCTATCAGTTTTAAGTTCTCAACAAGCAATTTTAAGCTAGAAAACTAAACTAAATAGATTATAGGCTATAATTCAATTGTATATTTACATTATCATCTGAAAGCATGTTTTAATAGAAGAATACTTAGACTTCAGAACAGATATATTCCTCTTGAGAAAATATTAAGAGATGTAACAAACTTGTTAGGCTACAAAAAGGAACATGATTCCCTTTAGAAACAATAATCGACTCTCAGATAAATTATATTTATGTACATCATTAAAAATGGGTGATCTGCCTCTTAAAAATCCAAATGATTAATCTATAGTGATTACTTGGGCCTCTTCCTTATCTGCAACCTTAGTGATGTCACTGGAATTAGGACTCCTCTTTCCAGAATTGCTTCTCCCGGCTACAGGGTTCTGATTCAAGAACAATGGAAGAGAATAATTCTTGGGGATTTCTTGGCCACGAGGAACAGAAACTAACAAGGGGATACGTTTTTTTGCTTTAGGCTCACCACTCACTTTAGGAGTGCTTTTCTCAGACTTTGAACTACAGTTGAGGTTAGATTTAGCAGGACTGGGATTCCTTTCAGGGACTGCTGGATTTACAATTGGAGTAGATTCGTTAACCTTGGGAGGAGTTAAACTGAAATTGCTTTGCATCATCTGATTTAACTGTTTAAGTCTTTCTTCCTTACTAATAACCTTTGTGAATTTGGTTATGAGGTGAGGTTTCTTAAGTTGGGTAGGTTCATCTCCCACATCCACTAATTTGGGTGTTGGAGAGCTGTCTGCACTTGATGCATCAGCTTTTATTTTACCTCTCATCTTTGGCTTCAGGTTATACTTCCAGTGGTTGGTTTGAGGTAAGTCTCTCAAGTTGTACTGAGCCCTTACACTATCTGACACATACCAATAGTTTTTACCATAGCTTGGTCCTTGGTCAGTGCACAACTTCCATGTTGCTATTTCTCTTATTTTCTTTGAAATACTGCCCTTGGAAACTCTACTGTTTGATGCCAGGGGTGATTCTCCTGCACCTCTCTCTTCCTCTTCCTTTCCCTTGCTTATATAGGCATAGAATTCCAAAGCCAGGAAATTTCCACCATTTCTATTGCCATGGAGTAACTTGATGAGATCAGGCATGACTGTGAAATGAAGATAAAAATTATTCTCATTCAATGTTGATAAGAGTCACTTTTTACAACATGCAAACTAAATAAGGTTGTCATCAATACTTTTTGCTAAGGTAATTTCTTTAGGAGTCATTAGCAATGGAAGGATGATGGAATTGCTGATACAGGCCCCAAAAGCTCTCTCACGTAAGAGATGGAATGACTAAAACATTAAGGAATTGAAATGGAATTTGAATACAAAAGATAACATTCTGAAATAATTTTATTCATAATTCAATCATGCCCGATAGTGACAAAGATAACTTCCCAGATATTAATAAATCCATGTTGATGCCAAGTATATGTTTTACCACAGATAACATCATCAATCTCTTCAGCTAAATTAAGCCAAATATACTGCCAGGTCCAGAAGGCATTCCAGATGGAATGCTAAAAGAACTGGCAGAGGGTATTGTCCCTTATCTCAAAATTATATTTTCTCAGTCAATGAACGAAGGTAATGTCCCAATCGATTAGAAGTTGGAGTGAATTAAAAGAGGACATAGGAAATTATGGACCCTAATTAATTTCACTTACAAGTAGTGGAGCATCTCATTGACAGCTAACTCATGAGGTTTTTAAGGAAATATCAATCATTTCCTCAGAAAAAGCATGGCCTTAGAAATTCAGCCACTCAACTTGCATAATTCGTTCACATATTCTTGAAGTATACACTTTATAGTATATATACTTTCAAGAGTAATAAGCAACGGATGCAATTTTCCTTAATTTCAAGAAGGCTTTCTACAGTCCCTCACTACAAATCATTTACAGATTAAAATTATCAAGTATCATTAAAGAAGTCATTTACAGGGTCAAGGATTTTCTCTATGAAGTGGAACAAGTAGTGCTTGATGGCTTTATTTCAAACAGAGTCAAAGTTACCACAGGCATACCTGTGGGAAGCATGACAGGCCTCTTCTCCTACTGATGTACATCAATGACTTGAGTGAAGAGATATATAGCAATGTGAGGATATTTGCAGATGACTCCATCATATATAGAGAAATACTTAACAAAGCCATATTTAACGAAGGAATGATTCTCTATCAAATGATTTATTTACTATTCAGTAGAGGTAAAAAATATGGGAACAAGAGCTAGCTGATTTGAGTAAA
The DNA here is from genome assembly GCA_036926295.1 of Pachydiplax longipennis. NCBI lineage: Eukaryota > Metazoa > Arthropoda > Insecta > Odonata > Libellulidae > Pachydiplax > Pachydiplax longipennis. The sequence goes on along the minus strand of JAVFKF010000102.1, from coordinate 196,534 downwards.
TACTCTAGTTAATTTCTTCCAAAGAATTCAGTCAGAATAACCTGTATATAATATATAAAATATACAGAGCTACTTCTCCAGATATATCTATGTACAGTAGATGTCCATTATAAAGAGAGCAGACAAAAATTGGAAAAGCACTTGATATAAAACATACTCGTTATAGCCAATTTCTAATACTAAATTACCATCCTCTTAAATTCAAGGGCAACGAGTGAAGCAGAAAAGAACTGCAGGGTTTTTAATGCTTATCTGCAAATACTTAAGTATGCGTAAAAAGCATGTTTGCATAAAAATTTGATTGATTTATATACCATAACCAAAATACGCTATGTACAGAGGGAGAGTGAAATTCATGAGAAATATCTAATCCCCTGCAGCCAAATCCTCCAGCACCCAAAATATATATACGAAGATGGTCTGAAAAGTTTCTGAGCCCAGATTTTTCAGAAAACATATCAAGAAATGAATGTCGGAAACTTTCCAGTATATAGTATACTTTTACATACACACACACACATTATATATATATATATATATATATATATATATATATATATATATATATATATATATATATATATATAGCTAACTCTCCGGATATACCTATATATATATTTTCTATATATATATATATTCTCTATATATTTCACCATGCATTTCAAACGGGGAAAACGGAATCTTATTTTGGGACCTTCCCGAAAAGATATTGAATTGAAACTTCGAAAAACGTCAGAGTGGCACTTATCTAACATTCCTATGCCATTGTCCCTCACAAACGGGTCCTGAGTTCGACGCTACGCGGTCTTTTGCGCATTTTTTGCAAACTGTTTTGAGGCCGTTTTAGATGCGATAGAGCAATCAAAATTATGGGGTTTGCAGATGAGATGGTTATCTATTATACTAACTGAAGAAATGTTACAAATTGACCCTGAGTTGATGCCAAGTGGGTGCAAAATTCTCCGGTATAAAATGCATGGCGGTCAATTTTGACAATTATTTTAATGCTTATCCGATAACTGGGAATGATATAAAATGGAATGTACATAGAGGCAATTCATATGTTTCATATACGCTGTCCACCGTTCCTCTGACGGTTCTTGGTTCGATGCCTGAGCGTCATTTCTATTCTACCATGTAATTCAAAGAGGGATTACGTAATATTATTTTAGGACCTTCCCGATAAGATATTGAATTGAGACTTTGGAACAGGTCAGAATGGCACTTATCTTATATTAATATGCAATTATGTTTCACGAATGGGTCCTTAGTTTGACGCCAGGTGGTCTTTTCCTCCAAATTTTCAATATTGTTTTGAGGCATTCCTTGGTAGGATACTGTATTCAACTGATAGCTTGCAGTATGCAAGCAACTTTTAGAAAGAGTCCAATGCTGAATGAGAAGAAAGGGAAGGAGGTGGGGAATGGAAATTTGGTTCCCCACTTCCTTCCTGTACGTCACTCCGAAAAAAACCTCACCCCATCGCTCATCACTACTCACCTTCCACACGTACTTCACAAACCCCCAGAAAATCCCTCCCACAACAAACAGTTACAAATACCTCACACTCCACTCTTTCTTCTCATTCAGCATTGGACCCCCTGTGATCATGAAAGCATTGCTTTCGAAATGCACGTTAGGGATCTGAATAACTGGTGACTGCTAAGCGATTATCCGTTTCCTGGGAATCGCCCTAGATGGTCGCCGCTGTCGGCACTTGGAGAACCTTTGTCTCTTTGTTCATTTAACGCCAAGTTCCTTTTTTCTTTCTTCTTACAAATTATTTTGTCTAACACAGAAAATATATTCATTATCTTCTCAAAAACGTTCCTGCTAGAAGTTTTTTCTACAACAACAGAATAAAAATTAACTGGCAACAACATCCCTAATGCAATTTCTCAAGGGCTTTCTGAATTTTCGAATATTTTTCCAAGACATACATCTTAAAAATTTTTCACAGGAAGATTAACGACATAAGTGGAAATTGGATGAAATAAGGCAAATTTTGATACCAGGAAAGATCAACCATTTCTTGAAAGATAGACTAGAACACATAGGTTCAAAAAGAAAATTGTAATCTGTTTCCAATATTTTACTTTGACACTATTTAACCTAGATTAATTCACAGTGTACTGTTAGGAATTAGGCTAATTTAAAACTTCAGCAATCCCAAGTCAAATTATTATATCTTAAAAATAAATAACTGAAATTTTCATGCAAAGGTATGAAATAAAATAAAATCCTCCAATTTTTATCGATAACAATGTCTCAACCTCTTTACTGAAATTATGGCATAATCATTCTCTTCATTTCACACCTTGATTTGGCACCAAATTGGCAGGAAAGTCTTGTGTTTTAAAGTAGGGTCTCTTCTGATATAACGTTTGCCATTCATGTCCTACACCATCAATAATTCGAGCAAATCAAATAACTAGTATCTGTGATTTAGCTAATAAATACTAGTGTATTTAAGTTATCCAAAATAGTAGAAATAAAATTCCCGAGCATGAAAACTTTGCAAAAATTACCATTAATTTTGGCTGGCTTTGTTCAATTTCTTCACGTCTGTGTCTGTTGCCATGGCAAATAATGCTCTCAGATATAAAAATTGAACACTAAAATTATATTCAAGGTATCATCCCAAAACAAATATAAATGAAAATTAAAAAATTTAACTCAATTCTCTTGGGACACATTCTTCGTCAAGTGAGGAACAAGAAAGCTTTTGGTGACTTAAATTGCACTACGTGACTTTCTAAGGTTATGCTCCACATAAATAAATTTTTACTAAATCTTGGTAGCTCAAAATAATTTTTGTATAATTTCTATCCATGCTGATGCTACAAGAAGCAATCATGGAAAAATCTGGAATCTTATACTGAATTTGAAGGGAGCATTGAATGGTTAAAAATGCTTGTAAGTGAAAAATGCACTTTTAACCCTTTTTTGCTTTAAGCAATAATGTTATCACTAAGAAAACATGAAATATTGCTGTGTTGATAAAACCACTCACGCTAAAATCACAAAAGAACTTAAGTTGAAATTGCCCATGACTGATCAGCATGGTATGAGTGGGTTCAGATCTCAGACCAAATTCAAATCAAGAAAATTATGAGAGTAGAATTGCTATAGAGAATTGCACATTTAGTTGATAGTATTTTCCTTGTCCCAAGCACTGCTTGTACATGCCTGCTTTCTGTGAAATGTGAAGGAGTAGAACATATCATGGAAAATTTAAAAGAAATTACCCATCTCTTTTTAAGAATAAAAAATGTTTTCACTTTCAACCAAGCTACCTTTACTAGCAATGTAGCAGTTCAGAGAAAAGCCTTTATTGAGTTACTGATATGTCCAACCCGTAATTTTTAGCATCGATTATTTCGGAGTGTCATAACTTTTGATCGAAGTAAGGGATCTGGTTCTTTCAGTTACTAATATGGTTTGAATTTATCATAAAATATGTATTCATCAAAGCTATGAATATTCTTTAAAATTCGTAAAAATTTTTCAATTTATTGTTTGATACAGCAGAATATTTTGCAGGCAAGAGAGATATGTGACACTTCACCTCATAGTGTAAGCAACTTCATAAGATAGTTTGTGAGGAAGGGGCTATATAACTCCTGATCAGGATGGCCCTATGAGACATCTATGAAGCTATGAGACATCTCAGCAAACGTTGTGACTCTTCAATCTTGGGAAATAAGGGTTTACAGTTTGTAAATAGTTTGTCTTTGGATTCTCAGAGTATTTAAGTGGAGTGACATCATAAATTTTTGGACAGTGTTGCGGAGATTTTTCCCAAGTGGTTTATTTTTAACTTAGTGTGATCATCATAATAAATGATGATCACACCCAACCCAATAAAGAATATTTAGTTTATTGAGATTACACTTATGTCTAACCAAAAATTCATAACTTTGTGTAAATGTGATCAGTATGAATATGCTGTAATGATATACTAATAAAATTGTTCTTGTCGCCATTGTAAAGGAGAACATTCAACATACCTCATATTTTCTGTAAAGCAGTTCGCCATTCCATTACTTTCTGATGTGTCAAATTTTACCTTCCTATCATTTTATTTTCATTTTCCTTTTAGAAAGTGATTTTAGATATAGTAAACTGCCAAATGATATTATTATTCTATGAAATACCTAGTTTCTCATGGTATTTATAACTTCAATTCTTAGCAAACCTAAAATATTGCGTATAAATACTGTGTTTTTCTTACACATTACTTCAGGAAAATTTTTATGTGCTTTTCCTATACGCATGTAGTAGCCAATACAAATTTGGGGTGGTGATTGTGAGGTGACTAGACTGAGGATAAGTTTGGCAACAGCTTTTGCTGTACAGTAAATACTGTCAACTTAATGTGGAATTATAGTTCTCTATAGTTTCGGGTGAGTGATCACCCAAGATGCTATAAATGTTTTTCTCTACATGAAAAATTTGAATTTGAGTGACTAGTTTTGTATTCACAATATTTATAAACATTTATATAAGATATCTCACTAACTTCCATACCAAAGAAATCCAAAATGAATTTCTGCTAACATCTCTTATTTCTTATGTCCTCTATTTGTTTTTCAAGTTGGTACAGATTAACAAAACTTTTTCCACCCCTTTCTACAGATGAAAAATATCTTCTTAACACCTGCACTGGTCTCACCACTTTCAAGTATCACATCAAAAGGTTCAATTTCTTCATCACTAATGGGGTAATTAGCTGCTATATGTTCTACTCCTCCATGCCCCTCTTCTCTGCTGCCAACATAGCATCATCCACCTGCAGAAAGTCTTCAAAAGTACAGTTTGGCTGTGTTTGGCAATGTTTCCCTTGTAGTAAGAAACAGATCTTCTTCCTCTGCTGAGTATTGATACGATTCTGAAAGAATTCTGCTTAAATGAAGCAATTTGTAACTGCATTCTACTTCAGAGCCTTCCAAGATTTTGGCTATGACATACCAGAGTGCATTGAAACCTTAGAAGATAAAGTATCCTTTCTAGCATCCACCAGGCCCAAAAGCCATTGAACCAGGTTCTTTCTATAGAAACTTAAAGGAGTTTATCACTCCTAAATCAATTGCCTGCTGCTTGCATGTACATTACCTGGAAAAATTCCTGGAGCAAATTCCTCAAATATACATCACTGGGATAGGACTTTTAAATTAGCATCATAGGTTGATGGCAGCTACCTCACATTCTTAAAGCAATGAGGCTTTTTAGATTTCCCTATTACAAAGGGCTTCTCAGAGCCAACATCACTGTGAGCCTCATTTTGTTTTCCACCTTGGCATTTATCACATTTGAATGCCAAAGTTTTGATAGGCAACATACTAAAAAGTAGTCCAGTTTTTCCAAGTTTAAAATGTCCCTGGGTTAATATTTCCTGGTCAGGTCTGCGATTTTGTAACTTTAAGGTAGTACATGGAATTCGGTTTTGAGAGCAATTGTTGGCCACCTAGCCAAAAATTGTGAATAGAATTACGTTTGAGATTTTATATCTCAGAATTTCGAATGCAAACAGAATTAAATTCCATTAGTATCGCAGTTCCTATCACCAGAAAGATTAATTAATTTCCTTACTGTGACATTAATTGGAAATTGTTATTACTAATAAAGCTTATTGTAGAGATGTATTTATGACATGTATGGAAGATTCCTGAGTAGATGTAACTCACAGAAATGGCAAAGAGATGCGGGTTATCTGTTACAGGCAGAAGAAATTGAGGAAGTTGGAAATAGTGGGCCGCATATACCTTACATGTGAATTCAAGTAACAGTTAATTTCATAAAACATTCATTCATGAGAGAGTGAGCTGAATAAGGTTGAACTCAAAGATAGGATAATAGGGAAACTTACAACCTTCGCTGACATCATTTGGTTAGAGCAGTTATTTAACATTAGCTAAACTTGATGGAATAGTGATTAACTCTGTAGTATTCCAAAACAAAATGAGTGAATGAAATACACCAGTTTTCAAAGAGAAATTATTAGTTATTTTATTCAGAATTAACTTGGCAGAAAAGTTTTACTTCTTTCTGTAGTACTAATATTTACTTACTTTTCTGTAGTATTTTCTTAAGGTAAAAAATAAATACCCATTTTCTGTTTGAAAAGCGGTGTACTTCATTCACTCATAACATTAGCTATAACTAATGTTTTAGGAATATGCAGTGAGGAAAGCCAAAACAGTGATATGCCAAATTAAATTCTGTCAAAGTCACTTTGCATATCACGCTAGAAAAATAATTTTTCTAATAATATCATGGAAGAAGGAAGAGAATACTATATTACAATACAGAGAAGTAGAAATAAAATCAAGATTGCCATTTATGGAAAAAGAATGAAACCAAGTAATTTGCTTCTCTCATCAACAATAAATACTCACTGCCCTAGAAAGCTAATTTTTATCACTGTCTTTATGTATAATATGATAGTTACAAAATGCAAATTTTCTATGGACTTCAGTCAGAACAAGTAAACTAAAACTTAACAGTAAAAGTTTAAGAGTGTTAAAATGTTTGCTTTGCAAATTTTCATAATGTGTTCTGCTTTAAATTTCACAGAATCAGGTGAGGAATTGTGGCAATCTATAATGGAGAAGAACTTAAAAAAGTTTGTACTTTTACCACAGTTTCATTTTAACCGAAACACACACACGACCAGTTTCAAACGATTTATCGTCCATCTTCTGGTGAAGAAACTTGACTAGTATATTCAAACCCTTAAATATCAGCTAGTTGAGGGGGGAGAAAGAGGGAAGGGAAAAAAGGGGTGTGAGGGGGGAAGGAGGAAAAGGGAGTTATTAATATTATTACTTTTATTATTATTTGACCCTTTATTAGGCGAGGTTGGGCCCGAGTGGGCTGAGTTGGCCACCTTTGGTTGTATATGGAGGATATCTGGGACAAAATCTGAGGAATGATTGTTTTCAAAGAGGTGTTTTGAGAAGTGGGAGACAGAAGAGTTCTTTCGAAAGCACCTTAAATGTTCCTTGCTACTGGTGAAAAAACTGTGGGAGGTCTGACCGATGTATGCTGCATTACAGTCTTTGCATTTCAAAAGGTAGATACCTGCTTTATCTTGGTGGTTATGATAATTTTTTCCATTGCAAATAATTTTGGCTAGGTTGAGAGGAGTTTTGAAGGAAGCCTTCAATTTATCTTCGAGGAGAAGATGGGACAATTGGATTGGATAAAGAATTAATAAAAGTAAATTTTACCCATTTATATGCCAAAAACAGATGGTTGAAGGAGGAAATCCTCTATTGGTATGCAAAACGCAACAATATTTCCCATCACTTTTTTTCTTACAAAAGCAAATTTTCAAATACGCTTCACGTATGTGAACGGCAACTGATTGACGATAAGGGCTGTCAACTTATATTCGATATTTTCTCAAGGAAATTAACTTCCCTAAAAATGAAACCTAGAACTCTCAAAGCTGCAAAAATGGCAGCGCTGGAGAAGACAGAAGTGTCCTCTACAGTATCGCATGTATTTCATGAAAAAGTCCTCAATATTTCAAATCACTCTTTCTCTAAATAAGAGAATCAATTCTCAGAATTAGGCCTTAAATACTCCCCAAATCTCCCAACTCACCACCGAGATTACATCGATGTAGCCAGGGACTGTGATTCAGCCCCCACCTTGAACAAGCCTCTATTAAGTATGATTGTGCTAAACATATTTTAGCCCATATGAGTGAAGCCCCCCCTCTCCCCCAACATCTCCCACCAGATGAGAAGATTTTGAAGGCAATCAAGGAAGAAGTCCAATCTCAAAACCTTTCCAAGGGGGATAAAGGAAACTGCTTAGTGGTAATGGACCAGAGTGAATACATATCTAAGTGTATGGATTTTATTGCTAATACTTCAATAGTGAAACTCCCCAGTGATCCTACCCCATCCTTCCAAAGCCATGTGAGAAGTGCTCTAGTTGACTTGGTGATTCCTAAAATTGAAGTTTCTATTAATTCCAATCTGCTTCCTCCAAGGTTTTATGGGCTTCTGAAAATCCATAAAAAAATACACCAATTTGTCCTGTGGTTTGTAGTGTTTCCTTCCCTTGCCAAAAAATAGCCCACAAAATGAACCATATACTACGAAATATGTTAGTGCTTCAAATTCCATAAAGAACTTTATGGACTTGTGTGAAAAATTAAAAAACTTCCCACTTCCTCAAAATGCCAAATTGGTGTCTTTTGATGTTTCTAATTTGTTTACTAGTGTACCTGTTACTGAAACCATTCATATTTTAGAAAATGTATTGCTCAATTTAGATATCGATCCTATGTTAAGCGCAAATATTTCCTTACTTGTATAATTATGTTTGCAGCAAAACTTTTTTATGCTTAATGGTGAATTCTACCAGCAAAAAGAACGTTTGTTTATGGGTTCTCCTCTATCTCCTGTTTTGGCAGATATATTTCTGAATTACCTAGAATGCAAATTGTTTAACTCATCAACGGATATTTTGAAAAATGTTAAATGTTCGTACAGGTATGTGGACGATGTGTTCTGTGTTTCGAGTGGTACTATCAGACAGCTAGACAATTTTCTAAATTTCCTTAACTCCCTCCATCCATTTCACCCAAGAGTTAGAATCTAACCACACCCTTAACTTCCTTGATCTTACTATTTCTCATGTAAAAAACAAACTGCAATTTTCTATTTTCCAGAAGCTTTCTTATACTGACCATGTAATCCCTTTCTCTTCAAATCATAACTTTTCCCACAAATTAGCTGCCTTCCATTCCCTCATCAATAGACTTGTTACAATCCCTCTTTCAACTTTACTTTCAAAATGAATTAGGCATAATTAAATACATTGCTTCAAGAAACGGATACCTTATTCATATCATTCATAAATTTCTGGCCCAAAAACTCAGAAACACTGCTCTTAAAAAAATTTTCTCCTCTGCTGAAGATTCCTTAAATTATAAATAGGTAAAATTTACTTTTATTAATTCTTTATCCAATCCAATTGTCCCATCTTCTCCCCAAAGGAAAATTGAAGGCTTCCATCAAAACTCCTCTCAAGCTAGCCAAAATTATTTGCAATGGAAAAAATAATCATAACCCCCAAGATAAAGCAGGTATCTACCTTTTGAAATGCAAAGACTGTAATGCAGCATACCTCGGTCAGACCTCCCGCAGTTTTTTCACCAGAAGCAAGGAACATTTAAGGTGCTTTCGAAAGAACTCTTCTGTCTCCCACTTCTCAAAACACCTCTTTGAAAACAATCATTCCTCAGATTTTGTCCCAGATATCACCCATGCAGTTTCTTCACCAGAAGATGAACGATAAATTGTTCGAAACCGGTCGTGTGTGTGTTTTGGTTAAAATGAAACTGTGGTAAAAGTACAAACCTTTTTAAGTTCTTCTCGTGTTATGCTTTGTATCACAGAATGTATTGACTAAATAGTATTGTATTGATGTATTATTATGTAACATATTCTTAATTATTCAGTATTTAATGTTAATCATAATGTAAATGCTTTGTATACATGATATGTAAGGAGATCATTTAAGCTTATAAATGCATATATATTTTTATATGTATGAATTTATTTTTGGACAAATCCTAGCTATATATTTTCCTTATGGAGAATTAAAACTTAACTTACAATTTGTATATTCACTTATACAATTTCAATTCAAGGACTAAACGGTTGCATTAATTAATGGAAATTGAATCTTTTGCTACATATGATAGCATCGCTCGTTCCTTCAAATACATTCTCCGTGAATATTTACCCAGTCACCTAACGTTATTTGCTACTTTATCTGTTTCTCCTCCAACATTTATTTGTAATAGCCTCGAATCATACGCCTTGCAGAATACAAATTGTTGCCAATGCGCAAATGCAAATATGAGAATGTAGTCGAGCAAGTAATTTTGAGAGGTAAATCATGCAACACTATTTCAGTGAAGCTCTCACGATGCTATTGCCAGCAATACAAGTTACGAAATCGCACTTCCAAGCAATTTTCATTCCATGTGGTTCAAAGCATTATTCATCGCAATTCTGGGAGCATGATTCCATGTGCTATGCAGAAAGAACGAAATCAAGGCCGAGCTCTTGCTATCTTCCAATGATACACTTGTCCACAGTTTTGTTGCTAACTGTATTTGATTCTCCATAAAACATATATTAACTGTATATTACAGTATATCTTTGGGAAAGAAAAAAAAATGTTCAGAAAAAAGATAGTTACACCACAGAAGACCAGGGCTTCAATTTTTTAAGTTAGCGTTATGCATGAAATTCAGTTTTTCAGTTCATAGCGAAAACTGTCATTTCATAGGTAGGAAGTGCCTAGGCCAACAATTCTGCCCAAAACTGAATTCCATGGGTTTCAACCAAACCTTCTCATCAAGAGTGAAGTTCTTTCTTCTTTACATCCATTTTTAACCAGAAATCAGAACATTGAAGGCTAAGAAAACTGAAAAGTAGCAAAGAGATCTTGGGAAATTACTCAACTCGAACAAGAGCAACATACTGATAAATGGTGAAACCTAAGTGCCCTATCCCGTTCTCCACAGTGGACAAGAACTGTCCAAAGGAAAACCTTCAATGAGCTTGAACTCGTGGTGTAATCACCAGAAAGTGTAAAATTTTATAAACATAAACTTGAGGATTTCAATGTCTTGTGAACATAGGAAATCTAAGAGGAACAACAAAAAGTGTTGTAAGTAATGGGAAAATGTTTAAGACAGAAACATAAATGTGGGGTAATACAGTACATGGAAATGTAAATCTGTATACATTTTCTATATGTTTTGGGTGACAGCTTTCCTGCCCTTAGATTGTAGGCAAGTTTGTGTTCACTACATAACTCTGGACCCCATTTCAGGAAATACCTCTTTCCCAGCAGCAATATTTAAAATACCTATGGAAAACCCCAAACTTCAAAATTCCCAATGATACAGTTTAAACAATTGCTGAATTAGTGAACTCCAGCCATTCACACATCAGCCTGGTAACAGTGAAATGGGCATCTACAGCTTCGCTGCCTTTGTCTTTTCAGGGCTACAAAAATGGTTGATTTGTATGAATGGGCAAGGAAGAATGGTTAACAACATGTTGACCAAAAATTTCCAAGTAAAACAAAAAGAAGGCTATAAAGAATTCTGCTTTTTCATGAAATGTAAGAGAAGTTAGGCATATCATGAATGCACTTGGAAATACATATCATAATATTCGATCGCGGATATAATATTCTTTTAACATTTTCTGAATACCCGTATCTGTTAAAACATTTAAGATTTTCCATAGAATATGTCTGAAAGTAAAGGAAAGAGATCATACACATCAGTGCAAAATTAAATTTCCTTTAGATATATAGTTTTAAAGTTTTTGATTAATTAAACAGGTCAATAACTTTTAACTTTTTTTGATAACATGGATAATAACAGCTGTTATTTACAAATGTTGGGTCACTGATTCCAGATGAGAGCTCTAAATGAACCTTACATAAAACTAGAGGGATTATTTTGTTACGATAACTTTAACTTTTTCCCTTTTTCGTAATTTAACACGTATTCCCCTACATTACCAGAATATTTTTAGGATAAATTTATTCTCATTTCTTCAAATTTGTACATTTACGAGTACATCAACTAAAGATAAGGTATTAATGTAGTTAGGAATTTACTATCATGATTATCTATATATATTAAAAACGTAACGGTGTCTGTCTGTCTACAAAAAGCATTTTTCTCGCCAATGCCAAGGGCTAGAGCGATGCTGAAACGTGCATTCGATGTAGACTGCTGCACCCTACAATGTGGCAAAATTCTCTTTTACCTAAACGGCCCCAGTTCGAACCCAGAGAAGAAAAACCGTTCTCATAAGAAATGAACGTAAACCTCACTTTTATCGGTTGCAGGGTACATTTCTTTTGCAAATTCAAATTAGAAACCATAGTCTTACGAACTCGAGATAAGCACCAAAAGAAAGAGAAATGAATAAAGATTCTTATTTTGGTCGCTAAATATTGTTATCGAGTCGAAATGGCGAGAATTCGGTTAAAATAAACGGAAATTTCGTGAGAATTTGAGGCTGTAAACAACCAATCCCCTTGACAACCGAAAGGATTGTTGAAACCGAGGTATTGCTTTTTTCCTTAAGAATACACTATTCTCATAAGAAATGCACGTAAACCTCACTTTTATCGGTTGCAGGCTTCATAACTTTTGCAAAATTAAATTAGATATAATCGGCTTACGAACTCGAGATAAGCACCAAAAGAAAGAGAAATGAATAAAGATTCTTATTTTGGTCGTGAAATATCGTTATCGGGTCAAAATGGCGAGAATTCGGTTAAAATAAAATTTCGTGAAATTTTGAGGCTGTAAACAACCAATCCCCTTGACGACGGATACGATTGTTGAAACCGAGGTATTGCGTTTTCCCATAAGAATACACTATGATTGATATTCCCATATGAAAGTAATGATTATAAATGAATGATAGTACATGCTCATAGTCCAGATGTCTGGTCCAGACCAAACAACTGCACCCAGAGGGTGCATGCACGCGGCTAGTAATTATTAATTCCATAAGAAATACAAATACTACAAAATTTACACACAATTCCCAAAGGCCGGTAAGATAACAAAAAGAAGACATAAGAACATAAGAATAAGAAAGACATAAGAAACAAGAACAAAAACTTAATTACATCAGTATTACTAATGCAGATAGGCCAAAGTTATTAAATTCAACATGGGATGCATTTAACACTGATGCGCCCGTAATCATGAACATCGGTAAGGAAAAAGCAAACAGGGAATTATTTTATCCCTTAAATTCAGCCCACAATCGGATTTTTAATTATATGCCTCCTGACATTTATGAATTTATTGCAAGCTTACAACACACAGGAATGAACTTAACACAAAATTAAGAATGATACCATATTCTTTTAGTGGAATTTAATGAAGAGCTGAATTCATCAGGAAGAAATGTTTAAGCCAAGATACCAAAGAAACAGCCTATTTGTTAGTCAGGGTTTCTTCACAATGTATAAAATTCAATTGCAACTGTAAAGTACAACAATACAATTGGAAAAGTAGTCACTATAAGCCTCCTCGTTAAAACTAATTTTTAATACAAAATGTCCATCCTCTTGAGTACAAGGGCAGCAAGTGCGGCAGAATGGAACTGTTGGGTTTTTAATTCTTATGCTAATACTTCAGAATACGTAAAAAAAAGTATGTGCGCATCAAAAATATTATATCATTGATTCATAAACCATAACCAAAATGCATCCTTTGATATAAAATGTGGAATCCATATCAGCACAGCTTTTAACTCCCATCTTCCCTACCATCGTGAATCAGAGGATTTAGGGCCAAGTTTTGCATGAAAAAAATCCCATGGGTGGATGCTAATATGATGAGAACTCAATTAAAAATTCCAGTACTGACTAAAGGGACCAATGCCTAAAAGAAACAAGAGCCTAGGGGATGGGATGCACTGACAGACAAAGGGAAGAGTGAAACTCGGGAGGTCTCTAAGCAAAGCCCTCTAAAGCATTTTTGCCAAGGAAGTGTTAGGGGAGTTGTGGGAAACCAATACATGAATTAGGTGGCGATGATTTTTACCTTTAATTCTTTTCTGGTCTTTGAAAAGAAAACATGCATCAGATTAACATTTTCCTGTCAGATTCTGTCTCTCACGTCAACCTATGATTCCAAGAAGACTCCTTCAAGACAAATACAGACTTGGCACTCATTATACCAATACTTCAGAAATAACCACTTTTTATAATGAAAGTAACTCCCTATCCTTTCTGCTGTGAGACATGGCCAAAAATTCACTCGCAACAACACAACTTCCGTTATAATGCACTTCTACTCTGTTTGTGAGATATATCTTCCAAGATGAAAATAATCTTATAAAATTGACTAACCTTCCTCAGGAAAGATTTTTTTTTTCCTTCCAGCAGAGCTAGTAGATGTGGCATCCACTTGAATTGCAGTAGCCAAAGGAGTACTGGCCACCTCTATGAAGGATGTTGGGATCACTTCTGAACAACTAACAGCTTTATATTGAGAGAATATCTTCTCATACTGATGGCTGACTGTAAATTTAAGCATGGTTAATCAATGAACAATCAGTTTTAACCTTCATAAAAGCAATCACTTACGATGCTCATCCATTGTTTCATAGATCCAATAGCAACCAATCAGCTGTGCCTTTATTTGTTTCGTCTTCTGTTTCATCTCCTCTTCAAATTCCATTCCAAGCAATTTTAGTTTTGCCTTCTGTGTTTCTGGGGACTAAAAATTATTCATTCTATTATTTATTTTGCTCTTCTAAACTTCATCAGTCACATCTAAAATCATGACATGAAAAGTTGTATCCCTTACTGTCTTTTTTTTTTGGCTAATTTCTACAATAAATGGTACCAATTATAATTTATATATATAATGAGATGACAATCATTTTTCATAGAAAATAATAATTATTCATCTCAGGATTATTGTATATGAATTTAAAGAATACATAGAAATCCATTAAGTCTTGTCATTGCTGACTATTTATATCAAATAATAGTTAGAATATAAAGTCGAAGAATAATTCTATGCAAATGTAGTATAAATAAGTCGAGAAAATTAATGCAATGATTGGATTATCACAGTTAGGTTGTAAGAGGTAAAAATACATCACTTCACTGATTTACTTGGTGTCTCAGTCAGACAAAAACAAAAATTATGCTGTTGACACCTTTGAAAGTTAATAGAAATTGTAGTCAAAGAATAGACCCAATTTTCATGGGAGCACCTTGACAGAAACGGATTAGAAAAACCATCAGTACTGTAAAGATCACAACTGACAGAGGGTTAATTAAAAAACTGATATACTCGTATCTATACGAGAAAAAAAAGAACCACTAGATTTCCCTTATGAAAGCACATTCATTAACAGCATAGGTCCTTAAGTACTTTATGAAGAATTCAGACTTCAATTATAAAAATATATATAAACAAAAACTTCTATATTTGACTCAAACAACAAAAATGAAAACGACCAACCAACTACAACGTTAAGAAAATAGTTGTTGAGTCGCAGAGACACCTATCTGAACCCAGAATGATTAACATAAAAGGAAGTAAATAATGATTACCAAAAGAAGATCACTCTACCAGTAATTTTCTTTTGTTTAACTACATATAATGACTACCATTATCTTAGACAGTAACAATATACATCAGACTGCTATTTAGACAAGAAACCTTGAAGTTTTACACAAGATCTCTTTTATGGATTACAAAAGGTACAATTATTATAATGAAATATATATTATATTATTATTGTAAAAGTTTTTTAAAATCCATAATTTGTTAAAGATTGTAAATAAATTGAGCTGAAAAATGGAGTTTTGAAGAAAACACTTCATTGTCTCTTATTTCATCATCCTTGAAATGGTCAGTGACATAAGATTAAGTTGACTGGATGACAGTGGAAAAATGTAAATTAAAATAACTAAAGGAGTGTTAAGAAAAAAAAGGAATACACTACATGTGAGAACACAAAGTTAAGAAAGATTGATTTCTCACAGAACACAAAGGAGATAATGAGTGAGAGTTCTCAAGTTTACAGTTATGCTTGAATGTTCTCATCTTTGATTGGTCTCCTAGAAGATGTAATTTTCTTGCACCGCAGCGATTACAATAACTTTAACAGAGGTTAAACACCTTACATTTACATTCTTGGCTGAGAAGGAGCTAGAAAAATTGTCTTTAAGCAAGAAAAATTATGTCTTTAAGGTACAAGGGAAGACCAATCAAAGATGAGTGGATTAAAGTGATTTGTGAGTAAACTATGAGATGCTCATCATTTTCCATGAGAAATGTCTCTCAACTCTTTGTTGCAACATGTAGTATACTTATTTTCCTACCATATTGACATCAAAACCTATGGGCCTGTATGATACTGTTTGAGGTCAATTAGAGCTCTGGAGTCAATGGATATGAGTAAATTCATATTTAATTAGTGAGTACCTAAGAAAGAGGAAAGCAATATGTTACACATGACAACAGAGAATTGAGAGAGATTAATAGCTCCTGTTCCAAACACCCAAATTATTCATCTGGGTCCATGAATCCTAAACTAACATTTTTCCACTGCCTAAACTCTTTTAAATACAGTATAAGTCAGTTATATCGAGATCTGACAAAAAATAGAAAAGTACTCGCTATAAGCCTCCTCAACAACACAACTCTCATTATATACCATACTTGATACAATGGATTTCTACTGTATTACCAAATAAAACTATTTCATTTAATATGAATATTGTAAAGAGGAAATAATATGGATTTTCCAGAGGAATATTAACATGTCACACACTATGCAATATTTGAACTAAAAATTGAATTTTTCTTGAGTTCGACATTTGAATTCTAGTGCAATCAAATTTATTGTTGTTTAAAGTTCAATATACTTATTTTCTAGAGGTAAGATTGTTAGATTTATGAGTAAAAATTTTACCACAACTTCATCATCCGCCTCTTCAGCAGCTGCTTCTTCATCACTAAGATATCCATGAGGAACAAAAAACTCATTATCCACTTCATACTCATCTTCTGACTCTTTCTCATCATCAGAGCCATGCAATGATTCTCCAGGTTCTTCCTCTTCCCACTCATCATCAGAATCTATTTCATAGTCAAAGTATTTCTGAAAAAGAAAAAACATCACTTAATAATTTAACAATTTTCACAAAGAATCATCTGATTATATTTCAATAATCAAACCAGGAGGAAACCTATACCCATTATAAAAGTAGACAATCTTTCAAAATACACTTGGTAAACAAATGTTTCAGGAGTTCTCCGTGTTATAGAATTGCAGAAAATTGCATAGCATTTCTAAACAGCCCATGGGAACAAGGATAAATATTTCTATGGTGAATGAATACATAACAAATCACCATTGAGATGCAATTAAAATAACTTACTCAATGCAAGTGATAATTAATAACCGAGATGATTTAAATATAAAAAAATCCTATATAAAATATTTGTAAAAATTTTTCTGCAGGTGTTTAAAATAAAATGCATAAAATTTTGATTCAAATAAATAGATATAAATCAACAAATTAAAATATTTTACTTCCAAAGTAACAGAGTCCAAATAAAGAGGTTTCACATTATAAGACTATTTCCTGATTATAAATCAAAGCAATGCAGTAGAAGACTGTTATAATGTGAGCTGACAAAAACTGTTAAAGTACTCGTCATAAAGTGTACATGTTATAGCCGATTTCTAATATTAGATGCCCAACCTCTTGAATCCAAGGGGAGCAAGTATGACAGAATGGAACTGGCGGGTTTTAATTCTTACCCAAATGCTTCAGAATACTTAAAAATTACGTTAGGATCAAAATTATTGTTTCAATGATTCATAAACCATAACCAAAGTGCAATGTACAGAGGGACAAAAGAGAGTGAAGAGTGAGAAATTTCTAATCAAAGCCTCCTGAAGCATTATCCGAAGAATGATGAGGTGAGTTATGGGAAACCAATGCATGAATCAGGTAATTTATGCATTTAATTTTTTTCTGCTCTATGAAGAGATAACGTGCATCAGATAACCATGCTTGTCAGCTGATGTGAGAGACATCTCACATCAGCTGACAAGCATTGGTTCTAAGAATATGCCTCCCATAAGACAAATACAGAGACATGGCACTCGTTATAATGGAAACTTCAATACTTCAGAAATAACCACTCGTTATAATGTTGATTGTTTATAATATTGTTTGTAGACAAAATAATCAGATGGAGTTATAATATAGCTTTTGGCATGTGAGAAGTACTCTTCAGATATCAACGGAAAATTAACATGTATCTTTTGTATTCCTCAAGCCTATATTTTCTGTTTGAATCAAAGAAATGTCTAAAAATACTTATCAGGCTCTCAATTTTTCTTCAGAAAACAGATTGGAAACAATAATTCTATGAAATTATTCTGACAGAGAGACTTTGTTAAAATAACACAAGACCCAGGGTACAGTCAGTTGATCAATCAACCAGGATTAAAGAAGCATTTTCTTCTTACAGAGTTTTGTTTAAAGCTTAGAAGTTATCCACTGTAAATTATACATCCTGTTTAAGGGTGCTTATATTATTAAGTTGCTATCATAATTAATCTTATTAAGGAAGCTTATAATGTGTCAAGTGTGAGTTAAATATTTTCTTTGAGTTATCTTCAACGTAAAACCACAAAGACTAGAATTTATTATAAAAAACATTGAAATAATGTTTTAAAGACAGTGTCACAGAAGAATAACTACTTCTCACCAAAAGATGCTGACTGACATAGAAAATGTTCCTTCAATGACAACCAAATGCAAACCAAGAGTCCATTCAATATAATCCAACTGAATAAAATATCTTCTGAAAAATAATGAATGAAATCAGCATTACAGTGTGAACACTCACTTCATCTCTATAGAAAGGGCGCCTTGGTCCAACTTTGGAGCTTCTCTTTCTCCATGTTCCCCAATACGGCGGACGCCTGTTCTCACAAAACTGAAGCAGTTTGCCACGAAAACGGTCATCATGATGAGGATCCAAGACAAGTCTATCTTCGCTCGTTGGTACATCTTCTTCCTCTGATGATTCAATCAATATAAACATTCTTTTAGCTGCTAATCAACAGTCACATAAAATAGCTATCGTGGAAATACAGAAACCCCAAAAATTATCACAATTTTTCAGGATATTCTTTAAGTCAGCCCAAATATTAAGGGTCAGCCAGATGGATTTGTCCTAGATATATGTGACAGAGGTCTTGAATTGAAAATAAATGTAATTTAAATTAATATAAATTATATCATCAATATAAGATTTTTATGCATTTAGTGCCTCATATTTTTATAATAGGCTGGGTAAGTGAGGTAGTAAGAAGAGAAATAGTGGCACAAATTCTTTTATAAAATGGTGAGCCTTTCACTCTTTCATGTTTTGCATGGATCACTTAAAGAAAGTTCTACATCTTTTTACCAGAGGAATAAAATTCTCTCACCTAAAATGATAACATCTTCCTTGAAATCCCTTAAAGGCCATGTTTCAGGATGTGTCATTGGATTTCTACTTTTCTCTCTCAATTCCATCAAGTAAAGTTTCTTTTCCGACTGATCTGCCATTTTCAACTCAATTTCTTTCTTTTCCTCTTTGCTCAGAATCCTACGCACAACGGGAGCAAGTCTCATGTCTCCTTTCACCTTAAATAAAATCAGCAATTAGTACAAGAATGTCCCTTTCTGGAGGAAAAACAAACCATTCAAAGCAATGATAAAATGATATAACGCCTGCTTCATAAATATGCATAGTAAGCAAGTCAGTTGATTATAAACAAATATATATTTGAGCCCTTATTTATGAAAGTGATCTAGTCAAAATTTGAAAGGAGAGAAAAAGATGTCAGTTATTTTGCATCAAATTACTTTAATCTAAATTAATCCAATGTAATTTTACAATATTGTCAAAAATGATCCATTATTTATAGTACTTGTTATTTCAACAATATATTTAATCGATTTAGTGTTACTTATGAAAGTGGTCTAAGTCAAAATAACAAATAATTAGAGTACCAGATGTTACATATTTTTTGAACTAAGACTGCATTAACTATTGCAAATTCTGAAAAAAAAGAACTGTTAAACTGTTAGCAATTTAGTCATTAAATGGAATTATTTCAGTTTTATTTTGAGTGGGTGAATTCAGGTGGAAACATAATTAATATAAAAAATATTTTACTACATCAACATATTCAGGTAAGTTAATGATAATGTATTTATAATGTGTATGTTATTTATTCGGATATGTGATTCTCAGACATCAACCACATAATATTTCAAATAAATGGAAAAAACAAGACAATTATCATCTTCAGATAAATCAAAACAGGATTTCACCAAATGCAAGAAATTCAGAAAACCCCAGAAATAGGGCAAGGTAAAGAAAGAAAAAGGACAAGAAATTAACTTGGTTATGCACAAAATATCAGAAAATTAAGAGAAATAAAGGGGAAGAATGCAAAACAAAAAAAATCAAAACTAGTGAGGATATAACTACTCAAAAACACTAGCTTACAGTGATGCTTTTCAGGCCAAAAACATAACATTAAAGTAGCACTGATGTAGATAAAAATTGCTTAGGCTAAAAATAATATTGAAGACAGACTACAAATTTTTAATATCTGATCATTCCTTAATACAGAATGACTGTGATTTTGGGTTGATAGGATTTAAGAGTAAATTACTTACAACCCTGAGCATTACTATGAACTGATAGAACATTGTAGAAGAAAAAAATCTATTATAGGAAAAACAAATGTTGCAGTCAGATTTTATTTCAACAAAACAACTAGGAGAGTCAACGACAAGAAGAGTAAAATACCGCAGGAGAATTGGCCCATTGGCTGAAAATTCAATGAATACTATTCTTGAAAAATTCACCTTATGAGATGTTCTATAAAACTTCTTTCAATGATTCTGAATTCCATGTTTTAGATCTTTCACCTAACAGAGGAAGACCAAAAATATATGGAAATATTAACTTACTTCCATTATACATCATCAAAAGACCAGCAATGGAAGAAAAGCTTTAAGATATGAGTAAAAAACCCTACATACAGTTTTTCAGGAACATTTAAAAAATTTAACATATAATGATTAAGGTGTAAAGTAAAAAATGGATTACTTTTAAAAATAAATACTAAATGTAAATGAATTGTTTCATTTAAGCTTTTGTTTTCAATAATACTCGTAGTCTTTTATTGCTTTACATAAGCTACACGCCGTTCAGTTAATTTTGAAAATGGTCTGATCAATTCCAACTTCTTTAATCTCATTTGGCATGAGATTCATAACAAAATTCACATTCATAGCATATTTTAATTAATCAAGACTAATTAAATTCTAAAATAAAATGTTACATAATATAGTAATATTTTTTTAATTTAATCAAATGAAAACCTTTAAATATCTCGAAAAAAGAAATATATAACTTGGATTACTTTAATAACTATGGGCTCATTTTACCTTAAACAATGCATGACGATAATCTAATTAACAGTAAAATGAATATTTATACAAAGGATTGTAAGTTATATTTTATATCCTATTTTATCAGAAACTAGTTGCTTGAGATCAATGCACACTTAGATAATTCAGGAGAAAATAATGAGGTTTAGTAAGTGGAGCAGAGAGAAAAAATAAAAATAAAATGTTTGCTGTTTCCCTTGGTACAAGCCCATGGCTCTTAACTCAACCAAACATTATTTATTAATTACTTAAAAGTAACTGAGCAGTCTTCAACTCATCAGCATAAATCTTTTAATATAAGGATAAAGAAAGGTTTTGAGCAAAGCACATTCTTTATATTTTGCAACTTAGTGGCAAGCAATGAAGGACTGCAAATATAATCTATTTGCTTATGGAAAGGGCATTAAACGACAAGTGAAAAACCAAATAGCCATTCCTAACAGTTTCAAACGTTATAATTAAAGTAACTTTTCTCCACATAAGCAAATAAACCATAAAGTAAACAGCAGATGCTCTAAAAAGCAGATATAAAGAGATTTCCATACTCTAAAGGGCATGAAAGCGTCTACAGTCACACAATCCTCTTCCTTGGCACATTTCTTTGGGACAAAGAAACTAGCAAAGGCGGCAGCCGCTTTCTTCTTCTTCTGCTCTTCCTCTTCTTCCAACTTCTTCTTTTCTTCCTCTTTCTTTTGCTTTTCCTTCTGCCTCTCCTCCTCTCTCCTTTGCTTCTCTTCCTCCTTCTTTAGCTTCTCCTCTTCTTTCTGCTTCTTCTTCTGCTCTCTCTCCTCTTCCTTCTTTTGTTTCTCTTCCAGTTTTTGACTACAAATAAACATTTATTAGCTCTCAATTCATTCTTATTTGCCATCCCCTGAATTTAAGCTTTGTAGTTTCTACTCTACTTCACATCTATGCACAGGGGAACAATCAAAATCATCCCAAGATAACAATAATCAAGAGTACAGTAAAATCATAATGCTCCTCACTTTACCACAGCATACCATGAGTCTCCAACATTAATAAACTGAGTAATATCTGTATTTGTTAGCAGTAACAGGAATTTTGTGGTGAATTTCATTCCTCTATATCTTGATGTACAGAGGTGGTCAAAATTAACACCACTTCGCTGCAATCCAGAGCGGCCACCAAATGTACAGTGCTGGACAAAACATTTGCAACACTTTGAAAGCACCTAGTGCCGTTGCCGGTTTAACTATGACCAGAGAGAGAGAATTGCAACATTGGCCTGAAAGAACGATGGCGACTAAATGTCTGGCATTGTATGTAGTATAGTCTTTCCACCACAAGTTATAAGGCGAACAAAAAGGGTCGGTTTTCGAAGAGGACAAAAATACAGAGATACCGTTAGATTGCCGTGCATAAGGAGGATTCTCACAGTTTCGCATGATGAATATCTTCGAGTCAAAGAGTTGCAAATACTAGTTAGCATACGATTCGAGAGTGGGGATCACGGCAGGGACCATGAATAGGCTGTGGCACCGATCGAAAATGTAAGATTTTCGTAACAAAGCTATTATGCCGAAGCTATTATGAAAGACGTGGTCATTGGAAAAAGTCGGGTCATTTTAATGAGGAGAATTCAGTTCATGTTTTGAAAACATGCAATAATCCTTCCATTGTTTTCCCTCTCTTGCCTGCCCCTCACATTTGACCTTAATGTAATACCATAGACTATACGTAATTACAGACAATTTTATTGCTGTAAAAACCAATGGAAACAGAGATCGCATTTACAAGATAAACAAGAAAATTTACCATTCCCTGCTGAGAGACTCAGCTGGCATTACTTTCTTCTCTCGCTTCTTGTAGTCACGGTGCTGGTTTTAATCTAATGCTTCTTAACCGCCAGCTGAATATGAAAGTATAAATTAATGTTTTGTAACAAATTTGTACAAACTTCGTTTAAATATCTAAATTTAAGTTTTAACTGAGGTTAACATGGCTTTACTATGTTCCCCTCCTAAAGATTTTATTTACACAAATTACTCAAGTAACGCGATGTAATGCATGAAACATACGTTTATCACTTAACTTCGAACTTCATATTTACAAGGGCATTAATTAATGTGCCCCTTCTACGGACTACACCTTGACGTGGTGAAGGGGCTTGCGTGTTCCTATGACCTAGAGAGCTATACTGGCTGGAACTTTGTTCCTGGTAGGATCACTCATGCCAGAAAGGTCAATAGGTACGGGACAGACGAAAGGTAGTCCACGCAGCGTCTGTACCTCAATGAGGCAGCTGCAAAGGCGTCTGTACCCCAGTGGGGCAGCCTATATGAGTGATGATGTCACGTTAAAAACACTGTTGAGAAAGGAAAGGGGAGACCACCTCGACTATCTATCCCATGAACATGATGTGCCTAAATACCAATATTGTCCCTGGCAAAAACGGGACTCAGCCCACTAGGGAGAGTGTTGTACCCGGCAGGGATGGTGGTAAGGCCACCCCGGTCGTCACTCCACGAAATCCTTACCCAACGACACAAGAGAAGAAGAAGATGTCCAAGGAAACCAGGGTAGGGAGCTGGAACGTCAGAACGATGCTTAGGAAAGGGAAGTTAGAAAACGTAAAGTTAGAAATGAAGAGGTCCAACATTAACATTCTGGGGCTATGCGAAGTATGGTGGAAGGATGGGGGAGATTTTTGGAGCGATGATGTAAGGTTCATATTCAGTGGGAGAAATGATAGTCAGAGAGGGGTTGCTATAGTGTTGGACAAGGGAGCGGGAAAGGCTGTGATAGCCACTGAACTGATAAGCGACCGAGTAATATCCGTAGAAATCAAGGCTGAACCAGTAAACACTGTGATAGTGCAAGTGTACCTCCCTACTAGCGATTACACTGAGAATGAAGTAGATTTAGTTTATGAACAAATAGAAGAGGTTATTGGAAGGGTGAAAGGCAATAAAAACCTTATTGTAATGGGGGACTGGAATGCTGTGGTTGGGCAGTGATGGGGACGAAGTGGGAGAGTTCGGACTAGGAAAGAGAAACGACAGAGGACAAAAACTGGTAATTTTTGCATAAGGAATAACCTCTGTATCACCAACACTCTTTTTAACACCATAACGGAAGGAGGTACACATGGAAAAAGCCGGGGGACACGGATAGGTATCAAATCGACTATATTCTGGTAAGGAAGAGGTTTAGAAATAGTGTTAAAAACTCGCAAAGCTATCCTGGTGCTGATGTAGACTCGGATCATAATTTAGTAATGATGAAGACCGAGCTTAGATTCAAAAAGATTTATAGGGCAAAAACCGCACCCAAATGGAACGTAGAAGCCCTCAGGGGTAGGAAAGCTAGAGAGTTTCAAGAGTCAGTAAACAGGGCTCTAGAAGATAAGGAAAGGGAACTCACTATAGATGAAGGATGGGAAATGATCAAAACTAGCATTAAAGATAGTGCCCAAGGAACCATCGGGAGGGTCACACAAAGCAAAATTAGGAAACCATGGGTGACGGTTGAAATGATAACTAAAATGGAGGAAAGAAGGAATTGGAAAAGGGTCAACACAGAACACGGGCGTAGAATGTACAGAGCCCTAAACAACGAACTGAGGAGGGTAACAAATAAAGCAAGAGAATCGTGGTGGCAGGGTCAGTGTAACAAAATAGAGGAGATGGCTGAAAGTGGGAGGGTTGACCTATTATACAGAAAAGTAAAACAATTAACGGGGAATAAAATTAGTAATAAAATGGCCACTATTAGGGATAACAAGGGAAACGTCTTAAGGGAACCAGGTAGCAAAAGGGGACGATGGAAAGAGTATGTGGACGAATTGTACTCTAAAGACAGGAAGCCTACCCACATAAAGATTGAGGGCATACAAGAAGTAGAGGAAGATGATCTTGGGCCGAATAAACTAGATAGTGAACTTGATAGGGCACTGCGGGACATGAAGGGGAAGAAAGCAACGGGTGTGGACGAGATTCCTGTCGAATTTCTTAAGAATCTTGTGGGAAAGGGTAAAAAACAATTCTATGATTTATGTAGGAAAATTTACGACGAAGGAAAGTGGCCAGAGGATTTTACCAAGTCTATCCTGATTCCGTTACAGAAAAAGAATAATGCCTTAGAATGCCGGGACTACCGAACAATTAGCTTAATATCTCATGCGGTAAAAGTTATTCTAAGGATATTGAATAGAAGAATAGAGGGGAAAACTAAGGAACACATAGGAAATGACCAGTTCGGTTTTCAAAGAGGGAAAAGTACGAGGGATGTAATTGGGGTTATGAGGGTTCTAGTAGAACGAAGCTTAGAATTTAAAAGGAACGTTTGTGTATGTTTTGTTGATTTTGAAAAGGACTTTGATAGAGTCCAATGGCGAAAACTGATGGTGATACTAAAGAAAATTGGGTTGGATATGAAAGATAGGCGTTTAGTGCAAAATTTGTATTTAAATCAGACCTCACGAGTAAGAGTTGCTAATGGGGAATCAGAATGGGCAGAGTTAGGGAGGGGAGTAAGACAAGGTTGTCCTTTATCACCATCTCTTTTTAACATATATGCAGAAGAAATGATCAAAGAAGCTTGGGATGAAATAGACAAGGGAATAAAGGTTGATGGGGAACTAGTGAAGTCAGTAAGATATGCAGACGATAAAACTATTGTGTGCGATTCGGAAAAGGATTTGCAAATCCTAGTTAATGCACTAAATGATAAAGCAAAGGAGTTTGGGATGAAAATCAATGTAAGAAAGACTAAGATTATGAGGTTTTCAAAGGGAAAGAATGCTAAATTAATGATAAGGGTGGATGGGAAAACTAGAACAAGTAGACCAGTTTTCATACTTGGGCAGACTTCTTTCTAAGGATGGAAGATGTTCGACAGAAATTAGAAAAAGTATAGCATTAGCAAAAGTAACTTTCATGACACGAAGGGAACTGATGACAAAGGGTCTTGATAAAGGAATCAGGAAGAGATTGGTAAAACCCTTAGTGTGGAGCGTAATGTTGTACTGGTCTGAAATGTGGACATTAAGAAAAGAGGATGTCAAAAGATTGGAGGCTTTTGAGATGTGGGTATGGCGTGGAATGGAGAAAGTTAGTTGGGTCGACAGAAAAACGAACAAGGAGGTTCTAGAGATGGTTGGGGAGAAAAGAGTAATGATTGAAGTAATTAAAAATAGACAAAAGAATGGTGGGTCAAATATTGAGAGGAGTGGGATTTTTGAAGAAAGTGATAGAGGGAAGAATGCTAGGGAAAAGACAGAGGGGAAGACAAAGACAGAAGTTATTAGACGAATTAAGGGGTGGGATAAGTTACCGGGAATTGAAGGAGAGGGAATTAAATAGGGAATGTGGGGGCACATAAACCTACTGAAAGGTAGAACACTTTATATATAATTAATGTGATAGGGATCTAGCAGTGCTTGTCATCCAGAAACTCAGAAATAGCTCTCTAAAGTAATTTTAATAATGAAATTTCTTTTTTTTTTTACTGGGACAAGATAGTAAAGAGGGTTCAATACAGGGGTAATGATCAGAAAGATAAGGAGTTTCGGGAAGTGAGCTAGCCATCCATAAGAATATTAAACTTTAAACGAATAAAGTTATATTGTTTATTTACCAATACCGTGCTCTTCGTAGTCGCTCACCTTGGGGAACGTTTATCCTGAAGTCCTCCAGCATGATCTTCAAATTATATGATATTCAAATATTCTCTACTCATAGAGGAAGAGATCACTAGCCAAACGTGTATAGTTTCATATCGGGTCTTATTACTTTCCACACAGTCTCTATGGTGAGAAATGGTAGATTTTTATCTCTAATAATATCCTATGAAACATTATGAGAGAATAGGAGTATAAAAATAGCTTAATGAATGATATTGTTTTTATAACCATAAAGTACTTCCTGGGGCAATAGTTCAGAAAAATAATTTCTTCTGTAGGAATGTTCGCTACTGACGTAACCTTTCAAATTAGTGTTCATAAAAACGCAAAACATCCGAATAATGGTGGGGAACTTGACCAGAAAGCGGTTTCAAAGATCATTATAAACTGTAGAAAGATACACTCAGTGAGAATAATGCCATAACCGTTTGATTTGATTGACGACAGTCCTCTGTGAAATCTGCATACCTTCACTCTCTCACCATCTTTTCTATAAGGTATTAGACGAAAAATCTAGGAATAGAAAGGTTCTAAGCTTTACACAGATTAACTACTATATAAAATAAAAATTCACTAATTTTAAGACTTTCATTTCGCTGAAGCAGTAAACTCGAAGTCAGGATACAGAAACCTCGACCGCAAATTCTTGCAAAGACCCTTTGGTGCGGACCAAACCCAAACAAGAGAGACTTCTTCCACCAAATCTTCGTCCTTTAAAGCCAACGTTGCCATTCCTTTTCTCCCCTCGTAGTTCTACCGGCGGCTGCGCTGAAGCGCCATCAAGTGTTGCAAATGTTTTGTCCAGGACTGTACAGTAGGGTGGATCGAAAAAACTTTTTTTTTCATAATGGGTATGCGGCTAGTGCTTAAAGTTTGTGGTTGGTGGGCCTTGTAAACCATGAGAAATTTTGTGAAAAAATGTCAAAAATATGCTATTTTTTCTGATGGTTTTTTGATGTTTCTGAAGTGATTTAATGGCAAAATATTACATATATAGCTTGTATCTTGCTTAATGATTAACAATTTACTGAGTTTGAATCAGGAAAAATGGTTTCTTAGTTTCGCCAAAATTTGTCAAAAAACGCAAAATATACAGAGATGTTACGGATGTTGGGTAGGCAATAACCTGCTACAATAACTCGACCCCACCGAATTAAATTTATTAAAAATGATAAGATAGTAGAAAAAGAAGTAAACTACAGCTCTTAGTTCATCGTAATCGAGTACTAGCCGTGAGGAGTTAGTTACAATATTGTGAGTACGAGTATGGGTGCCAGTCAGTCCGGACCAAGTACTGGAACGTGACGGTTTGCAAAAATTATAAGTCTATGTAACAAGTGTGTTATTGCAATAGGCGTGTCTAAAACTACTGTTAAATCTTTCAAATCTGTGGATTGATAGCTGTGAAAACGGGAAATATCTGTATTTTACAGTGTGCTGGACAATACTCCGTAAAAATGCCACCATTGCCTTGAGGGTAGATGAAGTCAGTGATATTTGATATTTTAAGGGAATCGGAGGATCTAATGAAAACCAGTTACTAACTAAGTGTCATTTGGTGTTTTAATTATGTTTAATCGAAAAAAAGTCGCTTTGGACAGAAAATCTCTTTCAGAGAAAAACATTGCTAACATTGTTAAAGACTTATGATCGTCTTCAAAATAATGCTTACATATTATTTGGTATGTTGGCAGATATTCGCCAAAATGTGTGTAAATATTCGGCAAAGTAGATTCTGAAAGCTAAAAAAGCAAAAGCCAACCACATAACTCCATTACAAAAAGTTAACACCCCCAGTGACCAACATTTAAGCCAAAGATTATACAGATTTAGTGAACTGGAGAAAAGAAGAAATAAAATCACCTACAGTGGCACACTTACTAACAAATGAAAACTTAGAAGAGATCGCTACAGGAAGAAATGAATTCCTAGGAAAACTGCAGATTTTGTTTAACCTGTTGTGCCATATCTAGGGAGAGGAACGGTGAGTCAAGGATGTAACTGCTGCATCAACTATTGTATGTGGTTATGAATCCCGAGGTGGCTATATTAGAGCTCGATTGAAGGACAGATAAATAGTACTCATACCTCATACACCTAGGTAGGCTGTCCTATTTGGATTTTGAAGTCCGCTCTTGTACCAAACCTCAATACTATTTTTCTATTTTCTGATGAAAATCATGTAAAATTCTTGTCGCTTGGGATATCATTTGCATATAAATACATTAAATTTCGTGTAATTTGGATCAAAAACTAACAAAAACACCAGTTTAGAAGAAAATATGTATTAAAATGTAGTTCTTTAACCATATTAAATAAAAATATTTAAAGGAACGAATGAATAACATAAAAGTAATCAGATAAATTATTTCTGTGTCGAGGGCTTTAGAAAATCCAGCATACTCCTCTGACAACACAATGGCTTCCATTTAAATGCATAATTTCTTCTATGCAAGCTGATAATTTTATTATTCCTTGCTTTATGGCTATAACGTGTTTTCCATTTTCGTCTATCCTCATTTTTATAAAAAACCCTTTTTCTTTTAAGCTAACCCTTTCACCACACCCCCACTCAGTCACCCTTACCATAATATAGCAGTAATATAATTATCACGTGAGTACTCATATTTTTCCTTTCTACGTCGAGCTTTTCATCGTATTATAAGATTATATGATCAGGATATAGAATGAATCAGTCTGTTGGGTTGAGCGAAAAAAGGAATCCATTGCAAAGCATTATAGAAGTAGTACTAATGTTAATCATGCTTTGAAGGGTGACATTTCCTACGCGAGCTCCCTCTGGGTATCGAACCCAAGACCGATTTCGCCGAAGTCGAACACGCTGCCCAACGGTCGACTATCCAGGAACTACAATTTTTAGTACCAAATTATCATTACATGATTAAAAGGTATATTGAATGTAATAAGAATAACATAGTTATCACATTAATCTTTATTAATGAGGAAATCTAATGATTTGATTTATGGGAAAAAGTATTCGAATCTGAAGGCTTTTGAAGAAAAACCCACGTTGCGGGAAAACACCCACACAAGACGGGAGATGGTAAAACCCGCGAAACACACAGAAAATGCATAAAAAACAAAAAATTGAATTAAATGTAAGGACACTTAAAATTCTAAGGCAACCTAAGCCGAATGTATAGAATTCCAAACCAAATTTCCAAAAACTCGTGGAAAAATCTTATGAATATAGAATATATAGAATTTAACTTTAAAATTACTCACACAGATCAAAAATTAAATACAATACTTATGAATATCTCTATATCGATTCACTAACTTATGGGAACTCGAAGTAACACGATTCTTGATTTTTCTTTCCCGGAAGTTAATTACTCTCATGTGATATGTTTTTAATCTTGATTAGATGATTCATTCATTTCGTTAAATATTGTATTAATTTGCTCAAAGAACCACTTATTTATTAAATATTTTCTTCTAGGGCTTGCATTAGATTTCCTCTTCTTTTCCTAATATATATTAATGACTTGAGTGAAGAGATAGATAGCAATGTTAGGATATTCGCGGATGACTCGGTCTTATATAGAGAAATATCTAACGATGACGATCGTATTTCTCTATCTAATGATTTAATAACAGTTCAAAAGTGGTGTGAAAAATGGGAACTAGATCTCAATGTGAGTAAATGCTCCGTAGTTAATTTCTTCGAAAAGAAAGAATTGCATCATAATTACCCATACGTAATAAATGGATTAGTCATAAATGTAGCAGAATCAGTTGAGTATCTTGGGGTTACTCTTACCAATAATTTAAATTGGAGCACTCGCATTCGTAAAATCTGCGGTAAAGCTAGTAAAAAGCTCGGCTTCATAAAGCGTATTGTCGGTAGATGTGATGAGAAAGTTAGAGAGCGATGTTATTTCTCCTTGGTCAGGCCCCATCTCGAATATGCGGCAAGTATATGGGACCCAGCGGATGAAACGGGTACCCGCGAACTTGAGAAAATTCAACGCAAAGCGATACATTTCGTTAAAAAATGTTACGAGAAAAAGGTAAGCGTCACAAAGATGCTCTCAGATACAGGTTGGGCATCATTGAAAGAAAGGCGGTTAGAAGCTAGGTTGCGACTCCTTAATAAATTTAGAGAAAGCACGTTTTCCCATGACGTAGTTGATATTATGCGACCCCCCTGTTACTTCGGCCGATCCGACAATGAGAGCAAAATAAGAGAAATAGACACTAGAACTAGTCGATTTAAGAACCCATTCTTTCCGCGAACAATACGCGATAGTAATAGGCTAAAAAAGTAGCTCAATCGATTGGTGTTTACACCCCCTGCCACACGCCGAAAGGCTGCTTGCAGGGTATTCATGTAGATGTAGATTCCCAATTACATATAATTTAATATATTTATATGCAAATTTATTCCCTAACGAATTTGACCTTCTCTGAAACCAGGAAAGACTAATTGTTGCATTGTCTTTCCCTAACTTCGCTAGATTTGAACGCTGATAGCTCTGATAGATTTCCAAGTAGAATACATATAGACTTCGATTTTATATGTTGTAGGCTTTATTTCTTTTTCAAAAATTTTATTAGAAGAAACAGTCGTACGAAATCGAGAAAATCCCCGAAGGATGCAAAACTGAACAATAATTTTACTTTGGTTGTGGAATATCGTTATCAATTCAAATAGCAAGATTTTAGGTGGATCTGAACAGAATGGTCAGAACAAATGATAGGATATATCGATGGGAGGTAACAGTCTAAAATTTAAGCATTCAAACAATTTACTGTGTCGATTCGGAGAGAACAACGTACAACTATTTACGGCAAATTTCTTAATTAGATTGATTTTGTGAACAATATCTCAAATTCATAAATTGTTAACGCCTCCAAGTTATGAGGATCCGTAGAGAGGCTTGTCAGGGGGCGAGAATTTAATATGGCCTCTATGCGGCAAAATACCATCGACAGTTTACATTTACATATAGACCCTGCTAACCGCCACTGGCACATGGCAGGGGGTGTGAAACACCGAAAACCCTATCTACCTTTGACTGCTGTTGGCTTCTCTAATACTGCGAGGAAAAAATGACCAGAAATAACTATCTGTCCTGGCAACTATTTCCCTGTAATGCTTCATCGTTTTGTCTCGAAGATCACGTATGCTACTAACTGGTTAAACAATATCAACTATCTCCTCCCCGAGATCCGTAGCGATAAATTTATTAAATAGCTTCCTATGGTAATCAAGTCTTCTATCACTAAGCGAATCCCAACCGAGGGATTCTATCATAGCAACACTGCTGTCAAATCTGAAATCTCCCTTAACAAATCTAGCTGCCCTACGTTGAACCATTTCAAGGCTGGAAGTTAATCCCACTTCATGCAGATCCCAAATCGCGCAGCAGTACTCAAGGAGAGATCGAATCAGGGAGAGTTCCTCAAATGTAAGGGCCCGATCCCCAATTATCCCTCTCAAGAGAGATTTCGCACTCTTAATGTTAGGTTCCCAAAGCCCACCAAAATTTGGAGAACAGGGGGGGGGGTTAAAATGCCATTCAATTTCTCTTTGAGAAAGTGCATTAATAGTTATTTCCTTGGATAACTCCGCTTGAAACTGCTTGGCAATGCCCATTAGATAGTTTCTTGTACCAACAAAACTAGTCCTGCAATCTGAATATAAATGAGCACATCATCCTCGTTGGGATATAAACCTAGCCAATGCTGATAGGAAATCCTCCGTAGAGAGACTCAATACTAGCTCTAAATGACATGCCTTGGTGCTAAGACACACAAACATACATAAATAGGCCTTTGTTAATTTGGCAAAGTGACTCTTTTATATGAAAAGGACCTCCGAAATCCATCTCAGTGTGGGGAAAGGCATGACTTGGGCAAACACGAGCTGATGGCAAATTTCCCATGAGAGGTACCTTGGGGTTAGCTTTTTGCTTCACGCATGTGACGCACTTAAAAACGCATTGCCGGATAATGCTCCCTGCACTCAATATCCAGTACTTGAAGCAAATGAGAGACTGCAAAGTTGCAGGTCCCGTATGACCATACAGTTTGTGATAATGAACTATCAACAGATACATTAAAGGACTATGCTTTGGAAGCAAGAGCGGAAATTTTCTGTGATGAGGTAAATCTGAATTTCTTAATCTACGGCCAACTCTCAGACAACCAAGATTAACAATGAAAGTCGCAATAGATTTGAAGAGCAAGGAAGTCTCCTCTCTAGCCTTCTCAACTCTTCCATGAAGTATTGGTGCTGTGTCACGCGGACAACAACCATCATAGAAAATTTAATTTCTGATAAAGTAAGAGGACCACAAAATGGTGCCTCATTTTTTGGATTAATATACGATAAATATCTAAGACAACAGGATATGACTCTTTGGAGTCTTACTAGTGATTAAAATTTCTCAATGAATGACGCATCGACCGTACAAGCTAGAGATAATTTTACATCCCTCTTTACTTCGGGCAGATTCTTGGTGCGAGTTAATTCAGCATGACTGATTTCCTAATGGTCATAGGAATTTGAAACCCACATGGGTGCATTCCACCAGATCGTTGAACCCAAGAGTTGTTTGTGGGTCGCACCATGGCTACCAACATCAGCAGGGTTCAATCTGGTTGATACGTGATTCCAGGTGATATCCAATGAACAATCCTTTATTTGGGTCACCCTATTTGCAACAATGGTTTTCAATTGATACGGAGGAATACTTACCCACAATAGTAGAATTTGTCCAAGCAAATATCCGCTGTACAGCAATATAACCAGATAAAGAACTCATGACACATTTTAAAACATTTGTAAGCAAAGTAGTTCCAAGGAGCTCCAAACGAGGTATTGTTACCAGCTTGATGGGGGCCACTTGAGTTTTCGACATTAATAAATAGACTTGTTCCTCCGAATGTAAATCCCCACATCTAAGATACACTACAGCAGAATATCCCTTTTCCGAAGGGTCTGAAAATCCAATCAGCTGAAAGGCTGAATTTGATTTTGCAACAAAACTGGGAAGTTTTAAACGTGATAAGATAGGAAGCTGCCTAGTAAATTCATTCCACAAAACTAGATAACTCTCCGGTAATTCTTCATCCCACCCAAATTTCAATTTCCAAAGAGACTGCATGAAGTGCTTAAACCAAAACACAACAGGAGAGATATACCCCAACGGATCGTATATTTTTGTTATCTCTGATATAATGCCTCTTTTTGTAGATACCTGAGCAACATTCTGAACGTAGTAAAAAAAATTCATCGGTAAGTGCTTCCCAATGCATTCCGATTATTTTGACGATGGTTTCTCCCTCTGGATCAAAATTAACACCAGTTTGCTGTTCATTAAGAGGTATCCCTTCTAACACATCCAGGAAATTGGAGGACCACTTATGAAGCTGGAAACCTCCGGCTTTCAATAAGTTAATTAACTCTTTCACCAAGCATTTGCCAGGGCGGGCAATGAGGCACCAGAAACTAAATCATCAACAAAAATATCTCGAGGAACAATGGAAGCAGCAAGAGGGAATTTCACCACTTCATCTGAAAGTAGTTGAAGCACCCGCATGGCCAAAAATGGAGAAGTCAAACCATATGTCACAGTGTTTAATTGAAATTCTTCAATTGGCGAATTGGTGTCGGGCCTCCATAAAATGTGCTGATAAGGTCAGTGATCAGGTAACGGGAGTATCATCCTATACATCTTACAGATATCTGCTATTAGCGCAACTTCATTTAAGCAAAACCTTAGGATCAAGTCGGATATATTTTTATCGAGTTTTGGCCCTTCCAAAAGCATATCGCAGCCACCTAGCCAGTTGGCTAACTCGCAGCGTTATATTTAATAATAATAATATAATTTATACAATGACCTTGCACAGTTTTCGCTGACCCATCAAAAACTACGCGCAATTTCATTGAGGAGCTGGAAGGTTTCAAGACTGCATGATGTGGAATGTAATATTTCCCGCTATTTTTCGGCATACACGACTTATGTCCCATGCTGGAATATTCTTCCAAAAAGGTGGAATATTCAACCTTAAGATCAGGTAATTTCCAGAATCTTAGTTCAAGGCCTGTAAGCCTCTTGAAGGCAACTTTCTCCGAATCTCCGACATCATCTGGAGAAGAGTGAAAGAGGATGGGGACAACATAGCATCCTTCTTCATTCCGATAATGAAGGGTCTTAAATTGTTGTTCCGCTTCCCCTTACTTCCCAAAACCTTTCTATGATTTCATGTAAATCAGCAGCAGTTACATATGAGATAATGGTTGAGGCAAATATCTTGCTAGGGAGTGCAGAAGGAAGTGTCCCTATGAGTATATAACCAAATATTGATGGCCACGTCATGTAAATCCTATCGATCGAATAGAGGGAGTATTGATCATGATATCCGAATACAAATCTGCACCCAAAAGAAAATCAATTGCGCCTGCCCAGAAGAAAACAGCGTCAGCTAATTTCAAGGAAAAGAGAGATTGTACTTCAAATGAAAGGTTTGTGGCAGGCTGATTCGAAATTATTTTGGGAATTACAATTGCCTTCACGTGAATCTCACAATCCCCATCCATTGAGCTCAGCACTATCGATGCCATTCCTCTAGTAGAGGAAACAGGGGAAGCAGACAATCCTAAGCAAGTGATATGTGCATTTTCTCTAGGAAGCCTTTGTTGGCATTGAGTAGTGATAAAACTAGCCTGAGAGGCAGGATTGATTAACATTCTAATGTTTTCAAAGATCTTGATTTTATGAGAGCTCTAGCCGTGCCAAGTAGTACATTGGATTGATTGGAATGTTTAGAAGAAGCGGAGTAAGATATCTCATTAACTGCCGAAACATCATTAGTAGACAATTGGCCGCTTTCTAATGGGATTGCCAATTTAGTTGAGTCAACCTTCTTTGGAAGAGGTTTTCCCTTAGTCCCCAGAGAATGGGACTTAGAATCAGCACTACCACAACCAGTCAAATTGCATAACAAGGAATGATGTTTCTTAGAACAGGTTCTACAGACAATCTTAGAAAAAAATTCACTAGCCCTGAGCACAGCATACATATGACACCTTATTAAACAACGAGAGTTATCAGAAGATACAGCGACAAGAGAAGTTTTAGAAATCTTTGATTTAAATCCCAAGTCCTTTGGCTCTTTTCAATAGGAACTCGTTCTGCCCCAGATGACCTTAAAATATTTACGTACTTGCGGCCAAATTCCTAGAGTAAGTGGATAGATGAGAAAGTTGTATTACAATTTCAAATTGTTTTAGAATATCCTTATCTAAAGGTCTAGAGGTCAGATAAAAAAGCTAAATTCTGATAAATTCGGAATTTTCATCGCCTGAAATGCACTGTTCTCTGAAAAGGTGTCGATAAATTGTTGCAATGATGAAACCGACTCCCCCTGCATACGAGGTTAGTTAAATAATTTATTGAGATAATTAAAGGCCAACAAACATGGATTATCATGCTGTTTTACGAAAGTTTCCCAGGCAATTAGATAGTTATCTGAATTTAAGGGGATACTAGAAACCACAGATAAGGAGTGTCCCTTTACACTCGTAATTAAATAATGATATTTTTCAATATCAGATAATTGCAGGTTAGAATGCACAAGACTATGAAAAAGATTGTAAAATTGCTTAAAGGTTTCTAACCGGCCGTAAAAACAGGAATATATTTTAGGTAAGCGCGGCGATTGAGCTGTTGTGGTGTGCTCATTTGATTGGGGAGAAGGGGATTTAGATAAAATTCTACTTGCTACCGACATAGTGAAATGGAACCTAGATTCAACTTCCTCCTCAATAGATAGTTCGCCCTCATCAATTTCAAGATCAGAATCAACCATTAATTCGAGGATTTCATCCGTTAACTGAACAAAGGCTTTGTAATCTTCATTGAGCGATAACATTCGACTTGAAAATTCCGCTACTTGGTCTGTGTTAGTCTGAACTTGAAAAGAATTTGTTAGAGTGAAAATTTGCTCTATCCTACGATACACAGCATCACCCCTGACCTTAGTGAGCTTAAGAGCCCATGTAACACATGTCTCTAGTTGGGCATTTCCTAGTAATCTCCTCCCGGCATTATAGACAACTGCTTCCAAAAACACTTGATAGTTATATGCAAAGATACTGGCTGTCATCCAGCCCAAAGGACCAAAAAATGTTAATGAAATGGACTGTATGATAGATAACAAAATCAAAGACACAAACGGGAATATTCTTGGAGGCAGACTGAGGGCACTCACCTTAATTCTTCAGCAATGTGGGAAGGAGGCTATACCTCTTCCGATACTTGTCGTTTTCCTGTGGTGGGGGATCCCCTACATATGTCTCCAAAAAGGGACATTGGGGAAGTGTCTCCGCATCTTCGCCAAGAGAAAAAAAACTCAGGGACACCGAGTCCCCCCAGTCTGCCCTCTAGAGGCGGTCCTTCAATTTACCATTAATTACGTAACACTATGGGAAGAGCTTGAAAAAATTCTCAAGTTAACTTCAGCGTTTTTTAACAGGAAAACATGATTGGCCTGAAGTCAAATCATTTTGGGATATGTCATCACATATTTCTTACTTTCACAGCTGATTGTCTTGAAACAGAAAGTTGGTTATCATCTGCATGGTAAAGAATGATATCAAGTTTAAACCTGAATGATTACAAGTTTCCTAAATATTAAATCATTCATGCCAATGCCATAAGTTGCATTGTATGAATATTATTTCTTCAGAATTAAACAGAATAGTAATGAAATGGAAGATTAAGTTTTTACAAAAGCATATGAAAATATTCTCCTACAGGACTGAAAGTAAATCAAAAATATCAACCTACTGTGTTTTGCAACACTGGTTAGTTTCTAACTTCAAAAATAAACGCTCCAGATTCTCTAACAAGAAAACAAGAGCTGGTTACATCATAATATCTTCTTTCGATTCCCCTCAAATGAAAGTTTTGAAACAAAAGAAAATAAAACAATAAACTCTGATTATATTTGAATTATTTCAAAATCTTATGATGGTAGCAAACCATCTGCTGGTCACAGTAAGTTTTTATAAAGCTAAACATTCCACACTCAAAAATAAATCTTCAATTTTCAATACAAACATATAAAAAAGGATTAAGTGAGCAAAGGCAAACATATAGAGTATAGAAAAAAGTACCTTAGCCTTCTTTGCATTTCCTCTTCTTTTTCTTTCTTTTTCTGAAGAATTCTTTCCTCTTTTTCCTTCTTTCTCTCTTCTCTCTTTCTCTCCAACTCCTACAATTGCATTAGCTATTTCAATAAGAGACATCAGCAAATGGTTAACAAATCATAAAAACTCGAATGATGCTGTTAAATCTCTGTTTTATTCTTCAATAAAACCTTTTTAATTCTTCATCAGTTAAGAAGTATCTCATAGATTTACCACATTAGATAAAGCACATCCTCATTTCAGAAGGGAAAAATTACGAAAAGCTTTTAACAGCATTGTTCAAACTTCGGTTATGATTTTGTTTAATATTAAAATTTCCATTTTCAGGTTCTAAGATCATATATTCCAATCTAAGAATGCCACATAGTTGCACCTCCTTCAATACTGCAGAAAAGAGCAAAAGGAAGCAGAATACTAGTATTCTAACACACAGAGTCATTTATACCACCATAACTTACAAAAAAAACTGTCTTATATAATATGTTACTTAAAATATAATAACTAATTTTATATTCCATGGAGTTAAGGTTAACTATTTAAAGTCATCAGTATTACACCTGTCACTGAACATGACTGGCATATACCATAGAAGTATGTTACAAGCATATATATCATATGCAGTGTATTCAAGTTTGAGATTCAATTCATCATTTGAAACAAGATATGGATTTAAAGTTAAATATAAAAATAAATTGATTTTTACAAATAAAAATTCTTCACTGAAAAAGTTTTCTTTAAAGCAAATATAGTATTACGACAGCCTTGAGACCCTAAGAAAATGTCACCACATAAAAACTATTTGTGCAGTATACTGCACCCTAAGGAAACTATTTAGAGTTAAATTCAATGGAATCTTACATGCAGGAAAGAATTTTAACATTTTTTAAATAAAACCGCTTAAAACTAAAATATGAAATTTGAAGAAGACCTGTGTAGCAAAATGCACTAGTACTATCTCTCAGCATGGCACAGCCTATAGTTATTATCTCCACATTACATAACAATGATAATTCTTACTGATCCTCTTGTCAGTTACCTCTCCCCTCTATGCAACATGATTTCTCATCCACAATGGTCATTGCAAGTTTGTTTCTTATTAAAAGTAATAAAAGATTCAGTATGACATGTCATTCAGTAAGGAGTTGTCATACTCTAAGAGTGTGCCCCCCTTCATGCTGGAAATCATGTGACACTGTTTAAGGATGGCCCATTCATATCTTGAAAATCACCATCAAAACAATGATGATGACTAAATAAACTTAATTCCTTAAGTAACCGGAACATTTTAGAGGTTTTATGCATAAATATTCTAACTACTAAACATCTAGACTTTTTAGTTAATATCACATTATCCCAAGTGTTTTCATAAAAACTACTTATCAATTCCCTTTGAATGTAATGCAATCTTCCAAACTAATCAATTCAAAGAAAACAATAACTTACCTCTTTTACTTTCTCCCTTTGCTCTTTCTTCTTCAAGCTCAGCAGCTTCTTTCTTTGTTTAGGAGTTGATGTTGTCTCTTCATTTCCTGATACTCTCTCCTTACAATCCCCTATAAGCATATTATCTGCATTTTCTTCCGTTTTGTCCAATTCCGAATCAGATTCAATTTCTATACTTTTTTCATCCTCTTTTGCTGCATTTCCATTCCATTCTGCACTTTCCTTTATTGCTTCCTCTTCTGATTTATTGCACCCATTTCCTTCATCACTAGAGTCTACATTTATCACTTCCGCACACTTCTCTTTTGTCAGAGTCTCACTTTTCTCCAAGTTGACATTTTCTTTAGCTTCGGAAAAATCAATGATTTCTGGTGCTTGCTTCTCGATACGCAAATTCTTAGAGCCTTTGGCATCTGCATTGTCAATTATCTTTCGCTTTTTTGACGAGGATGATACACCAACAGGAGAAACCACTTGAAATGGCAAGAGGGCTGAAAAGAAATCATGCCAAAGTCTTGATGGTGTGCCAAATTCTTTCAATATAAACATAATGCAATTTTCTTTGCTTCTCACTCACCCACTCAAGTACCTGTGGTTAAATCACTTGGCTAATGAATACACAACAATATTTAAGGCTAAAATGCTTATTGACAGAATAAGTGCTTTTGAATACCAGGATTAAGATGAATACACCAATTACCATTTACACAATTGCTTATAGTAAAGCTGACAAGTAGCTGACTATAAAATTAATTCGATTTTTTGAAAAACAGAATGGTAATGCATTTTTTGTTATTGTTCATAAAAGTGAGTACGTCCATTTTATTTTCAAAATAAGTTATCAAATTCTTTCTTAGAATCCTTTTCGTTGACAGAATTGTAATGGGCGAGTTGTTTAATAAAATCTGAAATTGTCATTTTTAAAGTCTGTGAATCATAGAATGAAATACCACTAATTTGCCTAAAATATGGTGGTTAGGTCAATGGTAACAATATATACATATGATAGTAAATATCGTTCTCGGGTTTCCAACCAGGTTAATTCTGGTGACATAGCTGTCGCCAACGTTTCGATGACACACACTGTCATCTTCCTGAGGGCTGCACTGAGGTGATAGATAGACGTATGGTAGATACATTTTATTGTTTACATGCTATTTTCGGAAACAGAAAATAAAATTTAGTGAAGACTACAAGTGCAAAATTAGAAACACGCACAAGATACCTAAATTATGGGGTGGTAGAACGAAAATGATAGTCCTGGACCTATAGAAAATCATAGACAATCTGAGTTTCTAAAGCATGGTATACACATCAAAGGATGAAAAATGAGTTACCTACGATATTTTCAAAACGACTAGTTTTGAGCGGTGGTTGAATTGTAACTCTCAAGTCTTACAAAAATTACAAACTTAAATTTGTGCAAAGGAAATGCAATTATTTATTTGCAACACCTAAATCATACAAAGTGGTAAAAAGTAAGTTAATATTACTAGAAAGTAACATATAGTTCTGGTCAAAAACTTTCTAATTTTACTTCAGTGTAATTTGTTTCTATTATATGGAAATAAGTTTAGTAATCAAAATTAACGAAGGACCAACCTTGACGCAATTTCTTGGACGCAGAATCAACAGATGCACCACCTGCTACATCTGAAATAAAAATTTGGGTAATAGACTATCTAGTAGAAGGGAATGCTGATAGTTGATTTCCATTTGAGGTTATTAACTCACCCCTTCTTTGAGTGTCCATTGTTTTCAATCCGAGTATAGTCACAATCAGATATTTTAGCTCTTCCGAATTTTTTATTCCTTAAAAAGTCTCTTAAAAAATTCAAGCGAATGTAGTACATACACACAATGAAAATTATTTCCGAGAAACTAATCCAAAAATCAACTCTTGTCGGAGCGCACGTACAGCGCCCGCCAAATTACTATTCTAGCTAAGGCGGGACATCACCGGAAATACCGGAAGGTAACAGAATAACGATCAAAAGTATTCATATTACTCATTTATTTAATTATATCATGATATTATAGCCAAATTATGATACGAGACTTTAAATTAATTCATATCACAAATTTCTGTCGTACATAATCATGTATATTCTGATTTTAAATATATTTTGGTTAAAGATCATGCGAGTCCGCGACATATGAATAAATTATAGCATGAGTTCCTGGTTATTTCTTTGTTAAAAATACATTAAAGATTCATACGAAAGAGAGTTATTTAAATTTAAAATGATTTTAACTGGAGTGTTATCTATGGAATAAATTTTACATTAAGGATATTATTAGAATACTATCTGAATTGCCCGCTGATTCTCAACGGGGAAAATAGATGTAGGATTAAATTAGTAATGCTATTTGTGTAGAAGTGAAATTAATCTCTCCAAAGCTTTTAGAAGCAAATATAGGGGGTCAAGATTCTCCGACCCTCCCTCTGTTTGTGTACAGGTATGCATTTAAGCTTTGATTCCATGAAAATGAACCAGGAACAATATTTATAATGTTTGGATAGTAAATACTTACAAATAACTCTAAATAGCTCTAAGATTTTATTTGTATGCATTTAATGTAATTGATAATATGATTTAAGTTGCTTTTATACGAATGCAGAAGATAAAGGAGCTTTAAAGACCGAAATAGGTCCCAGGCACACCTTTACTGATATATTCCAAAACAATTGTTTTCTATTATTCCCAATCCAGTAATAAATTATATTGTACATTACTCATTAGACATTATTTAAATCCAGTGGGGTTAAAATCTTCTGCAGGAGAACTTCGAATTATTTCGGAAACTTGAAAGTGCTAAGATGTATGTACATAATTCACATATGCTATCATCATACCAGGATACGATAATCAATTATTTGGAAATTGTTGCAATAAAGCATTGTCGAGTTCGACTCCATGTCTTGAGAAGATATATCTTAAGAAAGATGCATTACATGATCTGTAGTCGAACCCGTATAAATTTCGGTAGTTATCATTGCATGATACGGGAGCTCTCTAAATCTCTCCTCCAAATTTCTACTGCAGAAAAATAACAGGGAAAAGTATCGAAGAAAGTTCAGAGTATCCCGTTTATTTCTTAAATAAGAGTTGTTAAAGTTCCCTGGTCCAGATTCAATTAGGAAGCGGACAGCTTCCAGTATAAGACTTAATCAGGACTTCTATTCTAACGCTGCATGATACTCAACTATGCGATGTAAATTACCTTATTCCTCCATAATTAAAAAAATAAAAACAATATAGCAGATGTGTATCGGAATTTAAATATATGGTAGAATGCACAATGTAGCTCTGGCGCCGAATCAAGGATCATTATGGAAACGCTGAACCTCGTATATCGAAGGCGTATATAGATTTGGTTCACATGCCTGGTCCCACGTTTCCAATTAATCGGGAAAGCCTTCAAAAAAATTACTCAAGATCGCCGCAATGTATTTTGAATATGAGAATTTCGCACCCTTATGGCGTCGTTTGGTGACATTCCATTGAACATTATGCAGTTCGTGAGAATCACACAAACGCACTACTTTAAAAATCAATTTTACCTTAAAATCATGTTCCTCTAAAATAATCCCCTTCCTCGACGCAATATTTCTTCGTCATCTTGATCATCACAAACGAACGTTTAAATGTCCTTCTGTAAATCGGTTTGGTAAAGAAAAACTCCAAAATGGCTGTAATTTTGTTCCCGCTATTTAAATATCACAGTTTACATTCGCTGAAATCTCTGTAAATTGCCTCCTTTTCATAAACTCTGACGTTAATTCTTACCATTTATTCGGTATGGACTTAAAATCCCCGCGTATTTTTGTGGGAGAATGAATGTATCGGATTCAACAATCACCTCGGTCGTCATAGCGACTGGTTGTTTACTACGTCGAAATTTTACAAAATTTTTGTTTATTTTGTCATAGTTCTCGTAATTTAGATTCGAAAAGTGTATTTTACGACAATAATAAGGTTCTTCGTTTAATTTACCTTCTTGTAGTACTTTTTTTGACTTCGTAGGACCATTATTTCCAATCTAATTATGTAAAAGTAACAAAGCCTGCAGGGTGCAAAAACGAACTTTACGTGCATTCCTTATGGAAACGTATCATGGAGTCCTAGGTTCGAACCCGAGCCTTCATAAAGACGGGAATAGTT
Source organism: Pachydiplax longipennis (assembly GCA_036926295.1). Classification (NCBI taxonomy): domain Eukaryota; kingdom Metazoa; phylum Arthropoda; class Insecta; order Odonata; family Libellulidae; genus Pachydiplax; species Pachydiplax longipennis. The sequence continues at coordinate 153,012 of JAVFKF010000102.1, read as the reverse complement.
TTCGTGGGGCTGTCTGCGTATTAGAAATAGAATGCAGTTTGTCTCATGGCTCTACGACAAATACGGCCGTATTCAGAGAGAGAGGGCAGTTATCCCGGGTTAAGCTAAGCAGGATTAGGGACCGGGTTAGCTGATTCTGAGAGGTGGAATACTGGTGGGATAACTTGATCGGGGGTTTCCAGTGTGTGGATGTGGCAACGTCGGAAAAAAAGTTGAAAATCAGTACTCCGTAAAATCAACATCTGTATTTCAGCTATTAGGATTAAATACGATTTATTTATTTTTTCGTTATTTCGTAGTGATAATATCCGTAATTAGGTATTTATTATAATAGATAGTTTTTAAAAATTCTTTTCATATTTTCAAGTAGAAACAAGGTATCATGACAAAGATAACTTTCTTTCAAGACAACTTCAGTAAAAGATCCCAAATGGGAATGTATTTCTTTGCTGTGCTTTCCCTGTCTTGTAGAAGCTAGTTTTCGTTAAAGTTCTTAACAAACGAAGGGAATTATACGAAAAAAATGTAACAGTTTCTTATTTCAGAATAGAGTATTTATTATACCGCGAAAACACAGATTAATAACAAAGCAGTGCCAAGGAAAAATAAGAATATTCAAATGCAGAGCTACAAATAAAGTGAAAAAAAATACAACGGAGGTTAAATTTAAAAGAATGATAAGTCAGTCAGTTACTAATTCTCATATAATAATTGTAATATAAATTAAATATATATATATACATAATTATGATACGTATATGTAGAAAATTAACAATGTTAAAATATTTAATCATCATATTCGTTAAATACACATAAAAAACACATATTAAAACTAACATAAGAAATCTTCATCATTGCGTTGCATCCCGTCCATCACGTCATTGAAGAATATCCGTGAAACGAGAAAAAAGAAAAGTGGCAGATGAGATATATTCGTAATTATTGACATACGTCATACAAGGATGAGTGTTAAAGGATTTCTATCCGTCATACATTGGAATTCATTAAGTTTAATATCAGACGAGGAATAAAGCTAAGGTAATAACTGTTGCTTTAATCGAAAGTCTCTCAGCTATCTCACACATAAGGAAGGATAGAAATTACTTTGTTAGCTTAAGTTGAGTAATTTCATAACAGTACTTTGGTCTGAAGACAGGAAAAGTTTGAATGTTGTAAATATCAGTCCTATTAATTGAGATTGTAAGTGTACATGCAAGAAGACCAATGTACTAGTGTTTGTGAGTTATTAAGGTTTGTATAATAACTAATTATTAGATTAGAACTTAGAGATTTGCTGATGTTGTAGTGCTTCAGACACTTCATTAATGATGGAAGAATACTTATCAGACAGAAGTCGTTCGGCAGGGAACCATGGGGTAGAGGAAACAGTCCCACAGTCTGAAAGGATTAGAAAGTTAAAAGTGCTTTCCAATGAACCATCTCCTGAATGCATTTCCACAATGCCCATGTCCAACTATTCCCTCAATATGAACCTCATCTTCATGTTCGCCATCCTCTTCAGCACCCAATTCATTGTTGAAATCACTATCCACATCTGTTGAGAGAATGAATTCATAGAGTATCAGCTAGGCATTTTTCACAGTTTCCATATCCTCAGGTATAAATAATTCAATTATATATAAGGCGTAATATATAATGGGTATGTAAAACATTACTTGCCTTTCATTTGATAATCTCTTCTAATATTGTGCACCACAGCTGTGGCTACAATCATAGCCCTGCATACTCTGTCATCTGCAATCAGGCCTCTATATAAAGACCTGTAAGTCATCCTCCACACACCAAACAGTCTTTCCACCACATTTCTGGTTCTGATGTGTGATGCATTGTATCCAATCTCAGACAAATTCCTCTATCTTAAAGCATTCATTTTTAATACTTAACTTTAATTTATTTAATAATTTTCTCAGTGAATGTTAGATCTTACTTTTAATTTAACTAATCGCTTACTTCTCTTTACCATTTTCAGATTTCAGTCGTATATATTTATGAAAAACTTTTATTTTTCATTGTCATTTGTAGTTCAAAAATGTATTGAAAGAACGTATATCAATAAAATTTTGTAATTACAACATATTTTTGGCGTATTCTTTGTATTCAAATTTTCTTTCACTTACCTACCGAATGAAGGCGAACTCGATGCAACTATAAGTTTTCTGTGCGATTTAATTGCGAGAATGGCTCGAACTTGAATTTTTTTCTTTTTTTGGGGAATAAGTAATATAGTTCAGATTTGTAATTATTTGTGATAACTTATTGTCATAGAATACCATTACACTTGCTGCGACTTGTAATTAAGCTTAAGTGTATAGTAAATCTGTCTACGAAGCTACCAGTAGGCTTACTACGAACCTAAGCGAGCGCGCAGCCATAGAAAGCGTGAGGCTGAGGCGCGCGCGCGACGAGCACCGCTCAATGTATTTAATTTCTTCAATATGTTCCTATTGCTGTCCCACTTAAAAAAATGTTTTTCTGCAGGAAAAAGAGTGATAAATTTGATGGTGTATTTTAAAATCCGCTCTTTGGGGGCTATTGTGGTTAAACGTTGCATTAAATAATTTGTTGCTAATTTGTCTCGCGACAAGTTCTTCCTCACGTGAAAAATCAAAAAGTTTTAGGCGACGTGTAAATTATACTGCACGACGAAATTTTTAAAGTTACGTTCTAATTAAATAATTTTTTACTAAGATGCGGTTACTCGAAAATTAATCTCATGTGACTTTTATGCATCCAGATGATACAATGAGCAATTGAAGAAAAATTAGCCTTTTATGTTGGATTTTAAGAATGTAACAGTTTAATGTAAGGCAGTTTCAAAAATGTTGGACGGTGAAACACTTAGCAATAGCAGGAACAACAAAGTTTAAAGCGAAAATTGAATGAACTCAATTCAAATGATCAGTCGAACATTTACGAAGCTAGTGAAGTAGTAATCTGGCTGAAAAATCAGCATTATAAGTTGGAATGTAAGAAAATAAAGGCAGTGGATAACACGGCTGCTACACGGCGATGTACGGCAAAATGCCGTACGGTCGCTAGTGTGAAAGGCTCCATATACTTCTTCAGTTAACTGCGCCGCGCACACGGTCGATAAGCTGTGGGATTATCGACCGTACGGCAAAAACCGTTGTGTGTGAAAGGGGCCTTAGGCGGCGCGCTGCGGCGTTGCCGTTTTACAATTTTCCTTAATTCATGCTAACGCAGGAACTTAACAGTCGATTTTAGAAATAAAAGTTGCTATGTGTTTTCAAAAATTAGCTCCACAAACTGACTACACCAAAAAATTTCATTACGTCTTTATAAGAACCTTTCTTGGTTAAGAAAGATATGCAAAATTTTTTCCCAGTGTGGGAATTATTATTCAGTTTACTGAACAAAAATCGGGTTAACCGTTATCAAATGAGAATTAAAACAAATTTGACGATAGCGGTGGTGCCGTTTCTTGAAATTAAATCGTAACTTTTATGGAATGACTCGCCTTAAAAATATTACATAAAAAGTGACATTGAATCTTGTACAGTGGTACCTCGAGATACGAGTGCCCTAACATACGAGTTTTTTGAGATACGAGCCGTCGAGCGAGCCAAGTTTTGCTTTGAGATACGAGGAACGGCTACACACGACCCACCAGTTTACTGTGCCTCGTGCGTCTCGTATTATCCCACGCAGCCCCCCAGTGTGCTTGTTACCTCACTGTCGAAGCATCTTTGATAAGTTTTTCTAGGGCTTTGTGCTTTTTGTGCAATTAAATACTTCATCACATTTCTTTTTAAAACCTTGGGTCCGAAGAAAGTGAGTGGAAAGGTCAATGCTCAGAAGATGACGTCTATTGAATTAAAGTGTGAAATCATAGAAAAAATGAGCGAGATGTGCGAGTAGCTGACTTCGCGAGGTAGTACGGGCGTAGTACTTCAACGATATGTACTGTGCTTAAACAGAAGGAGTCAATAAAGGGTATAACGCCAGCTAAGGGCGTTACAATAATTTCTAAGCTCCGGAGCTCTCTCCATGAAAAGATGGAGAAACTGCTAATTGTTTGAGTTACGGAGAAGCAGCTTAAAGGCGATATTTTAACACAGGGCATCATTTACATTTACATTAATACCCCGCTAACCGCCGTAAGGCGTATGGCAGGGGGTGTGAATACACCGAACTCCCTAACCAACCATCTGGTTTGCGTACCTAATACTATCTGGAAAAAGAGACCAGAAATAGCTATCTGTTCTCGCTATAATTTCGCGGAATCTTTTTGACGTCTGGTCTCGAAAACTACGCTCACTGAGTACGGGAATCACGAAGTCGCTTATTTCTTCATGTAAATCGCTACTCAAAAATTTCTCGAAAAGTTTATGCCTATACTCATTTCTTCTATCCTCGAGGGATTCCCAGCCGAGGGTTTTAATCATCTCTGACACACTGCTGTCGAACTTGTAGTCTCCCTTGACGAAACGGGCCGCTCTACGTGGCATGCGCTCTAGCTCTATGATCAATCCTTTCTCATGTGGATTCCACACCGCGCAGCAGTACTCAAGCAATGGACGAACCAACGAAAAGTAAGCCACTTCCTTGACATTCTATTGGCAACCCCTGAGAACGCGATTACATAGCCTCAGCGTCCTATCAGCTGACCCCACTACGCCTTGAATATGCGTTTTGAACGATAAGTTACTACTGAAAACAATGCCTAAATATTTGTATCTACTTACGAATTCTAATGTTGTACCGCTAATAAGGTAGGATGTTTGTTTTAAGTTCTGGGACGGGGAGCGGGTCATGCTCATCGCTACACACTTCTCTATGTTCAAGCCGAGCTGCCAATCTTCACACCATTTCGAAATAGCGTCTAAGTCACCCTGTAATATGGAAGTATCTTCCGCATTTTGAATTTTCCTGTATATGAGTGTGTCGTCCGCGAAAAGCCTTACCTTACTTCTTACATTGTCTACTATATCGTTAATGTAAATTAAGAACAATATCGGTCCAATGACACTGCCCTGAGGAACTCCAGATGATACTTCTACTTCATCAGAGTAAACGCCATCTAAGACTACCCGTTGAACTCTGCATGTGAGGAACGACTTAATCCACAGAATAATAAGATTTTCGATTGCATATGACTCTAGTTTCTGGAGTAACTTTGCGTGTGGTACTGTATCGAATGCCTTTCTAAAATCCAGGAATATGGCATCTATCCTAAAACCTTCATCGGCTGCTCGCATTATGTCGTGATTAAGAAGTGCTAACTGACTCTCACATGAGCGACCTTTGCGGAATCCGTGTTGACTGCGTGTAATTGCATTAAGGCCTGAACCCACCGGTGCGGCGCGGCGGCCGCAACGCGTTTTTATGACACTTGGGAGGGGGGCCAAAGGTCCCTTAGGTGACGTAGAAATGCACCCTGGCCGCGTAGTAGGCCCCACCGGCGCGGCAAGAACGACCACCAGTCGTGAACACATGTTCTTGTCTATCATTAGTATTAGGAAAAACTTAAAATGAACTCCATCTGTTTCTATTACGGTCGATTACGCTTGGATCCGCCTGGGATCGAAACGAGAACCAATATCACAGACGAAAAACTTTTATTCATTCTTAGGGGATGGATTTTCATAATACGCATTTTTTAAGGTTTCACTAATTCTTGTTCTTGAGTTTTAAGTAAAAATGTACACAAACCCCGAGCTGATAACCAAATGATCGTCCCCTGTAAATAAATCGATCCTGCAAATTGTTCGTAACTGCAAATGTTAAAATTTCAGAATATTAATGACTCCTATTAACATATTTTATTTCTTTTGGTGCTAGTTTCGATTTCGAACGACTATTATTTCTAATTTAATTTTGCAAAGGAAATGTAATCTGCAACCGATAAAAGTGAGGTATGCGTGCATTTATTACGAGAACGGTTTTTATTGTCTGGGTTCGAACTGGGGACCTTTAGGTAAATACAAAGTAGCCTATTATATGCGCAGGGAGTATATATAACACACACCTGTTACTTTATTTTAATTGCCGCATATATTACATTGAGGAAACATACAATTAAGTAAAGTACGATAAATATGCTTGACATAAATAAATTAAACATTCTGTCGCAAGAATTTTTATTGATAATTTTGAGCGTCTTCCGACAAAAATTATCAAAACTATACAACTCTTGGCCGAAAACAGTCACTTGTATGCCGAAAACACATCGTACGTATCATTTTTGCAGTACTTTACGGGGACGAGATTCTACGGAGTACTATCGCTTTGATTGCTCTGAAAACTTATCACGGTGTACAGATATTGTTAAGGTATCGTGTACAAGCATCCTTTTGAGGAAATTTATCAAAATAACGACAATATTTGATTGCAAACGGGCTGCGGCAAATCGAAAAATTGTGCATGCAGAGTTCGTAGCCGAGCGGCGTATTTGCCGGCGCGAAAACGCTGCACTAATCCCTTGAACTCCTTAAAATGAAATGGCACCTGAGAGCAGCATCAAAACAACTGACATCCTTGCAGTAGCCTGGCAGGACTCTTCCTTCATCACATTTGCCAGCAAAATATGAAATCTTTCTTAAACGTCTTTATGACATCTCATTTTGAAAGAGCAATCTCAATATTTTTATGACAATTTTAACTTTCATTTGTTTTAATTGTCCTGTTTTAGGATAGGTTAGAAGTTACTCAAAAGAATGTAGGTCATGCAAATTGTCACTTGCAACTGTACTTATTTTGAAGTAAATGTATAATTTTTCTTGCATATTGACAAGAATACAAGTATATAGGAAGGGCAAATATCACTAAGTTTAATTAGAAGGTGTAAAGAAGTTTAGCACACTTAGTGAGAAATCTCCTAGAAATGATGATATGTTATTAGATAAGTGACATTTAAGCAGACATAAATAAACAAATAAATAAATGATACAAATTTCAGTAAGTATGGTCAAGAAGGTGAATCATACAAAGACAGAAAATTTTAAAAACTTATTCACTTCTCTATGTGGTAATTTAGGTTGGACAAAGTTAAATATGACTTGTCCTTTTCCAACCTGCACTTTGCAGCTTGGCTTTAAACTGCAATTGAGGATTGGTACCTGAAAATATTTTGGAAAAAAAACCAATGTAATCCATCCACAACTTCGTAAGGAACATTACAAAGGTCATCTACAAAATGTTGGCTCAAATTTAGATGATTAATGTAATCATAAAATCACCTAAGTATGAAACATAGGTATTTAAAACAGTGCTCATTAGAATTTATGATAGAAATATGGAAGATGAAAATCAACTTCACCAAAGTTAAAATATGCTGGAAGACCAACTCTTGACTGCGAGATTTGCTAATAAAACAGGCTAACATACGGAATATACTAAAGTGACTACCAATTTTGATTACCTATTTCTCAGAACATAACTGACTTTCCATTGGATACAATTAATTATTTCTAGGAAATAAAGGAGCAAAAGATATTCAACATTTTTATTATTGATGTTATAGTATCCATAGTTAATCTCTCATCATCTTTTCCTTCTGTTTAGCAAGTTTCTTCTTGGACACCTTCTTCTTGGCTGGTTCTTCTTCTGCTGCCTTTGCCACAACCTCTTCCTTCTCTGTCAGCACTACCTCAATGTGGCATGGGCTGCTCATGTAAGCTGCAATTTTATTATTTTATTTTACTTCTATTCTACCCCAACACACACATAACTAAATCAATCAAAATCAACTTCAGCATTTCATGTTCTCAAATAATCTACACCTTCTCTATGTCATACGCTTGATCTTTCCTTGCAGGCATTCTGCTATTACAGGATTTCCCTTGCGCCAAAACATCATCCATCCTTATTTTAATTTTAAACTCGACTACAATCCTAACTGGATTTCCACAAATTGTATAACAAAAATATATACTTGTCAAAGGGTCGAGACTAAGAACTTATTAACTGTCTGAATTTTGTCCTCTGCTGTTTGTGAAAACAGAATTTATTTTACAGATTCAAGTAATCTTGAATGAACTGATATAGAAATAAGATTATATAGTAATAGCAACTATCTCTGTATATTTCTATGGATGGATATATTTCTGCACGTTCAGATCTCAACAATGTTATTGGGAGAAATTATTCTACCAAATTTACCAACTACTCTATTTACGGAAAAGATCATAGTGTTCATTCATACTAGTGTTGAGGAGTATTAATTGCAGTGAACAGGAGGCATCTTCATGCTTAGTATCAAATACACAAGAGATAAAACAACAGTTTGTTAAAATAAAATGGGCGTGTCTAATACCTACAAGACTTATTGTGAACGTTTTCTTAGGTGGTTTCTCTGATGTATCTAATGTTATCATTTGTTGTGACTTAAATCTACCTGGTATTGATTGGAATGGTGATGTTCTGACAGACAATAGTCTGGTTAGGCCTTCAGAGCAGATAGTGAGTGATATGTTTTCATATTGACTCTCTGCCGAAGCCATAGATTATAATTCAGACTTAATGATTTATGTAATTGGGTTGCAGCCCATGTACATAGATGTATTTTCACATGCAATAAATAAAGAAATAAAAGCAGTAGCTTTTGAATGATGAAACCAAGTAGTAATTCTAACCACTGATGGAATTACATTTTAATAATTACTCCATTAAGTCAAATAACTGATAGAGGGGTTTCCTACATCTTTATGTAAATTTCTACCAAAATTATAATTGCAGCCAAACATTTGGCGATTCAGAAATTAAAGTCCTATTTTATTACGAAATTCACCAAGAAATAGAAAACATCTTAAGTGTACTTAGCATTTAAATGTACAATGATCAAACTATAATCATCATGACTGGATCATGGAGCCATACATGTTTATGGAATAACATGTTATAATATGTTTATCCCTATGTAGCTCTGATTAAAATTCTAATTGAAAACAACCGCCCAATGTCTTCAGATCGACAATTTTACCTCATCAGCATCATTTTGCCTAACATAAAATTAAAGAATTACATATTTATGCAGAATTCTCTTTTGAAGTAACCTCCTGAAATGAGAGTAGTTAAAGTATAATGTGTTTCATGAGGTTAAATTGGTCGCCATTCCTCAGAAAAAAAGGGTGCCGAGGTTTAGCACAAATAAAAGGGAATAAACCCCATTAAAGACTTACCTTAAACTTTGCAAACTAATTCACCAAAACAGCAGAGCAATATTAGTCTGAGAACAATATATTCAATTGCTTTAAAGATTACCCTTTTGAACTTCATAACTGAACAATGATACCACGATTATTATGCAACAAAATGAACGACTTTGCATTTATTCACCCATTTGATTTAATGTTTATCAGCAATGTTTTAGTTCAAAAATATGATCAGGTAGTGATATCTTGAAATTTCACGAGGAGAACGTCAGTGATTCACACAAGGTCTTAAGTCACTCTCATATTATCGTAAAAGATTTTCCCCCATTTAAAATAAGTAAGCAAATTAAGTAATGCAACACAATCAAATAGAAAATGCGTAACTTATATAAAAGTGAACATCAAACATTTCGGTGATATCTCTCACAGTACACGATAGCTCGAAAAGATGGGAGAAATAATTTGAACAGGTGGTAACGGAGCATGTTACAGAAAACCACTCTAATAATGGTAGAGAAAATACTTGAATGTTTGCAATGTGATCTCTGGGATAATTTATCAGCATCAAACTTACGATTAATTCGACCGTGAGCTCTGTACGTTCTCCTCCTCAAAGCTGGGGCCCTGTTCACTTGGATGTGATCAATCACCAGACGATCAACATCCAAGCCCTTGTAATCGGCGTTTGACTCAGCGTTCTTCAGTAGCTGCAGAAGAAATTCCGCCGACTTCTTGGGCCAACGACCTTGCGTAGTTCCCCATTGCTTTGCCTAAAATACACCAACAAAGTTTTTATAAAACAACTCCAATATCCATTTTTCTACAAAGTTACTCAAATACTCTTAAACCTTCCGACAATGGATTATGTACAACCCCATTCCGAAAAATGGTTGTGCCCTTCTAATTACCTGTGCACATCGACCAACACCTCCATTGAAACGTCTAAATGGAACACATTCCTTGTGTCCTACAACATTCTTCAAATAACGCACAGCTCGACGTAGGGGCATACGTTTAATGGCCATTGCTGTTTCTCTAGTATTCTGAAATATTAAAGGGGTTAGAAACATTTTGATATGAGATTTGTATAAAATATGATAAACCAAAGAAAACTTACTTTAAAGTGAACTCTCAAATTTGAGCCTCTTGCTTTACATGATTTCGTCGCATTATCTGGTTCATGCGAATACCTTCCCATTTTCAACCTAGAATTAAGGAAATGCCATCAGCACATAGAAGAATGTACTGATAATAATATTTTATACAGCCAAATATCCAATACAGGATATAGGTCGTCAGATATATTAAATTAAAATTAACAATAAGCAAGGTAATCATCAATGTATGCAAACGTTATATGATCATAAATGAGAGATATACACAACCTAAATAGTTTATATTAGTATACATTATACAACAGCAAGCGATGTAGTAATTTATAAACTTAAAAAGTCGTGGATGACTTACGATTACAGCAAACTACGGCCTCGTGTATCCACCTCGGCTCCTCGCTTACCGGAAAGAACGTCACTAGGTTCACCAGATCATTTCGCGTGCAAGCTTTTCGGATACCGTTTGTTTTTTATCACTTCTATGGCGGACAGGGGGACCTCTAAGTTGATGTGAAACGACGAAAACGTCGCGTGACTAGTGTTAAATAACATCTAACTTTGCTGGAATTGAAGAAAAAGAAATATTTCTTTATATTTGTCGTTTAAAGTTTTGGATTAATATTGGTTATTAATATCGCGCTGACGTATTGTTTACGTATGAGTGCAGGACAGACGAAAATTGTATCTGTCACAATTTACTCGATCGAATATTCTGCCGATTCCTTGTGTTCTTCGGAAAAGTGTTTTGTGTAGCGCAAATTAAGTCTTCAAATATGTCCAAGAACAAATTAAATTTGACTCTCCCACCCGGGTCAATTGATCCTATAGATGCAATCTACCCGTCTCCTACGCCTACAAGCGTAGAGCCGGTGGTTGGTCCAGAGTACGGACTAAAATTACGCTTTTTATGATTCTTATCGTTTTAGAGATGGATAATTTATGAATTTCATGTAATTTTCTGTTTATTTCCAGAAAGAAGTTGTCTTCAGGAACAGGAGTAACCTGCCGGTATTTTTTGTTACATATTAGTCATTGCCATTATTTAATCATTCGTAGTATTTGAAGGGATATTTATAGAAGCACTTTATTTAATCCAGGCATAGCACAAATATCGGTAAAACTAGCATCGAATCTCTTCAAGAGAGCCTAGAGGAGCTGGAAATGGATGACACGCAAAGGAAACGAATGGAATCCTTCCTGTTTCAGAAGCAAAAAGTTGGAGAATTGAGTGATGATGATTTTGAAAAGCTAGGAGAGCTTGGTGCTGGAAATGGGGGAGTGGTAATGAAAGTTAGACATCGTCCTAGTGGTCTTATTATGGCAAGAAAGGTTGGTTTCTGTATCAGCATTTTGGAATGTTTTTAACTTTTCTGTTTATCTTTAATTTCATATTTTAATATTTTGTTTCATATTTTACCAGTTGATCCACCTTGAAGTAAAGCCGGCTATTAAAAAACAAATAATACGAGAACTTAAAGTTTTACATGAGTGCAATTCTCCCCACATCGTTGGTTTCTACGGAGCTTTTTATAGGTAAATTATTAGTCAAATTATATCATTTGCCTTATCGCTAGATTTTCTATCCTAATTTTCTTTCCTGTTTCTTCGTGGAATCAATGCTTTTTTTCGAATCCTTCAGTAAAATTATTCTTGAAATGTCAGTCATTCATCAATTTTTCATCCTCCGTGAAACTAAACAGTAAGTTGCATATTGATTTTATTTTTGTCAATTTTTAAGAATATAATTTCTAATCAGTGTTTTAAAATCCGTCAGATGATGATCTTATTGCGGATGTATCGTAATTCTTAATGAAATAAAGACAGCATACCATTTACCTTATTCATCATCATCAGGTGATTATGATGAGTCTAAACCATACTCGGTTTGCAATAAATATTTTGATTTCTTCTTAACTTGATGCAGTTCTAATACTAAGTCATGGCCCAAACAATTGATTCTATTGTAATATGTAAGTAATGGTGAATTGTATGATTGGAAGCATTTCATTTTAGAGATTATTCATAATGAAAATAGTAATGAAGTGAACAATAAAACCTAAGATGGAAATTTCATTCGCTTGCATTATTCAAAATAGTGCAAATATCCTCTGTTTAGTCAATACTTTCAGCAGAATCATGGTGTTATCGGAAATAAGATGCAGATAATGTTTTATTATCCTTTGTGTGTTCCAATTCTGCGAGTGTAGTCCCAGGTTTGATTCCTGGTCGGGCCCACATGCAAAATAATCTACCACTTGACTTGTACATTATTTGAGCATGTAATTTTCTTTATGTGTTCATTTGATGTAATTAATAGTTTTTAAGTTTGAAAGCAATACTGTATTTTTTGTCAACCACCCACTTTAACAGTGATGGAGAAATCAGTATCTGTATGGAGTATATGGATGGCGGTTCCTTAGATCTTATTCTTAAAAAAGCTGGAAGAATACCAGAATCCATCTTAGGAAAAATAACTTATGCTGTAAGTTAAAAATACTGTTTTTCCATTGAAATAATTTTCATGTACCTCTAAATGTTGAATTTATTTCTTTGTCTATGACTTAGGTATTAAAAGGATTAAGTTATTTACGTGATAAACATGCAATCATGCACCGAGATGTGAAGCCTAGTAATATTCTTGTAAATAGCCGTGGCGAAATAAAAATTTGTGACTTTGGAGTTTCTGGTCAATTAATAGATTCTATGGCAAATTCTTTTGTTGGAACGAGGAGTTACATGTCGGTAAGCATCTAGTATCATTATTTTTTCTATTTTATCCATTGATATTAATATTCATCATAAGAGTCTCATCATATTATATGAATTGTTTCTACTTTTACCTTCCAAACATTTCAGCCAGAGCGACTTCAAGGAACTCACTATTCAGTCCAGAGCGATATTTGGTCATTAGGACTATCTTTAGTGGAAATGGCCATTGGCATGTATCCAATACCACCACCAGATACCAACACTTTGAATGCAATTTTTGGTTCTAGACGTGTGGATGATCCGGATGTTATGTCCAGTGTACATGGCCCTGCTTCTCCTACTCACAGTATGTTGCCTCTAACATAAAAATCCATTTCCTTCTTTGAATGTTTTGGTAAAAATTTAAAAGGAAGAATGTTCTGCTCAAGTGCAAGTCACGGAGAAATTAGAGAGTTAATGAATCCTGTAACTTGGTTTAATATTTTTGTCCTACATACTCAACTACTAAAACAATATTTTACCTCTAGGAAAAGGAACAGAGATTACTATACTGTAGTAAAAGTTGTTTACATACTTTTAGCTAATGGTTTATAAATTTCAACCCACTTTCATTGCATGGCCATTACTCTGGGAAGTGATTACAGAAACATTCCCAAGTTTATCTCAGTAATTATAAATAGGGAAAAAACATCTGCCTAGGTATCAAATCCAGAAGCATTTTTGGAGATGCCAATGCGCATCAAGTAGCAAAAATCCCCTCTAACTGAATGCAGAATTTCTAGTTGATGTAGGAAGATTCTCAAACTGAATTCTGTATACCTCTTGAAATATGTGCAATGGAATAAAAATGGTGCCCTGGCATTAAACCAAAGATAATTAGCTGAATGGTAAACTGCAGTTATAACATATTCATGACTTCTGTTCACATTTTGGATCATGGATTTCTATCTTCTCTAGAGATGCTTCATAAAAATATTTTTACCATACATTTTAAATAGGAGAATTCAGTCCACCTTGTGTTGAACCCAGAACCTATCATCATAACCTATGATTACATAATAGCATTTTCTATGGACAATCTTAACTAAAACTTAAGTTTCATGTTTATAAAATATTGGATAGGTGTTAAAATAAGGCTCCATAATCCTCATTTAAAGTGTATCGTGGAAATCAGATGGCATTCTGGTATTGAATTAAGGATCATTGGGGAAATAGAGAGCTTCTATTACTTTAGAAGACTACACTATAGTGTCTTCTTCTGTCACCTCTCTGATTTTTTATTCTCTAATCTTGAATCTTATCAGAAAATTTCTCAAGAAAATTTTTGTATATAGACGAGTAAAAGTTGCTTGCATAATTGGTGAAAATGTACCATAAGTATCCAATTATTCTCCGATACACATATATGTCCCTGTTCTCATTCCATCTATCATCTTTCTATGCTATCGCGAAATCATTCCAAGCATTTCTTAAAAATCCCAAAAATACATTTTTAAAGAAGGAATTTTGCATCCACATGGCATCTGAACAGCTTTTATTCGGTAAAATTTCTTCCCTTTCTACTATAGAAGACCACCTCATCTGTAAGCAGTGTGATTTTCATTGCTCAATCACACAGAGAACAGCCTTAAAACAATTTTCAAAAAATAGTGCAAAAGACAGCCTGGCATCAAACTCAGGACCCTTTCGTGAGTGAGAATTGCATACTAATATTATATAAGTGCCATTCTGAACTATTACAAAGTTTCCATTCAATATCTTATTGGGCAGGTCCTAAAATTTGACTCCGTTATCCCCCTTTGAAATGCATGGTGGAATTGAAATGACGCTCAGACATTGAACCAATAACTGTCAGAGGAATGGCGAACAGTGTATATGAAAAATATGACATGCTTCTCTGTACATTCCATTTTATATCATTCCCGGTTATCGGATAAGCATTAAAAATAATTGTCAAAATTGACCGCCATGCATTTTATACCGGAGAATTTGGTGCCCACTTGGCGTTGAACTCATGGTCATTTGGTAACATTTCTTCACTGGTACCATAGAATATTACCGCAACTCCAACCTCCGAGATTTTGGTTTCTCTATCTTACCGATAAGTGCCTCAAAATAATTTTCAAGGTTATTATGAAGCCGACCCGTCTAATTTTCCAATCGCTTTATATGTTCTCCTTAATTTGATTACCGAAATAAATTTTCATAATAGCATGTCATTAAATTTTCCTTCGATACAAAATTTTCAAATGTAATAACTAATTCATAAGTATTTATACATAAACTAGCTAAAGTGTCACATGAATATTCATACAAAATACCCCACCTTGGGGTCGAAGAGCACCTCAGATTTGTGTGTCTGTGCAAAGAATGTTAATGCTGAAATTCACTAAAAAAATACAAAGGCTTGTTTGTTCATCTATAACTCATTTAGTCCATGATTTTTTTCCAATACATTCCACCAACTCTAAACAGTGTTTTTGGAAAGGTGAAAGTGAAATTTCTGGCAAGAAGAATTTCGTGAAAATCTACTGAAAATTGTTTTGAAGGCTTTACTAAAGGCTGATTGTGAAAGACTAAGGAACACCCGAAACAACGGGACTAAGGAGAGAAAGATTTACAGATAAAAGAATGGGTAGGGAGTAGCAGGTGTACAGAAAGGGTTCACTGAATTCCGTTTATGCTGAGAGATATGAATAGCAAGGAAAATGGGTGAATAGAACTCAAGGATCTCAGAAAGAATCTGAGGTCTTAGAAGAGACGAAGTAAACAGCTCGGGAGATGCGACGGATGCCTGTGGTGAAGTTGCATTTAAATCGCACTATCTCCTTTTCTTCCAAGGAAGTTCTTCCTTATCACTATTTTTCTGTCTACTCTATTCCAGATCATTTTCCAATAGCATCCTTACCATACACTGATTGAATACTTTTCTATGTGCACCATTACTTGGATTCTTTCCTATTTTTGAAGAATAATATTTACAAAATTCCTATTCAATCCAAATAACATGTAACAAGATATAATCATTATCATTAATCATATTACTATTATATGATATGAAAATATAGTAAAATAGATTGTATTATACTATCAAAGTGGCAAGCACTATATGTCCTGATTCAATAAGCATACTAATCACAATTGATGCAAGATTTTCACTTAAGAATATATTTACCTGAAAATTCCCTAAAATCATCATTTTCTGTGATTTTACATCATTCCTTTAGCAATGAAATTCAAAAAAGAATACAGAATATATATAATATAAATAATGCAAGCATACATGCATGACCTCTGCTGTCTTCCCTCTTAACAATACTACACATAAAAGCAAGAAATAATGAGCATTGAGCTATCAATATACCTTGTGTGATTTTCTTAGGATAATTGTAGTATAAAAATTTTCTGGATTAGTTTGCGTAAATATGGTTTTAGCTAATTCGCAACCCTCATACATTTTAAAATATGATATAGTCTTTTAACTGTGACAAACAACATCTTAAAAATGATGGGTTCCTACAGATTGTACCTTCATGTCTTTTTTAAATTCTGACAAAATTAAGTTAATTTAAACATGATATTTCAGGAATCACTTCTGGCTAAAAACTAAAACACTGCCAGAGCCAGGACATCCAAGAGCTATTTGTCCGAATCAGAATCTTAATTCCTTTTTTTTCGATTTAACGGTTAATATAGTTTTATAAATGAGTTGCATTCCTCAATATTCAAGGTAGAAATGAAAATCATATGAAGGAGGAAAATGTTGAGTCTTGTAAAGAATAAATAGGAATCTGTTTCTAACTTGCAGTCACTGCCCTTTTTAAAATATAATTTCTTACGATCTACTGAAAAATTCCCAGCAATTGCTAGCATAGCATTCCCTTTAGTAATAGAAGCCCTCCTAATTGGACTGAGTGTATGCTATGCCCTGGGCAAGGGTATGCTCTGGCTAAGGCAGTATTCTGGTGTTGCTAACAGGCAATAGAAGGATGATCAGAGAGTGTGTCCTGAAATTTTACTTGATACTTCTTTCCTCAACGACCAAATCTAAAATAAATGCTATTTCGCAACGTTTATAATTTAGCGAAGGAAATTTAAAAACTTGGCATTATAACTTTCAACATCTTTCCGTCACATCTTTACGAAGATGACCTTCAGAAGATTAAAAATTCACGCAGACGGCGTCTCTTGAGTTCGTGGACCACCTTGGTTGCAGCGCAAATAGAAATAAGGGATCGTTTGGGAATGAATTTCCTACGTGTTTTCGACCGTGATCAGTGTTGTGATTTGTTAGTCCCTGCTTTAACTCTTTGGACTTGTATGAGAACACTGATCTCTAAACCCCTTGGCTCTAATATACACACTGCTTGAAACTATGAGGATCCTCACAACGCCATGCAAAGTATTTTCTAGGCTGAAATACTCATGTGCGATTTTCTGAGCTTGTCTCGTATCTTCCTATGAAGATATCATTCATTATAATGTAGAAATTCTGAGCTCCTTTCAGGAACAGGCATTCAGAAGAGAGTATAATGTGAAGAAGCTGGATTGGGCTCATCATTGCCATTCATGAGTTTTCCTTTTTTGGATGTATGCATATGCTTTCATCTAGTTTTTGTATGGGTTTCTTTAATTTAAGATTGTCTAAATTAATCATGTGATTGTGTTCTTATATGTGTTGTGCAACACTTTATTTATTGATTTTGGTTGTTTCTGAGCTAGGTATGTTTCACAAGCACTATTACGATTGCTATTACATCATATATGGGGCTAATTGATTTCCAGAAGGTATTTTGATAGAGACTAAAAATCATATTTTTATAACTGTAAAGATTTGCTTAGCTTTAAATTTGGCTGATGATGCAAGTATAGTTCTGGAAATCCAGGGAATCAGTCTTTCAGTGGATGCAATTTAATGATAAATGTTAAAAAGAAGAATAATTTTTCATTTTGTAGATAACCCATTACAAGGATCTAATGGACCAAGACCCATGGCTATCTTTGAACTCCTAGACTACATAGTCAATGAACCTCCTCCTAAACTTCCTCCTGGTGTTTTTTCATCTAGTTTCAAGGATTTTGTGGACAGGTGCTTGAAGAAGAACCCATCTGAGAGAGCTGATCTTAAGACACTCATGGTAAGTTTCCATTTTGCCATCCTTGCTGACCACCTCATTTGAAATTTATTTTTGGGCATGGATTTTTATGCTTTCTGTAATGAGTTCTTGCCCTATCAAAGTTGGCTCTTGATGAAGTCTTGATATCTCAAGTTTTTGTGTGAGTAAGCTTACCTTTGAAGAAGCCACAAGCTTGACGAATGAGTAATGAAATAAGCCACAATGCCCAGAAACTTCAGTTCCTTGATTAAAAATTTACAAGAATGATAATTGCAATCAGGTTTATTTACTTGTATTGATTGAATATTAAATTGATTATAAGGGAATCCATATAAACTATTAATAAATAGAGAATAGGTAGTTCACAGAGGTGACCGATATGTTGCAGGAATTAAATTTCATTTTGAAGGAAAGAAAGATGTGTATATGAAAATTATTGCTTTATTTAAAGGGTTATTAATAAACAGTCAAAGGAAGTATTGTCCATTGCTACACTACTATTTCTGGCAGCATTTGAATTCCATGTCAGATAAATGACATATCTTATTTGGCCATCCAATAGTCGAACTATTTCTTGACATAAGAATTGAAGTGGGGCCATCATCAAATAGAACAAGTGGTAATTGGAATGTCTGGTGATTACAGAGGGTGGATTAGGACTTCCCAATTAAGCATTTACAAGTAGGGTTACATCATTATGCAACATGTGATTGGATGTTGTAATGCTGCAAAATCATTTTTTCATGTCTCTGGTTGGACATGTCAAATGCAACAATCTCCTTTCGTTTCGTTTTGCAGCTCGTAGTAAATTACACCCACCTAATGCAGAGTAGAAGCTTGGAAATTTGGCTTTGCCAACAATGTTGGTGTATGGCTGGGCTTACCCTTTTCTACGCTTAGGATTATGGTAGTGTATCCACTTTACATTGCCAGTCTTGATGCGATTCAGGAAACCATTCCTTTTCTGCTGTCAAAGGCAACAGATGGTACTTCTGTACCATCGGTTGACTCAGCTGAAAAATCCATTTCTTGATCTTTCATCTGGTAATGCTAATGAAAGCCATTTTCTCACAGTTACTGAAAAGAAACAGCAGAGAGCAAAAAGTGATCATTGGAGATAATTCCATCTCTCTTTGAAGGAGAGGATGAGTTTTGTTCTATTACATTCACAGTATCTAATTTCTATTAATAGCTCCTAAAAAAGTCACATCTGATGTGAGGAGATTCTCTCAAACAGCTAATGATTTAAAGTAAATATCTCTTCATCCTTCCTCAATAATATCTTGATGTGTTCAATTTCAATATCATTGTAAGTAAATGCTGTAAACTCCTGTTAAGATGCATTTCAGGGAATCAAGCAAAAGCTGCGTTACTAGTAAGATAGCCTTACATTGGAGACATTATGAATTTCTTTTACATTTGAAAAATTAGTGGAAGGTATCTTGGCTCTTAATAAATATCTTAAATCATGAAAACAAAAAGGAATCTTTTTAAGTTTGCTTTATTTGTGACAGATGTAGATATCTAGAACCTGCTGAAAGAGAACATATTTCTATGTTACTTTATATTTGATTTTTTTCAATCTACAGTGAAGCAATTTTCACCAGATAGGGAAAAATAATGGTTGTTGGAGGAAATCTCTCTAAGACTATGCTCAAACGTATACTAGCAGCAAATTGCTGTGTATAGTCACATCTGTTATGCTGTAGAAAATCTGCTGCTTGGAGGTGAAAGCTACACATGCAGCAACTTACTGTCCTATACGAGGAGCAGAATTCTATCGGCTGCTGTGGGTCAGCACTTTTCTAGTCATTTGGCAGCTTCTTTTTTGAAACCATCAACTAGTGCTTCTTTCTGTTTCAGAGAATCACTGAATAAGGCTTTAGTTTGTAAAATGCAATGGACTTTTTTTATTATACCCTCCTAGCCATTTTGGATTTATTCAAAGCATAGAGCATAACGTATTGTAATCAGTTTTACAACAAATCATACTGAGACAGTTTACCTGCAACTCATGACAAAATTGCATTGTTGTACTTTACAATTGCAATTGAATTTTATACATCGCGAAGAAACCACGACTAACAAATAGGCCGTTTCTTTGGTATCTTGCCTTAAACATTTCTAGGTGATGAATCTCTTCATCTGTGCTTAAATACCACTAAAAGAATATGGAATTATTCTCAATTTTGTGTTAAGTTCATTCTTATCTGATGTGCTCTAAACTTGCAATAAATTAATAAACACTAGAGGGTAATAATCTGATTGTGGGCTGAATTTAAGGGATAAAATAATTCCGTTTGCTTGTTCTTTACTGATGTTCACGATTACTTGTGCATTAGTGTTGAATGAATCCCATGTTGAATTTAATAACTTTGGCCCACAAGTACTAGTAATACTGATGTAATTAAGCTTTTCTTATTATATTATTACTAAAATATTATTATATACTAACAATCTTAGCAGACTTTTGAGAATTGTGTGTAAATTTTGTAGTCTTTTGTATTTCTTATGGAATTAATAATTATAATCATGATAGTAAATTTCTAACTACATTTATACATTCTCTTTAGTTAATGTACTCGTAAATGTATAAATTTGAAGAAATGAGAATAAATTTATCCTAAAAATATACTGGTAATGTAGGGGAGTGCGTGTTAAATTACGAAAAAGTTAAAACAGTTATCATAAAAATAAGTTATTGTAACAAAATAATCCCTGTAGTTCTATGTAAGGTTCATTTAGAGCTCTTATCTGGTATCAGCGACTCAACATTTGTAAAGAACAGCTGTTATTATCCATGTTATCAAAGAAAGTTAAAAGTTATTGACCTGTTTAATTAATCCAAAACTTAAAAACTATATACCTAAAGGAAATTCTGAATTTAGTTTATATATATGTAAAGTGTTCTACCTTTCGGTAGGTTCATGTGCCCCCACATTCCCTATTTAACTCCCTCTCCTTCAATTCCCGGTAACTTATCCCACCCCTTAATTCATTTAATAACTTCTGTCTTTGTCTTCCCCTCTGTCTTTTCCCTAGCATTCTTCCCTCTATCACTTTCTTCAAAAATCCCACTCCTCTCAATATTTGACCCACCCATTTCTTTTCTCTATTTTTAATTACTTCAATCATTACTCTTTTCTCCCCAACCATCTCTAGAACCTCCTTGTTTGTTTTTCTATCGACCCAACTTACTTTCTCCATTCTACACCATACCCACATCTCAAAAGCCTCCAATCTTTTGACATCCTCTTTTTTTAATGTCCACGTTTCACACCCGTACAACATTACACTCCACACCATTGATTTTACCAATCTCTTCCTGATTCCTTTAGCAAGGCCCTTTGTCATCAGTTCCCTTTGCTTCACGAATGCTTCTTTTGCTAATGCTATACTTTTTCTAATTTCTGTCGAACATCTTCCATCCTTAGAAAGAAGGCTGCCCAAGTATGGAAATTCATCTACTTGCTCTAGTTTTTCCCCATCCACCCTTATTGTTACCTTAGAATTTCTTTCTCTTCGAAAACCTCATAATTTTAGTCTTTCTTACATTGATTTTCATCCCAAACTCCTTTGCTTTATCGTTAAGTGCATTTACCAGGATTTGCAAATTCCTTTCAGAATCACACACAATAGCTTTGTTGTCTTGATATCTTACTAACTTCACTACTTCCCCACCAACTTTTATTCCCTTATCTATTTCATCTCAAGCTTCTTTGATCATTTATTTGAATATATGTTAAAAAGAGATGGTGATAAAGGACAGCCTTGTCTTACTCCCCTCCTTAACTCTGCCCATTTCGATTCCCCATTAGCAACTCTTACTGGTGCGGTCTGATTTAAATACAAATTTTGCACTAAACGCCTATCTTTCCAATCCAACCCAATTTTCCTTAGTATCACCATATGTTTTGACCATTGAACTCTAGTCAAGACCTTTTCAAAGTCAACAAAACACACACAAACATCCCTTTTAAATTCTAAGCTTCGTTCTATGAGAACCCTCCTTACCCCAATGGCATCCCTCGTCCCTTTCCCTCACTGAAAACCGAACTGATCATTTCCTATGTGTTGCTTAGTTTTGCCCTCGATTTTTCTGTTTAAAAACCGTAAAATTACTTTTGCCGTGTGAGAGATTAAACTAATTGTGCGATAATCCCGGCAATCTAAGACATTACTCTTTTTCTGCAATGGAATCAGAATAGACTTAGTAAAATCCTCTGGCCACTTTCCTTCGTCATAAATTTTCCTGCATAAATTGTAGAAGTGCTTCTTACCCTATCCCCTCAGAGATTCTACTGGAATCTATACCCGTTGCTTTGTTCCCTTTCATATCCTGCAGTGCCCTATCAAGTTCACTATACAAATACTTGGCCCAACATCATCTTCATCTACTTCTTGTATACTTTCTATCTTTATGTGGGTAGGATTCATGTCTTTAGAATACAATTCTTCAACATACTTCAATAACTCTTTCCATTGACCCCTTATGCTTGCTGGCTCCCTTAAGACATTTCCCCTGTTATCCCTAATAGTGGCCATTTTATTACTAATTTTATTCCCCATTAATTGTTTCACTTTTCCATATAATAGGTCGACCCTCCCACCTTCAGCCATCTTCTCTATTTTGTCACACTGTCCCTTCCACCACAATTCTCTAGATCTGTTTGCTTCCCTCCTCAGTTCGTTGTTCAGTGCCCTGTACATTCTACGCCCGTGTTCTGTGTTAACACTTTTCCATCTCCTTCTTTCCTCCATTTTATTTATCATCTCAACTGTCACCCATGGTTTCCTAATTTTCCTGTGGTTGACCCTCCCAATCGTTCTATGGGCGCTACCTTGAGGCTGGATTTGATCTTTTCCCATCCCTCGTTTATGGTGAGTTCCCTTTCTATACCATCTAGAGCCCTGTTGACTGACTCTTGAAACTCTCTAGCTTTCCTACCCCTGAGGGCTTCTACGTTCCATTTGGGTGCGGTTTTTACCCTATAAATCTTTTTGAATCTAAGTTCAGTCTTCATCATTACTAAATTATGATTCGAGTCTACATCAGCACCAGGATAACTTCGCAAGTTTTTAACACTATTTCTAAACCTCTTCCTTACCAAAATATAGTCGATTTGATACCTACCCGTGTCCCCCGGCTTTTTCCATGTGTACCTCCTTCTGTTATGGTGTTGAAAAAGAGTGTTGGTGATAGAGAAGTTATTTCTCTTGCAAAAATCTACCAGTTTTTGTCCTCTGTTGTTTCTATTTCCTAGTCCGAACTCTCCCACTTCGTCCCCATCACTGCCTAACCACAGCATTCCAGTCCCCCATTAAGGTTTTTATTGCCTTTCACCCTTCCAATAACCTCTTCTATTTGTTTATAAACTAAATCTACTTCATTCTCGCTGTAATCGCTAGTAGGGAGGTACACTTGCACTATCACAGTGTTAAATGGTTCAGCCTTAATTTCTACAGGCATTACTCGGTCGCTTATCATTTCAGTGGCTATCACGGCATTTCCTGCTTCCTTGTCCAACACTATAGCAACCCCTCTCTGACTATCATTT
Organism: Pachydiplax longipennis; assembly: GCA_036926295.1. Taxonomy (NCBI): domain Eukaryota; kingdom Metazoa; phylum Arthropoda; class Insecta; order Odonata; family Libellulidae; genus Pachydiplax; species Pachydiplax longipennis. The sequence continues at coordinate 129,382 of JAVFKF010000102.1, read as the reverse complement.
CCCCCACTGAATATGACCCTCACATCATCGTTCCAGAAATCTCCCCCATCCTTCCACCGTACTTCTCATAGCCCCAGAATGTTAATGTTGGACCTCTTCATTTCTAACTTTACGTTTTCTAACTTCCCTTTCCTAAGCATCGTTCTCATGTTCCAGGTCCATACCTTGATTTCCTTGGTCATCTTCTTTTCTTGTGTCATTGGGTAAGGATGATTAATTTAATCTTAAATTTAATTTATGCACTGTTGTATAGGAACTCTTTTCTTTACTTGTTGACATATTCTATGGAAAATCTTAAATTTTTTAACAGATACAGGTATTCAGAAAATTATGATATGTATTTCCAAGTGCATTCATGATATGCCTATCTTCTCTTACATTTCATGAAAAAGTCAGAATTCTAAAGACTTGTTTTTTATGTTTTACTAGGAGCTTATGGGACCAAAATGAACCATTCCTAGTATTAGTTGTGAAAAAGCTACAAAAAAAAGCCAAAAACTGTTTTGATGCTGGGACTTTAAAATTGCTGGTCTTCAAGATAGCAAATCAATTAGTGTCTTACTCAGTCTGAGACCATGCTTCTTCATCAAGTTAACCAAACCCTTTTAGTAAAATTCATAGCATCCAAGTTTCTTTTGTGGTAAAATATGTTAAAAAATATTGCTTCTGTTGTTTCAGGGGTAGATTCAGACTAAAATAAGCATTTGATATTTCCAGAATGATGAGTGGGTGAAGAAATCAGAGACAGAGATGGTAGACATTGCCGGTTGGGTGTGTAAGACTATGGATTTACAGCCATCAACTCCTACACGCTTGTTCTCAGAGTCTTGAGATTCATTTTTGTCCCACATGATGTGAATAGTGATGAAGAATTCACAGCACAATTGCTGATTGGTTCACTCAACTTTTTCTGTGTACCCAATTAAAACATGCACTATTTTAATTCAAAGTCATAATTAGATGAAAAATTCCCATGTTTGAGAATCATTGTTGTTATTCATGTGTGTTCATTTTTGGACCTGAAGCAGTTCCTTGCTGCGCAAAATGTGATTTCCTTATGACACAAAATACTAGTTTCTTTTCAGCTGCCTCGAACTACTTGTACATTTTGTTGGCTGTGTGTGAATACTGCAGATATCCTTGCTGTCTAGGAAAATTTCCATATCAAAGCACCACAATATTATTACTGTATATACATGTTATTTACTTGATAAGTGTATAAGTTGCACCTGTTGTATATTTTAAGATTCCTAGTATAAAGCTTTTTACTTTAAAGTTGATGATGCCTAAGTGCTATTTACAGCCTTCTAGGTGACAACTTTTACTTTGTTATTTCAAAAAAGGAAGCAAGAGAATTTAATGTGCAATTATTTGTATATTATTATGTAAGTTTGAGTAAGTAGACCCATGTCCCATCCAATGCATTTTTTAGAAGCAGTATTTATTTTCTAAATGAATTTGATGGGCATTTACTTAATGCAATTTGTACATGGAAAAGAATATTTCATACTCCCTTATGATGTATATCAAAGTTTTAATGTCTGATTTCCTCTGTATGGAATTTGTTCAATATTTGTCTTAATTATAGTCTGTTGTCTAATGTGTATCAATTGTTTTTTCCTAGGATTGCTTCCCAATTTTGTTCCTCTTTTGATGATCGTATGTTTGCTCTTTAAAAGCAATTTTTCCAAAGATGTATTCTGCAAGAGGTCCCACTCATCAGCTGAAAAATGTTATCACAGAATGGATATTCTAAAGTGATTAAAATAATCTAGTATATGTGCACAAAATGTGGAATAGGAATAATAATTTAGCTGCATGGTTCATCATCATGATTGGCTGTAAATAGAAATTTGTTAAATAATACAATTTAATATCCCACGATGACTGATGTTATTTTTATCATTGAATCTATTTATAGTATTTTAGTAATAAATAAAGATTTGATTTCACCCTTTAATCTGGTGGAATTTGTGAAACTTCTTTCACAATGAGATAACAATAAAGCTCTCTGCTATTGATTGAGGAGTTTTTTTTAAGGATGGTCAGCAATAACTTTCTGGGAGTAGAAATTTTAAAGAGCTAATTAATTTTTTTATCTCTACAAAACAAATACTGTCTGCTGGCATATCTCTTATGACTGGAAGTCCATCTGCAATCAATCTGTTTGTAACTATGAAGATAAAGTCTTATATTACGAGTAAAAGTTGCTTGCATACTGCAAGCTACCAGTTGAATGCAGTATTGTACCAAATAATGCCTCAAAACAATTTGAAAACTTTGCACAAAGTACCACCTGGCTTTGAACTAAGGACCCAATTGTACGACACAATTGTATATTAATATTTGATAAGTGCCATTCTGACCTAACTGATTCTGGTTTGGCTACAGTCATCACAAGAGGATGATGTTGCTATTAGGGATTATCTCAAGATCCCTTAGGAATTATTTCTTTAGTTAGAATAATAGACTTTCTCTGCTTTATTTTATGTTTACATTTTCTGTTACTGCTTTCAAAACTATCAAGGAATATATTCATAGCACTTTTGTAAGACATAACTTTACTTAAAAGATAGGCAATACAGTTTATTCACATAACATACTTGTAGTCATTGGAGAGGTCAACAAAGATTTGTAGTTGTGGTTACAGTGAAAAATTGTTGCTCTTGTAAGTGATAGCAATCTGGTTCTTTAGTGTGCATGAAACTACTTGTGAAGGAATTATTGATGCAACTTAGTCCTCTATCTGCATGAAAGTGATAATCTGCAGACTTGGTAACATTAAACTCTCGTAAGATATGATTTTTGTGGTATGAAATGAGATATCACTAGTGAAAACATTGGGTACTTTTTAGTCTAAATGGTGAGATTGTAATTGGTATCTTAAAAAAGGAAGTGTTTGTGTTGACTACGTGGATTGTTCATGCATACTAATATTGGTGAAGAGGTAAAGTGACATAAGGGTGTGATAAAGGGACAAAAAGAGCCCTTTTTTCATTGGTTTGCAGCATACACTGCACAATATACAAATGAAAAATAAATATGAAAATATGAAGTATCACAAGATCTAAAATAATAACAATCCAATTATAATGATATTAATTCAGCCTAAATGTTGAACCCCAATATATGTTTAACATACTTCCTATAACACAGGCATAAAATACGAAAGTATAAAAATAAATTTGTGAAGAAAAATAATCTATCAAATTTAGTGTTACCTTGTTTAAACTATCCATGGCCTACAGATAATAGGAATGAGTATAAAGTGGCAGTTAGTGATCAATCAAAACCAGACTCACTGTAATAAAATTCCAAAAAGGATGACATTACCTTGTCTTGGGTTGATCTTGCAAAGGAGTGAAAGAGGAGAATTTGAAAAAGGGAGATTGAAATGAAAATATTAAAAATAGAAATGTGCTTAGAATAGATTAAAATGTGAAAAAATTCACTCTCATTTATCCAGAAGAACGTTTCTTCAGGATAAATGAGAGTGAATTTATTTCTACGACAATCTAAAACAACTAAATCTAAGACAAACTACAATTATTCAAAAAGAAATTTTGAAGTCTTCAGTCCTTGTCTATTCAAAAGAAATGAGTCATCAAATTTCAAAAAGGTTGTCTTAAAGTTTCATCTGACAGAGCACCCTCTTTAGTTCATTTTAAAATGAAAAATAGATGAGACCTAGTTCTGCCATCATTTATGCCCTTTCCTTGAGGGTTTTGTCAAATATGAAGTTTACATCCCACTACTACCCATTACACTGGGTTAACTAAAATATCAAATTAACTCAAAGTATGTGCTTGGAGTGGACATTCATGAGACATATTCCAAGCCACCACTTATGCTGACGATGAATTTGACCGATTCCTTTCAGATTCAGATCCCTTCTACTGCTTACCATGCATACTAGGTACCCCCTTTCAAGGACTAGCTGGGGTGGATTCATACTTTGGGGATGGAGCTTGATTTATATAAAATCTGAACAATCTATAGCTTGGGTTCCCAAAAAAAGAAAAACACCTGGATGTTTGTCATGTGCAAATAAATTTACATAGCTATTAGGTTTATTAGGGATTAACATACAGCATACATTGAACAAAAAACAATTTTTTATTGATGGACATGGAATGCAAGTAAAATTAATGTAGAATTGCTCAATAATACTTTATTGCTCTTGTTGAAAATATTTTACAGTAGAAAGTAACAAATTAATTGCTATAATATTAAACTGCATTCAATATAAATATAGTTTCTAAAAACGCTCATACATCTAATGAATGGAAAGTATTTATGGAGAATGGTTATGTCATTTGCAATGAAATATGAATTTGGACAGAGAAGAGAATATTAAAGTAGGGAATGATGATGCCAAATATATGTATAATCTCTAATGTTCATTAGGCCTTAATCAGTACTGACATCAATACAGATACTTTCCAAAGGGTATTAAGAACAAAGCCTTACTAGGAGATCAAGGAGAAAAAATTTGGATGGAGAAGACTTCCTTAGTATAATTATAACTTGAAAAATGTTACGAAAACAAGATGTAAAATTTAAATGGAACAACTATACCCAGATTTATGCAGAATAATAAAAAAATAAAATTGAAATCATATTACTCAAGGTATATTCCCAATGAAATGAAATCTTTCAAACTCACCAATGACATTTTGTAGAGTAAAATAAAATAATATTTTTGGCTACTAGTAAAGTGCAACATGACATGAGTTAGCAAATTCAAAATTATCTCATATGCAAAACCAATAGAAAAGTGCAATACTATATAAAATCAATGCTTAAAAATATTCTTTTAAATGTACTTGAGCATAAGGTCAGCAAAAAAAATTGCTCTTCAATATACATACATGAAATTGATAAGAATGCCCATATATGGCAACATTCTTCAAGATGTTTTATTAAAATCATCAATTCTAAAAATTTTAAGTCAAAAATAATTATACCTTATAGCGAGATTGACTTAAAAAGACAATCAAGCATCTTCTAATCTGTAAACAATAACAGTTTAACATGATAGCCTTTAATGTCTTTGCTTCAGATTTGGATAATAATTTTCTCTGTGAAAGATTGGAAGATGATATATAGAGTTGCAACTTTATTCTTATTACTCAATATCTCTCAAATTCTCCTTTTATCTATAATATTTACATCTAAGGAATGCTTAAATCTTCAATTCCAGAGATATGCGTAGCAGAGATATAAAATTGCCAATAGCTTGCAAATTAGAATATGTAATAAATATTTAAGTAATTTTATTTGAAACTTGAGATAATAATTTGCATCTCCTAAAGTAACCTTTGATGATAACAAAAGGGATAATGGGAATTTTACAAAACTTGTAGTGCTTATCTGATAAAGGGAAAATAGAGCTTAGCTCAGAGGCATTTATCATAATTCTCTTTGACCTAAAATAGGTAATTAATTTTAATTCATCATCTATTGGTTTTACTTTTGCTTCTTTGGGTTATTAAAAATAAATTGCCATTTGAAGAATAAGGTTATTGAGTCATCCTCTTACCAAACTTTAACTCAACAATCATACCCTCTTTCTACAAATGAGTACATAAAAGGCAAAGTCTTTATTCAATAATTTCGATGTGTACCATTTGGCAGGGTTTGATATGTATTGCTGCATTATTTTGTTCTATCTATCAAACATCAACTCATCATTACCATTACATTAAAATTTAAGAACAACGACCATTTAATTTACAGTGTTACAATTGCTAACACTGCACAAGCTTTTATGTGAATTACCACCAAGAACTTGCAGAAACATTGCATTTAGCAAATTACACATTCATTAACAGCCTTAAAGAAGATTTTTCATTATTATTTTAAAAATTATTCTTCAGTTGCGGATTGTTTGAAACATACAGCAAAGATTTTAGTTGTGATATAGTAAATATCACCAGCTGGTGAGTTATTGAAAACACAATGAATTTTGTTACAGTAAGGTATAAAGAAAATACTATGGAAGTATAATTACCATAGACTGATAAGCAATCAATAAAGAATAGGTTTACAACTTATAAACAATAATTGCAAGTAACTAACATTGGATGTAAACTTAAAGGAGATTTTAGACAACCTCAAGCATATGTTTTAGTAATTGATAAATAATACTTAAAATGTGAACACCCTTCAATTATATTGTTTTATATAATTAACAATCAAATTAAAAATTGACATCCAGTTAACCATTATATATGATATGTATACTCTTGTACCATTCAGTTCAGCAATTCCATCTGCAAGGAAGAAGCTTTGTAAATTCATAAGGTTTAACTAGTGAGATTGAGAATGTAGACAACATGTCATGATAAAAATAAACAAATTTACAATGATATAAACAATGCTGTTATTTATGAATAGGTTGCTTAAGAAAGAAATTTTTAAAAATCCCATTATTATTCCTGCATTAAAATGTTCATACATAGATTACATTCTTTTGCACAAATATACTATGGCATGAAAATACTGAATGATAAAATACATAAGAGAAAACTATAAAAGAAGAAAAGAAAGAATTTTTTAAATGGTGGATGAGAAAATGATTGAAAGAGATCCTTTTCAGAGAATAATTTTTGAAATGAAAAAATACATCTCATTTCCTCAATTGGGCTCCTCTAAAACTAGCAACTGCCCTTTTCCAGAACTTCCAATGCCATCTTGAGAAAGTGAAACTATCCTAATCAATCAATATAATTTATAGTTTTTTTCATCAATAATTTTACTTCAAAAGGGGCAATGGTATTGTCAGAAACAAAAGACATTTTATCAAATTTGGAAAATACTTAGACATTTCTTGCAATAAATTTAAGGACCCATCAAAATATCTTATGATAAACTTTTAAATTGAAATAATCTAATAGAATTGCACATCCAACTAAAACAAAAATCAGTTGATCTATTATTTTTGAGCATAAGATAAAGAATTGATTTGAGGATGATTTTGATAATAAAAACCAGAAAATATAAGAAAATCATTTATGCATGACAACTAGATGTTATTTATCAATCAGATAATGCAGTATCATATTTAAGATAAAGATTTAGCTGGAACTGTGCAAATTACTGACCTAATTGGGCTTAATTTTATTAATTTACAATACATCTCAGATAAAGTTTTCCAGGCAGACTTTTAAATGTCTTCATGAATAACTGCACATATTGCATGAGATCTTGCGTATTAATACAAAAGCTTCTACTGCGATGAAGTGAATCCATCATAGGAATCAAAAGCACAGCAATCTGTCATAAGAATGCATATTACAGATGGTCTGATAATGTGATGAAATTATGGTCTGAAATAAAATTTTGAATTACAGATAAGAGCAAGATAAAGTGAATGAATCATTAAAGATGCTATCTGATACAAAGTAACAATAGAAAACACTTGTAAAAACTAATTCTGTAGATTTACAGGATCAATTATATACTAAAGCGTAAGGGAAAATTAACATTTTCCATAAAAAATAAAAGGTCAAAGCAAAAGCACTTACTAAAGAGCAACTTTGTATTCATATCAATAATAGTCTCAAAACTCAAATGTAAGTTACTTTAAAAGTTATATTCTGCATTAAAAGTGTTATGAAATAGTCATTTTATACATTTGGGAAATTTTAATTTGTTATTGATATGTCATGATGATGATATCATGACATCTGATTAACTAAATTCATATTTTCATTTATTACATTGATATTCATAGCACAGAAATAAAAATTTTCATTTCATTAATATGAGTGAACCTTATCAGTAACATAGTACTACTTCACTGATAATCTTTTAAAGCAAATAATTAATCCTAGAGAAATCAGTCTTTTAAACTGGCAACCTCAAAGAATACAGGCTATAGACTAGGAGTTTACAAAATTCAGAAAGGTAAATTGAGGTAAACAATCTTTTATTAAAAATTTTCATACTATAAGATATTAAAACTCCATAAATATGCAATTACAGCTTAATTTCCAATGCAGCTAAATATTGTATACGAATGTGTGATATTGCCATAAAAACTGAATACGATTTGTATTTTAAAATAATCAATTTACATGTTTAATTGAGGGTCTTTATGTTATTTTGTTCTAAACTTTAAAGGAAAGTTTCTAGTAGGCACTGATTTTTGGCAGCTCAGAAATATACTTGCCATTGGGCAAAATAAGGTGTTTTGCGACTCCTGATCTAAGTAACCCTTAACCTTATAATTAACCTTCCAAGATTTTGAAGATTTCACTTGTCTCTTATTCCGCTACCTGATAAAATGGCTTCTTGAGGGTAAAATGATATTTGGACATGAATTTCCATGGATTACAAATAAAGGATTTAACTGGAATTACTTGGTTGTACCTAACAGTTGAGATTTGCAATAATGGCTTCTAAATGAAAAATTAATAGATACTCCATCACTGATTTACTCACTTCACAATGAAATAAATTAAAATATAGATAAATAGAAAAATTTACTAAAAATAAATCCTTGATATTTAAAGAATAGTCATCCCATGGCAAAACTTTTTTGAATAGCTGAAATGAACATAGTTTTACAATAGGATGCTTTAAGCCATAGTGATTAAATAGCCACACGTTTCCTCTGAACATGCATGTTGTTTTCACACTTTTCCTTATGGACAACTGATTCAATTTATCACATCAAAAATCTTTAAAAAATGTGTACGATGATATTTTTACCTAATTCATAATCTCATTAGTTTGCTCGCATCAACTGAAAGTGAAACTAATTTACAGATGCCCCTTGCTTGTAACTTCACTAAAGAAACTAATTAATTATTAATAGTAATTTATGGTATTGGGAAATAAACTTAGCAACCAACTTTATTGCAATTAACCATCTAATCATAAAAAGTCAATCAGAACTATAGGATTGAGTAAAATTTTCATAACATAAAAACATATTCTGTGTGGTTTTAATGATAAAATATTCCACATTGCAAGGTTGAATAATCACATTGATCTGTATATTTGCCAAACAGCATAAATATAATTTGGAAACTTTTGAAAACTAATTTTTAAAATAAAGTTGTGCATAATTTTACTGGAAGAAGTCTGTTCCAACATTATCGAATAATAATTTAATTTTGCAAAAGAAATGGAGTAAATAGGAATAGAATAATCATCCGTGTATTACATTTTAAGATTAGACTAACCACCAGTTTAAAGAAAATAAGAAATAAATTATGTTTAAATACCGTTATTCTTAAAAATTTGAAATACTCTAAGTAATCAATTGAAAATTTACTTCATATTCGAAGGGTTTAAAGTTTTCATTTAATCCATTTATCTACATGCAATCAATTTAAAACTTTCAAAACAGCTTTGTTATAAAATTTTCACATTTCTGATCTATTTTTAAAACAGTACATAATATCTATAACATAGATATATTCCAAAGTTAACTAGTAAATCTTCATTGATTAATGGAGGAAGGAATTCACATGATATGTACGTCTTAACCTGAGGGCGACATAAACAGTAAATTGTGAGTGTACAATATTGGGTCTTTTAAGGAAGGTACCTGTAAAAATGATATGTTTGAATTTCACTGCTATTTGAGAATGTCATATTATAAGGAATAACATTAAAATATTTTGCATCTTTACTTAAGGGAATTTGTAGGTTTGGATTTTATCACCTTAACTGTATTCAAAGAATGATATTCATAAATTATAGGCTGCAACTAACTTTGCAACAATATTTTTGAGGGTTTTAAATTCTAACTATACTAGCATTTAAGTCAAATATTTATGTTTATACATAGAATATATTAAAAATGCATAGAAAACCATTTAAAAAACTATTCACATTCATGACTAATCTTAATGATATGTGTTCTTCACAGTCACTTATTTAAACATTTTTATTCATAGTTTTACATTATTGTAGGGATGATATTTTCATGTTACTGTGACATTATTAAAGGATAATCTGATGGGTATAATTTTCATGAAATGAAAGTAGGTTTTGGATACTTTTTAAGAATGTATGGAGATTCAAAGGTAGAAATGAATATGCAGGAAATAAAATTTGTTTGAACTAGGGGAATAGGCTAACATTTTCATGCTTGCACTTTGCTGGCATCATTTTTTTCAAACTTCTTTTCAAAATTAAGAAAATATAAAATACAATTAAAAAATCTTTTGGAGATTTTTTTAGTTTCACTCTCATTCACTTGAAAGCCCCTGATGTTGCATCCACTGATTTCACAGACAATATTTCTGCATATCTCTTAAAATGCAAGATAAAATGTGATCTTTCAAACAGGTAGTTCGCTAAAATGAGAAATTATTGCCACTTAGATATGAATTTACATATATCATCACCTATACTACCTGAAAAGCATCCTAGGTTCGGAAAAAATATCATCTTTATCATATGCAACAACAGCATAGCATACTTACTCATTTCATTTTAGTAAAAATTATGTCACAATATTGATATGTAGATCAGCCAATATGTACATATACATACATATATGTATATAGATCTCATTCCAAAGTATATAAGAATTACCCAATAAGATATTGATTTTGTTATAAAACAAGTACATAGGTCCACTTTCTCATCTAATCACCTTCTAGCGAAACACACTCTCATCACTTAAAATAATTTCATAACAACAGTTATCATCAAATAATTTATAACTGCTTTTTGAAAGCAATTTTTTAAAGATAGAACAAGCTTTTGAAAAAAAACATCCTAGAATTTAACATCATTCTGGTTAAAGATAAAAATAATTTCAATTATTCAGTACATTTCTAAATATTAACATAGAAATTTAACAATGTAAAACATGCCTCATAACAGCAACCACAAAATATTAATAAAAACATGAAAGTATGCAGTAAAAAGTTATAAGAATATTATTTAAAATTAGTAAGTCCTACATTCTATTATTGAAAATCACACTCATTCATATTTGAATTTCAAGAAAACATTAAAGAAATTTTCTATTTAGCATTAACATTATTAATTCTTCAATATAAACAAATATGTTTACCCACAACACAACTAGCATTGAAAATCACATATTTTAACACATTATATAGCAAACATTTCATAAATCTGTTTAGTGACTACCACATGGAGTTTACATTGAAACTCTGATATGTAAGTTGCCAATAAGGCAGTTTGTGCAATGTAATCAAAGACCTGTAATTTGATCACATCTCCAAATCTGGAGACAGAAAATAGCATTGATGAATTAGTAATAATTGAACTCAACCATTACTAATCTGATATGTATATTTTATCAACATTGAGCTGAGAATAGAATGAATTTATTCCTCAGGCCAACCAAAATCTTCACCAACCATCTCATAGAAGCGCCTGTTATGCTCAGCAAAAAACCTGCGCAGTTTATGGACAACTGATGGATCCACATGAGGATGTCTCCGTCCTTTACTCTCTCTAAGACATTTTCCTTCGGGAAGATTCATTGATGATGGTAACATGGCCATACCATCTACTTGCTGTCCTGGTGGTAAACTTCTAAGACAGTAAAATCCCTGAGATAAGAAAAATAATTATAAGAAAGAAAATATTTCTTCATTCCAGAGGAGAAGAATGTTTGTACTACTTTGTACTTTCTTGGACATTTTTCTCAACATTAACACACACTAATTTAAATTTGAATCATTCCTGTTTTTTTATGGATAATATCAAAACCTTTTCTTATTACTCTTAGCTATGCATCAACATTGAAAATTGGGTTGAAAATTATGGTATAGAAATTGTAGAGAAAACATTGAGATCTAAGGTTTCACTATACCTTTCATTCAGTTGAATATGAGAGCCCAAGAATTGCTTGCTACAATGACATAATTTTCATTTATTTATGAACACGGCCATAATTTACATAATTTCTCAACAAATTCATTTAAGCTTGCACAAATTCTGCAATAGGGTTCTAAGCCCCACAACTGGGAAATTAATAATGAACCGTGGGAATATGACAACCTTGAAGCATACTTACCTTTAGTGAAACATTTTTGCAACATATATTAATAGATAAATTGAGTTCAGAATTGTGAGTTGAGAGCTTTTAATTGGTGAGTGACATACAGAATTTGGTGTTTAAAATGTTATATCACAATCCAAATCTGATTGATCATTGAAGTATCAAAAGGCATTTCTATTTTACTTTATGATGCATTCCTTCATCTGAAGCACTTACCTTTGTGGCATTGAAGTAAAAGTGTGTTGGTGTGAGAGCTGGACGTAATTTTAGAAATTTCTCGACAGATGCCAGCACAGGAGCTGGATTCGAGGCTAACTGATCTCCATCCACAATGAGAATCTGATCTCTGGGAAATGCTTCCAACCATGCTGCTACATGTCTATGATAGAGGGACACAGATATTGGTCTCCAAGACATGTCTACTTGTCCATCCGGGAGAATAGCCAATGATTCAAAAGATGACAGAGAACGGGTTGGCTAAAGGAAAAAAAGTATTCAATTTACAATAATAAGTTTGTTTCACACCCTCACATATGAGTTAAATACTATTGTCACATGCTGACTCAACTACGAGTAATAATTGTCTCCCATATGAGAAAGTAATAAGAACAATTCAATCAATGTGAGATAATTTTAATTATTTCATTTAAGAAGAGACAAGAGAAACCTTTTTTCCATAATCTTCTTCTGCACCACCATCTAATTTTGTTCTGGAAGTTGCATTTACTTTTGCTGCAAGTGAATGACTTCTCAGCTGAGCAAAATCTGATATTGCCCTGGTGACAGGTTCTCTAACGATCAAGAGAAGGCGAATACTTGAATTCATAGCCCTTACTCTTTCAGGCACTTCAGGTGTTACAAAGTAACTAGGGCTCTTTTCGACGGTAATCTGGAACAGATGAGATGTTAAACTTTTTTAGATTATATTTGTTTTTAAAATGTGAGAGAAGTTATAAAAATTACAGGTCTAAGTCTGGGATACTCAACCTGGTGCCAGTGGGCACCAAGGTGCCCAAAACAACCTTGTACAGTGACCACCAAGCCTTGGCAAAAAGATTTTTTATTTGTTGAAACAGTATTTCTTGGGATTCCAATAGTGGGGATAGAGTGGAGGTTAACCTAAATGGTTAACTAGTAAAGTGATAATATTGACAAGGGATGGCTTGAATATCACCCTGGAAAGGAATGTTATGCAGTGCCTGCTTCACTTTCTGAAACACCCGGCACCATAAAAGGTTGAGTATCCAGGCTCTAAATCATAGTTTCTTCTAAATGCAATAGAATGAGTAATTGCCTAATATACCCATGTACAATCAAAGCTATTTTAAATGCTTAAGATGCTATGCTACTAAATATGAGCTTTTCTTCGGGTCCATGTAACACAAAACAAATAGTAAGAATACTGCTTAAAACACTGCTATTGCTACTGCTGTACTGCTAACTGCTTGTGAGATTGATTTCTGTAGATGCACTGCAATCTAATACAGTCAATCATTTGCCTCATTTGATAGACCAAATATTGTCTACGTTTCCTTCACTCATTTCCCTCTTATTTGCTTTCTTTCGTAATTGTACAACTAAAAATTAAGATATTGTGAAACAATCCATTCTCCATCCCATTGTCAGAGCTGATTCTGGCTCTTTTAGCAGAGAGATTATCCTATAAGTCTCATCTTAGGACAGAATATTAATTAAAAATTCACTTAGCATTGTTTTCTTTTGTCCTACACCCAAGTTGTAAACATCAAGTAAACCAGAAAGGGAATCTAGTTTTCTGTGCTACTGAGGATAGTTTTTGAGAGACCAGAATGAACTCAGTGACGGTTTCTTATAATTGCCATTAAAAAATTGTAATTCATCCCTAATTGTCTTTCTGGTAAAATATTGCTTCATTGTACAGTGAAAAATGATCAAACTGTGGTTGGCAAAGTGATTCAGGCAAAGAGTCTGAACTGTGATACACTCAATAATATTACAAGAAGGCATCTAATATAAACAAAAATAATTTGTGGTTTCTTCCCATCTTTAATTGTAGCAAATAAAGCAAACTAAAGAGGATCACTTTTCATTTAGAGGCACTTAATTTCAAATTAAAGAGCCAAAAAATTCCTGTGTCATATTCCAATGAGCAAGAAATGAAAACTTCCATTTTCTATCTAATATAATAAAATAAGGTGTGTGTGAGTGTGTATGTATGTTCGCCTAAAACTCGAGAACCATAAATGGCACAAATTTCAAACTTTCACGATTGTTAAATGTACTCCCTGCGCAGATAATAGGCTACTTTTAATTTATCTGAAGGTCCCCTGTTCGAACCAAGACAAGAAAAACCGTTCTCATAAGAAATGCAAGTAGTACTCAGTTTTATCGGTTGCAGGCTACATTTCTTTTGCAATCGAGAGAGGCACCAAAATAAAGAGTAATGAATAGAGAGTCTTATTTTGGTCGTGAAATATCGTTATCGAGTCGAAATGGCGAGAATTAAGTTAAAATAAACGGAAATTTCGTGAAATTTTGAGGCTATAAACAACGAGTCCCCTTGACGACGAATGCGATTGTTGAAACCGAGGTATTGCGTTTTCCCATAAGAAAAAACGATGATTTCAGGTCCATGTGAAAGTAATGATTAAAAAAGAATGATAGTATATGTACTTATGCAAGCAATATTCTGAAATTTCAGCATTTTCATTTACGATCAATTTGCAGCGTTGATTCACAGGAGATGATCATTTAGGGAAAGTTTCTTTATCACCTCGACTTTGCCATTTCTATTTGAAAATAATGAAGCTACAACGTGTGATTTACTCTGGAAAAACTTTAAATTGATTAATGTATACTGCGTGCAGCCTCTTAGCGTGTGGTAGTGGGTGTTTGAACCATGACTCTACTTCCCTAATCGTCTAATACCGCGTATTACATTAGCATTTCGAGTAAATGATAACAATCAAACGCCTCATTTTTTACACGGGCGATCTTTTGTATTCGTGAGCAAGTAGTGTTGTCTCCATCACAATTTTCTCCCTTATAGGATTCAATGTGAAGCTAAGCAATACCATCTTAATAAGTAAATTTAAAAGAAACATAAGGAAATGGGTAATTATTACACGAGACGTGCACCCAGGAAAAATCCCAAGGAAGAATCATCTTACACAGTTGAGGAAAGAAAATATAAGACGATTCCTTTTCTTACCGTGGATTCTAGATTTAGATTCAAATTATATGAAGTAAGAAAATATAAAACATTTTCATTTAGGATAACATTTTCATTTATCCAAGCTAAGTGAGAGATATTAGATTCTTCTCTGCATAAGTTATTCTTTCTCCTCTGCATAAGTTATAATATATTGAAGGTAATACAAGAAGTGAAAAATTGTGACTTGGCCGGGACTCGAACCCGGGTCTCCCACTTTCCGGGCAGGTATTCTATCCATTGAACTACCGAGCCCCGCCCCTTTACTTTTGTAAATGGGAGCTTATATCGGCAAGGTAGTGGTGCTCCACATTAGTGGCACCAACCACCACCAGAGGTCCTCGTCGAGGCAGCCACCCAACAAAGCGATATTTGAGAAACCCTCTCGCGGTATTAACACAAACGATGGAAATGTAATTTTTACTTTGCACATTAAGTTGTGCGACTAACCCAAGGTTATACAAGAAGTGAAAAATTGTGACTTGGAATACCTGCCCGGGAAGTGGGAGACCCGGGTTCGAGTCCCGGCCAAGTCACAATTTTTCACTTCTTGTATAACCTTGGGTTAGTCGCACAACTTAATGTGCAAAGTAAAAATTACATTTCCATCGTTTGTTATAATATATTATCTACTGCTTATTTATATATCCCCGTTGAGAATCAACGGGCGCCTCAGCTAGTATATGCCATAAAAAACAACCCTAGTTTTTTTCAAGATCTTTAAACACAATTATGACAATTCTATAAGATTAAAATCATTAAATTAAACTTTCCTAAATGCATATTCCCAATTAATGTTGGCTGACAGAGATATAATTTAACAACATAGTGCACCACTTTGAATATTTTAGATTACAATATTTTAAGAGTTGAGTTATGTAGAAAATAATGATAATATTTATGTCTTAAACATAACCACATATATTAGGCTAGATATGATTATTTACTATTAGATAATTGGTATATATGTAATCATTAAATAAAAAATGTAGAGATAACATTCACATTAAAATTACTCCTTTGTTGAACAGGAAAAATTTCATTTTCATCTGAGACTTAGAAGAAGAAGATTGAGAAGCGCTGTTTAGTCATAATTGGCCTCATTATAAAAAGAAAAAACTAAGAGATCTTACCTAATGGCGACTGATTTAAATAAATACTCTTTAAATATTCTTATCAGCTTTTGCCCTACCTTACATCTGCGGCATAAGCTTTGTAAGTTATTTGTAATAAAGATTATTTCTCTAAGTAGTGGCATCTCTTCTTCTTATTCCATAATTCAATTTTTTTAACTTTCTCTCATTCTTAAATAACCCAAAAACTGCATTCTGACCCTGCATAGCCATTGTATTCTACAAAATACTATCTCCTTTTCTTTGAATATGTCACATTTAAGCTCTATTCATAGTTATTGTAACTATAACTCTTCACCATCACAATATTTACTGACCTTCATGCTACATTTTCTTTCTCTCATTGATTTATGTCCTTCCAAAAATTACCATTGGTATTTATCAATATATGAAAGTGATATTGGTTGCATTGTTGAAATACATTGACAAGTATAATCTAGTGTAAATTTTATAGAAGTTACCAGCAGTAGTTACATCTCAAGTAGCACCTATTATGAAACTGACAAAAAAACCTCTCATGTTTATAGGTCAACTTCATGTTTTTTCCATTGAAATAATGTATTAAAAGGTCATCTTGCCTGTAAAGTGGGCTTATGTAAAGATCTGGAGGAAAAAATTGAATGAATAAAGAATAATTAAAGAAAACAAAGTAAATAAGCATGATAATAAGAAGAACAATAGTTACTTGTCCTTTCAAGGAAGGGGGCATCCTTCTTCTATACCACTGAAGACCTTTTGCATAGTTTTCATCTCTGTCAAAGAAATGAGCCTCTCCTGCAGCTTTCTGAATCAAAGGATGAAGATGGAGCATTTCTAACAATGCTCGAGTTCCTCCTTTTCTCACTCCAATTATCAGTGCCTTCAACCAGAAAACACTTCAAATTACTCATTTATATAATATTATTTCACATGGCTACTGCATTAACCAATCCAGGTTATTTTCTCTCATATTACTCAAGTACTTTCCCTAATTTGATATTAATCTACTTTCATGAGTAATTATTTACTATATAAATGGTATACCACCATACTCCACATACTTAACAAGATAAATAGTATATTGATGAGGATTTTTTAATTTCATCAACTTAAATATCACTATTTTTTATAGTTTATTGAAGCTAAATGAAAATAAAAAATTAACATAGAACTTGAATACTTGTTCTGATAAATTGGTTTATAGTGTAACTGGCATAGTTTTCAACCACTGGCCATCATTTTAATTGAAAAAGTTATTAGAACCATGCATTAAAGTAGAATTTTACAACAAAGAAAATGTATCTGGCAAGAATCTTGAAGGAAATAAAATGATACTGTTATATTTATTTCTCATAAAGTGAAAAAGTTGCAAAAAGAGCAGAGCACACATTTTAAAGAACTCACTGCCTCCAACACATTCCAGAAAAGACAAATAATAAAGTATTAGGCATCAACTAATTAGGATATTCCAATGAAAATGTTTCAAAACAGAATCAGTGGCTATTTTGCACTAGGTTTTTACATTCATTCCCTTCTTAAGCTATTGTATCTTACCTGAGGTAATCTCCTTGTTGCTTTTGGAAACTTGACTCTGTTACCAGAAGTGGCTATATTTTCATCTATAGTGTAATCTTCTACTTTCACATCAGTGCCTGTTGTTCCACCATCTATGCCATATGCTGCATTCAATTCATTCTTCTCTATAAAAGCTACATTCAGGTCTAATTCATTTTGACTATATTGACTTCTTTCACTACTTTGCAATGTAGATTTTGTTTGATTCTCTGAATTTGACAGATCCAACATTTTTACACCGTTTGCCTTGTAAGACTGATAAATATTTTCTCCATCCTTTGGTTCCATTAACTCTGAGACCTTGGGATTGAAATCCATCTTATCTTTTCCATCCAAATCACTCTTAATCCTCAACTTACTCTTCATCCAGCTGAGCATGTTTTCATTTTGGGATGATTTTCCATCACTTTCTTCTCCTTTTTTGCCACCTGAATTCATTGTGCTGAGAAAATTTGAAGTGCTTTTCAAAAAGTTTGGATTTTGCTTTAGATTTTCATTTACTTTCAAAATATGAGATGGAGACTTTGTTAGCCTCTTAAATTGCTCACTTTCCAATGTTTCATCATTTTCTGTAGGATTTCTTCTATTGTCTTCATTTATCATACTTCTAGAAGAAATTTCATTACTACTTTCTGGATTTTTTGATGATTTGTACAAATTTTTGACATAAATAACACCATTTCCTATCTGATTTTGTGTTTTCCTATTTTTGCTGCCATCGGTGGTTTCCTGAAGAGATTTATCTACTCCTGAAAAATGCTCCCATTGGACTTGACTAAAATATTGAGGAGCCACAATGTAAGGATTTTCTGAGCTGGTTGGAGCATCATCCTCTTGGACTAAAAAGAAAGTTGGTTTAATGTAAAGGGATGAGTCGGTGGATAAAGCGTGAAGCGAAATCAGCAAAGATGTAATGGCCAGGCAGAAGATAAGTAATGTTAACTTTGATCTCTTTTTGGAGCTTGAAGAAGGCAGAAGATAATTCCAGTTGGCCTTCTTATCTGAACATTTAGGTTTGATAATTTGTCTTCCACTTTCATAGGCACCTAATTTTTCACAATTGTTTGGCAGTGGTGGAGCAACTACACTCCCCATTTTGTAGCAATGCCTTTCACCCCAATTTCTCTCATTTGTTTCATTTAAGTTTCTTTCAAATAGTTTTCTCTTTGAGTCAAGCATAGAATATGTTATGAAGTTTCTTAAGCTTGAAAGACAGTTGCTACTGTAGTGGTTCAATTTCCAAGACAACCCAAGCTTTATGTTCAAATCTTCCCTTGCATTAGAAACTTCATCATCTGGATTTTTTTTTAATCTCTTTAATTCTACTCCTAGTTTACTTTTGCTCACTTTGAAGGGCTTACAATATCCTTCCAAGCGCTTGGCCTGGAACTTTTTCTTAAAAGAATGATAATTTGTATCCAGGATGTCTAATCCTAATTGGTCTCTTTTGCTCCTTTTCTGTATTTGGTCAAGAAATTTGCCATCTTCTTGTCCCACCAAGACCAAATCGTGCATTGTTACAGTAGGATGCCTGATACTCTTCAAACTCTCTTCATTCACCATCTTTCCAATGTCATTTTTCTGAAACATATTTTGCTTTCTTAAAGTTTGCTGGGATTTAGAGCAAATTTCTTCTTTGTAACTTTCAAACTGTTTAAGAAATGGAGGAACTGAGTTATTTTCTTTAAGAGTATGATCCAAGATTCTTGAAAACTCTGCTTTTGTTGGAGAAGAAAGGGGCATATTCATACAATCCATTTCTGCAATGCATTTTCTTTCACATATTTTAGCTTTGGGCAATGCATGAGAATTTTTTTGAAGGTTATCATTCAAAGCCTGAAAACTTGGATTTCCACTATGGTGCTGAAATATCTTTTTTGAAAATGCTTCTACAATATCTTTGTTCCCATTGCTTATCAAAGGAATGGAATTCCCTGAACCTTTACCCGCAAGTTGCACTTTAGGCAAGAGAATATTGTTATGAATGTTTCCTCCATTTGTTTCATTACTTTGAGCACCTATATATGATACACAACAATCTTTTGAATAGTTTTCAATATTTACTGTACCTAAATCAAAACACTTTTTTGTATGAACATCTGTATTTGTTTTCCTTGTTTTAACATCTTTTTTTGTGAAAAAAATATCATCTAAATTTTGCGTGTCTTTTAGAGAATTATTAGAAAATGATGTAAGCCATTTTGAGTGTATGTCAGTATCCCCATTTGGCAAGTATAAGCCGAGGGGAATCACAGGAACGGAATTGTCATTATTGCCATTGAATAGAACATCAACTGAGGTACATGTTGAATATTTCTGATTGGGACGGGATGAGCTAAGACTTATACTCAAAGACCCTTTTGGGGGGGAAGAAATATTCAACGAGTGCAAGAAATCAGAAGATACTAAGAAGCCCAAGTATATTGGTTTAGAATTAGATTGATTTATCCCAAAGGAAACCTTATGAATCAAAAATTGCTCATCCAGCCTTATCATCAAACAGGATAAGCAGCCTTTCCAATCAATCCCCAAAAAAGATTCTTTCTTGTGCTGTGTGTTCCATTGAGTTGATTGTTTAATATTAGTAGAGTTGACTTTTATAAATACCTCATCTGCACACAGATTATTCTGAAAAGTACATGGTTTTTCATTCAGGTTCCAGAGATGTTGCGCAGCAGACACTTTTATTCTATTTAGAAAGGGAAAGTTTAGATCAAAAACTGCTCTCTTTTGCATCACCAAGTCTTTGCTGGTGCATTCTTGTAGTATTTTTGATAAATCAAAAGTGATGGTTTGGTCAAAAAAAGCAGGTACCTCCATCAATACCAATGTGAATAGCTGTTCTAATTTCTTTCCCCTCATTTCTATGCACTGAAAATCACCAGTTCTGATGATTCCATTCCTATTCATTGAAAAATTATAGACATGCTTTTCAGGTGCAATGATTTCAGCTATAACATTAGAGTTATTTAACTGCAGAGATGGGCTCTTGATGAGAATGTAGCATGATTTATTTCCATTAACTTTGTTGTGATTATAAAGAGATAAAATTCTCTCATTGCTGCCAATAAGTGACTTAGTAAATTGCCACTCCTCTGATGAGCAACTACTTGAAAGAGTCTTCTGAGGCTTGTGCTCAAAGTTAGCTTTGGAGCCAATGGTTCCTTTTTCCTTGCAAGGCTGCAGTTGAATGGGATTTTTTGCCAGTGATAATTTCAAATCATTGCTAACATACATTACACTTGCACTAGTCACAGTTTCATCAAAATAAAATTCAATTGCATTACCCCTTTGACATGGAACACTTAAGATATCTTCATATACTCTATCTTCATTGCTGGAATGGAGGTCTTGAGCCATTAGTAAGGATTTAGATTTACTTTTGTGGAAGAAATCAGACTGTATACTTGGAAGTACAACTTCTGAAATTTTGCTCTCTTTCTCCCAATTCTCTTTATTATAGCTACATCTTGTTTTTTTGTTCATCTCAATCTCATTGCCTCTAGCTAATGAATCAACACAGCTCAACAATTCATGTGCTTTCAATGAGGTCTGTTTGATATCAGTATTGCATCGGTAATCAATAGTTCTAGAGTGTGATTCTACTGAAGGTACATCCTCTCTCAAGACATTTTCAGTAAATTCATTGCCTGTGGAGGAGGATAGATCTGATGCAGGTATTCCAGTTACAGAAAGAATTTCTTGAGATGGAAGGCTCCTGCAGTCCATTCTACAGGAATCCGAGGAGTTCAGTGTTGCCATGTCTACAATAGTCAAAGAAGGGGAGAGGGTGACTAGTTCATCGGTAGGATTAGTTATTCTGGGCACGCCTAAGTGAAAGAGGGAAGGGGAGAAAGAAGAAGGGTGAAATGAGATAGAAGTGGCAACACTGGGCACCGGCATGGTGCATCTGAAAAAGAATTAGCATTTTATCAAAGGCAGTTGTTTCGAGGAGGGGAAATCTTATGAATTAGGTACCCTTGGCAAATATAAGACAGAATGAGAAATACGCAAGCCAAAGAATTGGAGAAAGTGGTTATATTTACAATATGCATGTAGAACTTTCACAAAATGACATTCGTACAAATTAGAAACAAATCGTTCCTGTATCCAAGTTAAAAACTGTTAATATCATTTGCATAGTAAATTATTGTTAGAAAACTTTTAAAACATACTTCTGAATTATCATTAATCTTTTGAATCATCATCAATATTCTGAGTTATCATCAACTTTTTATGCAACAAAATCTTCTGTTATGGATGACTATTCTTTACTATTCAATTAATCATCAAAATATAAATAAAAATGCAGATAAAGCTATAACTTTCTTAGGAAATAACATAAATGCATTATTAAACATCTCATATTCATCACATTAAAATTTCATTAATGAAAGACCAGCTGTTACTTCATTGTCAACAGTTTATTCAAAAGAGATCTGGAATCAATACCTTAATATAAAGATGTATATTGGATAAAAACATGCTATTAAAATCAATCTTAATTAAAGTAAATGAAAAATAAAAAAAATCAGGTCTAATATAGGAATTGGGACATACAAAGCCTCAGAATTACTAAGTGGGGATTAAGGAAAGGGCCACCTCCATCATCACATATAAAATAGAATAATTGTCACTGATTAATTTTCAATTATTTTACAATAAATTTTCGCTTAATTATTAATTTAAACTCACAAAAATTACCAAAGAAAATATTATTAAAAAGATTGATAAGAAAAATGAGAAATTTCAGACTAATTGTATTCCAACATTTTATCTTTAACAAGTAGAAAATTAAGAAAGACAACTTTGTTAATCTCAGCCCTTTATAAATTATACTAAGTTGTTTTTTAAATGTAGCATAATGTATGTGGCTGCAAGATTTGAGTTCACACATGTAGTGTGCAGCCTCAGACCATCTCAACCCTAATGACAAGTACCTAAAAATACCTAGTAGAATTCAATTTTTACCTTCATAAGAACTGCTGTAAACATTCCATTAGACATTTTCCAGGCAATGACCTTCACAACTATCAAAAAAGTTATTATTGTAGCAAAGGCTTCACAAATTATTACTAAAAATTAAAAGAAGTAAAGTTTAAATAAACATAATAATCAATAGAATATGTTCGAGGTTAAAATAATTGAAACTTGAGAGTTACTGAGGAGTAACATCATATGTAAACAAGAAAAGTTAGGCCATAATTAGCAAAATGCTGACTAGCCTTAATTGGCATCCTTCAACTGTGCACTTTTCATGAAAGAAAATTTTGATCTAGTGAAACTTTCGCTTGTTCATAAATGCAAGAACATGCTTGCTTCACAATTGCATGAATGTGATTACTGATGCATGAAATTAAAAATGTTAAAGCTATATTTGTACAACAGAAGTTGTATTACCAAGGGCACAACATGCTGCCATTTGAAATCATTCAACTTGTAGCAAGGTATAGAATAAATGAAGAAAATGGAGAACAGAAAAAGTGAAAATCAAATTTTGGCAAAGTTTCCATAACACTCCAAGTGAGGGCAGACATGTCATTCAATTTCATTTTTAATATATATATTTATATATATGATAAAACACAGATTGTACATAGAGGTATTTCATAAATTTCATATACGCAGTTCTCAGTTTCTCCTTAGTATCCTTGGTTTGATACATATATACGTATTGGAGAATAATAGGATTTTTGGTAAATTATCACCAATTAGCTTGCAGTGTGCAATCAACTTTTACTAGTATATCCCCTATAAATATATATATATATATATATATATATATATATATATATATATATATATTATAGGGGATACGAATTCTGACCATGTTCCACAAGCGCCATCGACGTCAGATTTTTTCGACGTACTGGCCCTACGCTCTAGACGCCAGAATAATGCAGACATCGACGCTAGCTATCATGGGTTCGATGCCAGAAATTCCCAAAAATCGCAATTTTCCCATAAGAATGCATTGCGCGGATTTTTGAAAATTATTTTGAGGCACTTATCGTTAAGATAGAGTAACCAAAATTTCGGAGGTTGAAGTTGAGGTAGTCTTCTATGCTTCTCATGGAAAAAATGTAGCCAAATGACAGTGAGTTCGACGCCAGGTGGATGCAAAATTCTTCCATAAGAAATGCATTGCGGAAATCTTTTTAAATGCCTTCCGATAAGCTGGAAAGATAAAACCCGGAATGGTGACAGAGGCGTGGGACCTTCCCGATAAGATATTGAATCGAAACTTTGGAACAAGTAAGGATGGCACTTATCTAATATTATTTTGCTGTCTTCTCTCACGATCGGGTTCTTAGTTCGTCGCCAGGCGGTCTTTGGCGCGAAGTTTTAAATTTGAACTGAGGCAGTACTTGGTATGATACTGTATTCAACAGATAGCTTGCAGTATGCAAGCAACTTTTACTCGTATCTATTATATCTAGCTAACTCTCCGGATATACCTATATAGATATATAGATATAGGGGATACGAATTCTGACCATGTTCCACAAGCGCCATCGACTTCAGATTTTTTCGACGTACTGGCCCTAAGCTCTAGACGCCAGAATAATTCAGACATGGACGCTAGCGATCATAGGTTCGATACCAGAAAGTCCCAAAAATCGCAATTTTCCCATAAGAATGCATTGCGCGGATTTTTGAAAAATTTTTTGAGGCACTTATCGGTAAGATAGTGGAACCAAAATCTTGGAGGATGAAGTTGAGGTAGTCTACTATATTATGAATGGAAGAAATGTTACAAAAAGACCGTGAGTTCGACGCCAGGTGGATGCAAAATTCTTCCATAAGAAATATATTGCTGAAATCTTTGACGATTTTTTAAATGCCTTCCCGATAAGCTGGAAAGATAAAACCCGGAATGGTGACAGAGGCGTGGGACCTTCCCGATAAGATATTGAATTGAAACTTTGGAACAAGTAAGGATGGCACTTATCTAATATTATTTTGCTATCTTCTCTCACGGAAGGGTCCTGAGTTCGACGCTGGGCGGTCTTTTGCGCGAATTTTTGCAATCTGTTTTAAGGCCGTTCTCGATGAGATAGAGCAATCAAAATCACGTTGTTTGCAGATGAGATGGTCTTCCATAGTACTTTAGGAAGAAATGTTACCAATGGCCGTATGTTCGACGCCAGGTGGGTCCGAAATGATTCCGTAAGAAATGCATTGGTGAAATTTTGGACGATTTTTTTAAATGCCTTCCCGATAAGCTTCAAAGATAAAACCCAGAACGGTGACAGGGGCATTTGAGAAGATTCTTTCATGACGTCCACTGCTTCTCTAGTGGTCCTTGGTTCGATGCTAGAGCGTCATTCCGATTCTACCATGCATTTCAAGCGGGAAGAACGGAATCTCATTTTAGTACCTTCCTGATAAGATACTGATTTGAAACTTTGAAACACGTGAGAGTGGCACTTATCTAACATTTCCATGCCATTGTCTCTCACGAATGGGTCCTGTGTTCGACGCCAGGCGGTCATTTACACTAATTTTTTAAAAATTGTTTTGAGGCCTTTCTCTATGCAGGAGACTATTCAAAATCACAGCGTTTGCGTTTGAAGTAGTTTTCTATAGAACCAGTGGAAGAAAGGTTACCTTCGACCGTGAGTTCGATGCCAGATGGATGTAAAATTCTCACGTAAGAAATTCATTGCGGCAAGTTTTAAGAATTTTTCTGGATAAGCTTCGAAGATGACAGCCGTAATGGGAGCTCATTCTAAATTTTCACCAATTAGCTTGCAGTATGCAAGCAACTTTTACTCGTATATATATATATATATATATATATCTATTATATATAGCTAACTCTCCGGATATACCTATATATAGGGGATACGAATTCTGACCATGATCCACAAGCGCCGTCGACGTCAGATTTTTATGACGTACTGGCCCCACACTCTAGATGCTAGAATAATTCTGATATCGACGCTAGCTATCATGAGTTCGATGCCAGAAAGTCCTAAAAATCGCAATTTTCCCATAAGAATGCATTGCGCGGATTTTTGAAAATTATTTTGAGGCACTTATCGTTAAGATAGAGTAACCAAAATCTTGGAGGTTGAAGTTGAGGTAGTCTTCTATAATACGAATGGAAGAAATGTTACGAAATGACCGTGAGTTCGATGCCAGGTGGGTGCAAAATTCTTCCGTAAGATATGCATTGCTGCAATTTTTGAAATTTTTTTCAATGCCTTCCCGATAAGCTGGAAAGATATAACCCGGAATGATGACAGACGCGTTTAAAAACATTCTTTCATGAATTTCACCGTCCGTCTAGTGGTCCTTGGTTCGATGCAAGAGCGTCATTCCGATTCTACCATGCATTTTAAACGGGAAGTACGGAATCTTAATTTAGGACCTTCGCGATAAGATACTGAATTGAAACTTTGAAACATGTCAGAGTGGCACTTCTCTAACATTTGTATGCCATTGTCTCTCACGAACGGGTCCTGTGTTCGACGCCAGGTGGTCATTTACGCAAATTTTAAAAAATTGTTTTGAGGCCTTTCTCTATGCAGGAGACTATTCAAAATCACAGCGTTTGCGTTTGAAGTAGTTTTCTATAGAACCAGTGGAAGAAAGGTTACCTTCGACCGTGAGTTCGATGCCAGATGGATGTAAAATTCTCACGTAAGAAATTCATTGCGGCAAGTTTTAAGAATTTTTCTGGATAAGCTTCGAAGATGACAGCCGTAATGGGAGCTCATTCTAAATTTTCACCAATTAGCTTGCAGTATGCAAGCAACTTTTACTCGTATATATATATATATATATATCTATTATATATAGCTAACTCTCCGGATATACCTATATATAGGGGATACGAATTCTGACCATGATCCACAAGCGCCGTCGACGTCAGATTTTTATGACGTACTGGCCCCACACTCTAGATGCTAGAATAATTCTGATATCGACGCTAGCTATCATGAGTTCGATGCCAGAAAGTCCTAAAAATCGCAATTTTCCCATAAGAATGCATTGCGCGGATTTTTGAAAATTATTTTGAGGCACTTATCGTTAAGATAGAGTAACCAAAATCTTGGAGGTTGAAGTTGAGGTAGTCTTCTATAATACGAATGGAAGAAATGTTACGAAATGACCGTGAGTTCGATGCCAGGTGGGTGCAAAATTCTTCCGTAAGATATGCATTGCTGCAATTTTTGAAATTTTTTTCAATGCCTTCCCGATAAGCTGGAAAGATATAACCCGGAATGATGACAGACGCGTTTAAAAACATTCTTTCATGAATTTCACCGTCCGTCTAGTGGTCCTTGGTTCGATGCAAGAGCGTCATTCCGATTCTACCATGCATTTTAAACGGGAAGTACGGAATCTTAATTTAGGACCTTCGCGATAAGATACTGAATTGAAACTTTGAAACATGTCAGAGTGGCACTTCTCTAACATTTGTATGCCATTGTCTCTCACGAACGGGTCCTGTGTTCGACGCCAGGTGGTCATTTACGCAAATTTTAAAAAATTGTTTTGAGGCCTTTCTCTATGCAGGAGACTATTCAAAATCACAGCTTTTGCGTTTGAAGTACTTTTCTATAGAACCAGTGGAAGAAAGGTTACATTTGACCGTTAGTTCGATGCCAGATGGATGAAAATTTCTCACGTAAGAAATGCATTGTGGAAATTTTTAAGAATTTTGCTGGATAAGCTTCGAAGATGATACCAGTAAGGGGAACTTATTATAAATTTTTACCAATTAGCCTGCAGTATGCAAGCAACTTTTACTTGTATATATATATATATATATATATATATATATATATATATATATATATATATATATATATATATATATATATATATATATATATATATATATGGGAATATATATCTCTCGGCACAAAGCACGATAAGGAAGCCCACTACTATAAAATAATTATGGGCGATTTTAACGCTCGTGTAGGTCAACAGGAAGCCGATGACACCGTCGCAGGACAATACGGACTGGGCCAGAGAAAGGAACGTGGTCACCGCCTGGTTGAGTTTGCTGAATGCACCAATATGTACATAACAAATACATATTACAAGAAGAACCCAAAAAGGAAGTGGACTTGGAGAGGACCCAACGGAGCAAAAATGAAATAGATTACATATTGGTTAATAAACTCTACACAGTGACAGACTGTGAAGTCTTGAATAACTTTAGCACTGGAAGTGACCACAGGATCGTAAGATGCAGATTGAAGATTAATCTCCAAATGGAACGCAAGAAGTTGATTTCATGCAAGAAACATGAAATAAGCATCAAAAAACTAGAGGAAAACAAGATTAAAAATCAGCTTGAGCTAAAAAATAGATTCTCAGCACTTCAAGAAGAAGAACTAGAAACCAAAGTCATGCAAGCTGTTAAGGAAGCAGCAGAGGAAGTAGCAAGCACACCAAGAAGAGCTAAATATAGAAAGCTAAGTGACAGCACCCGACAAACGATGAAACGACGTAAGGAACTGAAGAATTCAGATACACAAAAGGATAACATCGAATACGCCGAGCTTAGTAAGGCTATCAGGATGGCAATTAAGGAAGACGTGAGAAAATTCAATGAGAGAATTGTGCAAGAGGCTATAGAAAACAGCAAAAGTATGAAGAAGACCAGACAACGCCTAGCAATTGGAAGAAAACAGATTTTAGCCATACAGAAGGAAGATGGTACAAGAACTTGCAACAGACAAGCAATACTAAGGACGGTAGCAGAATACTTTGGCAACCTATACAAGAAGGAAGAAAATGCTGAAGAGGAAAACCAAGAAGAAAGCCAAAACCAACGAGATCCCCTCTCTATTCTCCCAGGAGAAGTAACTGCAGCAATAAAGCAGATGAAGAACGGAAAAGCAGGTGGCATAGATGGAGTGTTAGCAGAATTTTTAAAACCTGGTGGAACAGAAGTTGCACACGTTTTAACGCAGTTATTCACAACTTGCCTGAAACACGGAAGAATCCCTCAGGACTGGAATCATGCAAGAATAGTCCTTTTGCACAAGAAAGGAAGCAAGGAAGAGCTGAAGAATTACCGCCCCATCAGTCTCCTTCCTGTTGTTTACAAAACATTCATGAGGATAATAGCTGAACGGATAAAGATTATTCTATCATCTGCCCAGCCTAGAGAACAAGCAGGATTCCGGAAGGGCTTCAGTACCATGGACCACATCCACACACTACAAGAAATAATCAGCAGGACGAATGAATATAAGATGCCACTAGTACTATGCTTTGTGGACTATGCTCAGGCCTTCGACTCAGTAAGTACCTCCTCTACACTAGAAGCTCTGGAAAAACAAGGAGTAGATGCAGAGTACATCCGACTCCTACGCAGCGTTTATAAAAATGCCACAGCCTCAGTAATGCTACACGAAGTTACTGAAGAATTCAAGATTGAGAAGGGAGTTAGACAAGGAGATTGCCTTTCCCCAATTCTTTTCACAGCTGTTCTGGAGGAAGTTTTTAAAACCTTGGACTGGGAGCAGAAAGGTCTGCGGATTAATGGGGAACACATCAGTCATCTGCGCTTTGCAGATGATATAGTACTCTGCGCAACCAACGGAGAAGATCTAGCTTCAAGACTTCATGAACTGAACACAGCAGGACAGAAGATAGGACTCAGGATAAATTTAACAAAACAAAGGTAATGTATAACTCTTTTGCAGCACAAGAAACAATCAAATTTGAAGGGACACCTCTGGATGTCTGCTCAGAATACACATACCTAGGACAACTAGTAACCACAGGAGAGAACAACAGGATTAACGAAGTAAACAGAAGAATTAAACTCGGCTGGAGTGCCTTCGGAAGAAATGCACACATTCTAAAGTCACAAATGCCAATGGTCTTGAAGAGAAAGGTCTTCAAACAATGCATTCTACCAGTGTTGACATATGGAAGTGAAACCTGGGTGTTAAACGCAGCAATAACCCAGCGACTTCAGACAACGCAAAGAAGTATGGAAAGGTGTATGCTTGGGATCACAAGAAGAGACAGGAAATGCAACACATGGGTGAGGATGAAGACCGGAGTGACAGACATCATAGATAAAGTAAGATCACTGAAATGGATGTGGGCAGGCCATGTGGCGAGAAGAAACAACAACCGTTGGACAAGAGCGGTTCTGAACTGGACACCAAGAGATGTGAACAGACCAAGAAGAAGACCAAAGGACCGATGGAACAGAAACATCATTAAGTACTTAGGTGTGACATGGCAAAGAGAAGCTCAGAATAGAGAGAATTGGAAAGCGCTTGGGGAGGCCTACATCCGACATCGGATTGAAAATGGCTGATGATGATGATGATGATATATATATATATCAGATCGGTAAGTTGGCTAAACTCTTTCTTCTGTAGTTTCTTATTAACTTCAATAAATACTCTCTCCTCCCCAACCATCTCTAGCACCTCCTTTTTTTCTATTAACCCAGCTTACTTTTTCCATAGTATGCCACACCCACATCTCAGAAGCTTCTAATCTTTTAATATCCTCTTTTCTCAGGATCTACCTTTCACACTCATACAGCAATACATGCCACACCATTATAGTTATATACTTGAA
This sequence comes from Pachydiplax longipennis, assembly GCA_036926295.1. NCBI lineage: Eukaryota > Metazoa > Arthropoda > Insecta > Odonata > Libellulidae > Pachydiplax > Pachydiplax longipennis. Next base: position 98,925 of record JAVFKF010000102.1, on the reverse strand, counting down.
AATTTTAATTGCTATTTTAAATTTATTATAATACCATAATGCAAAGACTTGATTGATGGATTGAGTGAAAAATTCTCGGGATTTCAACCAGGTGGATTCTGGAGACCAAGTTACCAATGTTTCGATGGCTGGCTCTGCCATCTTCTTCAGGGCTGCTGAGATGCCTTGAAATTTTTCGGTCCTGTATATATACTCATCTGTTCAGTCCTGTTGCTCTCCTCTGATTGGTCGATTTTCAACGAATCAACCTCCCTTGTATTACCTTATTCCAAGCCAAGCTTAGTGCCTTATTTCAATGTCCCCCGTGATGCATCTGATTTTTAAAAATGATTGGTAGATCAGGTCTTTTTTAATTGATTTTGAAAGTCATTTGCTGGCATTTTGAGGGATTAATGGTGAGGTGCCATTTATCTTATATTTTTATATATTAGTTGATTCTTTTGGTCACTAAATTAGGTGACACACTTTGGGATGAGATAGTTAGATCATCAGCGTAAATGTATCTAGTGATGTGGGGAGCAGAGGGGATATCATTAATGTATAGATGGGACTTATGGTGCTCCCCATGACTTTGACGAATGAAATGACATTATCAATTCTTATCTGAATGTGGTGGTGGGTTAGGAAAGATTGGATAATTTTGAGGAGGGGGAGAGAGAAGGATAGGTTTACCAATTTAAAGATGATTCCTGGGTGCCAAGTTTTGTCAAAGGCTTTTTCTAGGTCTAGGAACGCTATTTGGGAAGTGGCTTTTTCTAAGTGAAATCCTCCGGTGACGTTCTTGACAAGGTGTAGTAACTGGTGTGTGGTGGAATGAAATTCTCGAAAGCCCATTTGCTCAGGCAAAATGATATTATTCTCCTCTGCATAGCTGGAGATGAATCTAAGTATAAATTTCTCAAAAATTTTAGAAAGGGAGGATAAAAGGGTGATCGGTCTGTAGTTAGAAATTTGTAGGGGATCTTTCTGAAGTTTGGGGATGACAGTTCTAAGTTTCCATGAAGTTGGGAAGTAGCAATTTAGCAAACAAGCATCGAAAAGGCTGACCAGAAGAGAGATGAATTGAGTGCTGTTGGCTAGAAATTTTAATATTTTGTTGCTGAAGGCATTGGAACCAGGGGCTTTCTTAATGTTGAGAGAAGAAAGAATTTCAAAGATTTCCTGATAGCTAATGGTGAGAAAGGGGTCGTTGGGAATTGTGTTTCTTCATTGAAGTTGAGAATTTCTTGGTCAGTGGGTTGAGGAGGATAGGAATCGGACATTGATTTTAGGAGAAAATCGGCTTTTGGATTAAAATTCAGCTTGTCATTTATACGAAGAGGTTGAGTGAAGTTTATTTTTATTAAGGGATTTTCTAATTTTCCAGGAGTTATCTTCTAAGTTAAGAGTGGAGAGGAAGTTGTGCCATTTGGCAACAAAACATTTACGAAATTCAGATTTGATCCCGTTGGCAATTCTTTTGAAAATGATGAGTTCTGGTTGTGGTGGTATAATTTATATTATCTCCAAAGATTATTGTAGATGGTGATGCATTTCTTGATGTGATTGGGAAGATGAATATGCTAAGGAGGGGGGGTGGAAGAAGTTGTAGCAATGGATTTTGCAGCGAGGACGAGGTCATTCAGTAGAGATATCTGGATATCAATTGAATCATTCAAGCATGGGATTTCAAGAAGGGGGTAGGAGTGGATTTTGTTGGAAATACGAGGTCTGATCAAAAAGTTCCCGAACTTATTTATTACAACACAAATAATTCACTTACAAATTATTGCTCCGGGTCTCCTTCAAAGTACTCCCCACCCCAACGTATACACTTATTCCAAAGGTATTTCCACTATTTAAAACAGTCTTGGGACGCTTTTTTTCGAATTGTTTGTAAGCTCCTCCGTCGAATTTTTCTTTATTTCTCGAATGGTGGGATTTCTTATTCCTTTGAGCGGGGATTTTAGCTTTGGGAATAGGAAAAAGTCACATGGAGCCAGGCCTGGTGAATAAGGTGGTTGGAGAAGCACAGTGGTCATGTTTCTGGCTAAAAAATTCACGAGATTCTCGTGTTGCTCCTGGTCTGCTCTCATCAGGCGATGCACGAATTTCGCCTCGACTCGATGCATCCTCAATTTTTTTAGTTAGGATTTCGTAGTAGAACCAATCGGGATGCCACACTCTTCTGCAAGCTCCCTGACAGTCAAACGTCGATTTGCACGAACGAGATCGTTCACTTTTTCGATGTGGAGGTCATCTGTGGACGTTGATGGTCTCCCGGAATGCTCGTAGTCTTCCACTGATTGCCACCCATCTTTGAACCGTATAAAGCACTCATAACACGCGGTACGTTTCATAGCATGCTCACCAATAGCCTTGGTAATCAAAAGTTTCTGTGAAAGATTTGCCCAGTTTCACGCAGAATTTTACTGAAGAACGCAGCTCCTTCAAAGACCTTATTTCTGCGGATCCGATTTTAGTTACTAATATAAGTTGCCAGTTTATTTTATTATAAAAATAATTTGAAAGTACGAACTTTTTCAAGATTAAGTTCAAATTTTGAAAACATTATGTTAAATATTTGTTTGACAGTCAACAAAAGTAAACACTCGCAGTGAATTTGTAAATATGGAAAAAATTGGTCACCGCTATGAGATATAATACTTTTATTTAAAAGGTTTTAGTCCAACGGATATCAAAGCTGAGCTGTATTCTAATTTGGGAGAATCTACTCTCTCGTTTATAATAGTAAAATATTGGGTGGTAGAGTTTAAACGAGACCTTCGAGCTGCCAGGATGAACATCGCAGTGGACCACGCCAGAAATTATGAAGAAAATCCACAAAATAGTATTGGATGACCGTCGACTGAAAGTGCGCGAGTTAGCAGACATGGAAGGCATCTCAAAAAGTGCTATACATTGCATATTGACCGAATATTTGGACATGAGAAAGCTGTGCGCAAGATGGATGCTGCATTTGCTCACAATGGATAAAAAACAGCATCGTGAGGATGTTTCAGTCGAGTGTTTGGTGATGATTCGCAGCAATAAAAACAAGTTTTAGCATCGATCCATTACCATTGATAAAATATTGGTCCATTATATCACATCTGAGACGAAACAGCAGTCGAACCAATGGACAGCAAGGGGAGAATCAGCTCCGAAGAAGGCGAAGTCAGTTCCATCTGCTGACAAGGTCATGGCATCAGTTTTTTGGGATGCACGTGAGATAATTTTCATTGATTATCTTCAAAAAGATATAACAATCAACAGAGTGTATTATACCAACTTGTTACAGCATCTTAGGAATGAATTTAAGAAAAAGTGTCTGCATTTGGCGAAGAAGAAAGTTTTTTTTTAATCAGTACAATCCACCATTGTGCACATCCGTTATCGTGGTGGCCAATATCAATCAATTAAAGTTCCAATTGCTTTCTCACTCACCCTATTTGCCTTATTTAGCCCTTTTGGATATACTTATATTTTCAAACTTCCAAAAAAATGGCTTGGTGGTAAAAATTTGCCGGCAATGAAGAGGTGAAGCCTGCGATTGATAACTATTTTGAGGAACTAAGTGGTTCTCACTATAAGAAGGGTATCAAAACCATTGAATATTCCTGGAAAAAGTATATCGAGCTGAAAAGGAACCAGGTTTAGAAATAAATATGTTTTCCCAAATTTTTTGTTTCTTCTTTGTTAGGTTGGGTACTACTGGGACGACCCTCGTAAAAGGAGTTTAAAATTTGAATTTCTAAAGGGGAGATTTTTTGGGATGAGGCATAAGTACAAAAAATATTTAACGGTTGATTGTCAATTTTGATTTGGATTCCTAGTTAAGAGAGGGTTTTTAAATGGGGGATGGGTAGAGGAGAATAATCGATGTATTTGTGGATAAGGATTGCCAATCCTGGATGTTTTGAATCAATATTAAGGCGAATTACGTGGTATTTTGGTGAGTAGAATTTGGTAGAACAGCAAAGTTGGGTTTCTTCAAGGCAGGCAATGTGTATTTTTGCATTATTGCAGAAGTGGAGGAGTTCACTTTCATGACACTTTAGGGAAGGGCAATTCAAAGGTAAAAGATTAACTTTTGAACAATACGTTGGGGTTCAGGGAGGAGTATAAGAATTTTTGATTGAAGAGTTGGGGTAGCTAGGATTTTGTTCCAGGTGTTGACTACAAAGTTGATGAAACCGCTTCCAGGAAATGAGGGAGGGGTTAGATGGAAGGGGTGGAAGGAGAGGGAGTAGTTGGGGAAGGAGTTAGGGGAGTATTGCTGAGAGGAAAGTTCAGGAGGAGAGGTAGCTTTAGCTGATTTGGGGCATCCCCCGGTAGGTGGCAGTATGGTCGCCGTTGCAATTGGCATACTTGGGAGTGGAGAGGCTGTGGTGGGGGCAATTTAGGATTGAATGAGGATCAACACATTTAGAACACTTAGGAGAGAGGTTACAGTAAATTTTTTGAGTGACCATATTGAAAGCAATTATAACATTGGATCGGTTCTAGGGGTTCCCTAAATTCTTTGATTTCCACTTGAATACCAGCAAGGTTTTGTATATTTTTTAAAAACTTTTCAATGTCGTTAAGTGGGGTTAAAGTTACTTTAAACAAAGAAATTTGCCTCTTAGTATGACCAACATCTGAAGCTATTTCCACTGGAGGTTTGTACATAAATAAAGGAATGATACTAACAACATGAAAGCCAATTTCAGAGAGTTCAGATTTTAGGGAATTGACATCAATTTTGGAGGGCTTGGACAATATCAATTCAATTCAATATTGGACATGCTTTATCACAAAATCTAGGTTTTTTTGGGAAGGGATTTGATGGGTGAATTCTTGGATTTCAGAGGATATGAACAATTTGATGGCAGAATGGTAATCTTTTACATAGGCACATTTTATTAAAATTCTGTCAGAACCAGACAAGTAGCAAATAGATTGACAGGTGAATGCAGCCTTAAGTTTGGAGATTAGTTTCTGCCAGTCATTAAAAAGTTTTACTTTAATAGAGGGGATGGTGGTTTTGGGCTAAGGAATAGGGTTAGGCAAGGTTGATGAAGTAGTAACGATAGAGGAGGTGGATGGCAGAGACGATAGTACTTCAAAGGAATTCTTGGTAGGAATAGGAGGGGGGATGAAGGTGGGAGGAGAGGAAGATAACTCACATTTTGATCAGATGGGTCAGTAATCGGATTCAGGATGGGTTAAGAATAGAGGAGGGAATGCCAGTCTGACTTATTTTGCTGATGATTTTGGTCAGTCCACATATCTGTAATGCAGTGGCGTGTTGTTCAGTAGGAATGTGGTCAAAGGTATCTATCGCAGCTCCTCCTGGTCTTCACCTGATGATTGGTTGGGTTGGCTTGTGATTTCTTCGTCCATGTTGGACATGATGTGAGAGGAATGTCCCCTCTGTCACTGGTAAGGCGATAAAACAGCACACGAAGTAAAGTAAGACTTTATGAATTCCAGCATCACCTCAAGGTCAAACGGAAAAAAATGACCCTTTTTGGGGCTAAATTTTGCTAGGATTGGTTAGAGTTAGCACTTCTCAGGATCCCACTGCCTGTAAAATTGGATACGTACAATGTGCTCCCTCAGCGGGCCAAAGGCTATGCACTAAGCAAGGCATGAGATAAGGTAATACAAGGAAAGTTGGTTCAGCAAAAATCGACCAATCAAAGGAGAGCCCTGAACTGAACATATGGGTTTATATAGAGGACCGAAAAATTTCAAGGCATCTCATCAGTCCTGAAGATAGCAGAGACGGCCATCGAGCTGGTGGCTTGGTCTCCAGAATCCACCTGTTTGATATCCCGAGAACTTTTCACTCATAATACCATCATACTGTTATGAAGTTCGAGTTTCATGAAAATTTATCTGAAACCCAAATTTTCCAAATCAGAAGTGGGCTTTAGGGAAATTGCATCCCTTTGCTAGTAGTAGTATTATGAGCTGAGGTTATTTTGATCATGGACTCCCACCGGGAATCAAACCCGGGACCGTTCTCATTGAAGTCGAATGTGCTGCCCACACGGCTATCCAGGAGCCCTTTATTTGATGTGGTAATTGCTCTAATTGAATAGATCAAGACATTTAAATGATGCGTAAGGATAGAGATGCTATAGTTAAAACAAAGGTCTTTGGAGCAGAGCTAATTGTGTCCTCTATCTATTTTTTTGGGAATTATGTTTAAGTTTAGTCGACTAAACAGAAAACACAGATACGATGGGATTAAATCATTACATGTAACATACTTATTTCTATTAATTTTGTAACCCTATATAAGTTCAGCTTGTATGTGCTGTTCATTCTATAAAAATTAGAAAATGATTTATTTAACTGAAAATAAGGAGTTTCCAAAATTCTTTCAATCTTCATTATTCAAATGCAGAATGTGTCAAATTACTATCCTCATGTTCAAAAATTGTAATTGTGATTGTTAGATCAAAGGATTTTAGAAAAGTGCAAACCAACACACAGGTTAAAGGATTTTTATTAGAAAGTAAAATATTAAATATTTTCTGGTAATTTTTGGAGAAAAAAGGGGCTCTTAAGTTTGCAGCAGAGGGATTAACCTGGATCCTATGATGAAAAGTATTCTTCTTTTTAAGAATAAATGAAACTAGTCTGTAATATCAACAACATCTGGAAATCTCAAATAAGAATACATATTTAATTTAAAGGATAATATTTACATGAATTTTGTAATTCCTAAAACCTTGACAAATAGAAGAAAATTGTAAATAGTAGAAAATTATAAATTTACAGCCCAATCGCAGATGGTATTTTAAGTCAAAGGGCAAGTAAATATTTGAATTCATACAGATTATAAAAAATATTCTCCTTATCAATTCAATGTATAATTTAGCATGTTTTGGTACACTAATGTAGAAAAAATCCAGTTATGCAATTGTTTTCACCTAAGTGCTATAGTATTTGCTTATATCAGGTAAATATAGTGATTTGCAATTTAAAGGTAGCACAGTTATAATGCATGCTAAGCAAAATTATTTCTCTAAATTATAAGTTATTTCCAATGCATCAAGCATTCAATATAAAACAGATGTCCTAGTATAACATTCCAGCCGCTTATTTTAGAAGCCCCAATTTAAACCAAGGCAAAGCTGAGACAAAACTATTCCTAGATATCAGGCACATTTATAGCATCAAAAATTAATAGCTGGGGTAAAAATAATAATCAAAGAAATAACAATAGCAAAGCTTCTGCCAAATATTTATTTATACAAACAGACAACACAGAAATAATTTGAAATAAACAAAATGGCACCATTATATTTAAAATATAAAGATAAACAAGGATATTTAAAAATGAAAAATAAACTAACAACTTCACAGTTTTACAATTCCTGAATTTGGAAATCTCATTTATGACAAGAAAAAATATTAATCAAAGAAATACAAACAGACAATACAGAATACATTTGAAATAAAACAATATGGTACCATTAAATTAAAAATATGAAGATAAATGACAAAATAAACTAACAATTTGACGGACATAACATTTCTGATTTTTGAAACCTCAATCATGATGAGAACATTTTCTAAATAAATCTGATTTAGTGGCAAAGTTGTAATTTATCCCACTTGTATGCAGTCCCAGGTATATCCTCTTGTAATAAGGCATAGTTAATTTGTAGCTAATTATTAGTAAAATATTTCACTCCTCTCCATGAAATACGGCTAGAATGTTAATCCTTTTTTCTTACCAATCTAATGATTGCTAATCAATAGATCCCAGAATAGGAACGGAGGCATTTGAAAACATTCTTTCATGCAGTTCACCATTTCTCTAACTATCCTTGGTTCGCTGCCAGAGCGTCATTTCGATTCTACCATGCATTTCAAACGGGGAAAACGGAATCTTATTTTAGGGCCTTCCCGATAAGATACTGAATTGAAACTTTGGAACAGGTCAGATTGGCACTTAACTAACATCAATAAGCAATTGCCTCTCACAAACAGGTCCGGAGTTCAACACCAGGTGGCTTTTACATGAATTTTTGAAAACTGTATTGGAGCCTTTCTCGGTGCAATAGAGCATTCAAAATCACGGAGTTTGCAGATGAAGTGGTCTTCTATAGTAACAATAGATGTAGTGTTACCAAATGACTATGAGTTTGATGCCAGGTGGGTGCAAAATTCTCCTGTATAAAATCCATGGCAGTAAATTTTGACAGTTTGAATGGTTTCCCAATAACTAGGAAAGATAAAACATGGAATGTACAGCTAGTTCCAAAAAAAACTTGCCACCTAAGCAGCAACCCGCATAACAGGCAGTGAATTTCCTCCGAGCGAGCCTTAAGAAGTGAGAGAGAGAGAGAGAGAGAGGAAAAACATGGCAGAGATGGTCTGCTTGAGTCATAACTCCGCCTGCAGAGTTGAAATGGATTTATTTGCTTTATTAATATTGCAAAGATTTATTAGTATCCTGAGTTTGGTGGCATTGGCCTAGCAGAATAGTATTATAACAATACGGATGTCGAAATGCAAGAATTCAGTTATTATAAAATGGTTATAACGAATCAGTATATATTCTAGCATTGCTTCTCGCACAGAGGGAAACCTCGCACACGAGGTCCCGTTATTCCGAGGCAAACCCCCTTCCCTTCCCTTCCTGTCATAAAATTCGAGTCTGAGACGAAAGGCACAAGCAGGCTGAAGGAAATTTTCGCAAACCCTGCCTCTGAGCCGCTCTGAGCTTATGTTTAGCACTGAGATGGGAGAAAGAAAATTTCCGCGCTGTTTGAATCAGTGTCGGACCAAAAATATATAGACCTCGAATTTGACGCCTTCGCTTCCAAAACTCTGCGGTTATGATGGGTTATATTATATAATATAATAGTAAATAATATTATACATCGTTGATGAGAGCAGTTATTAGCCTTTAAAATTATATACGTAAGGAGTCCATATCGATCACCTGTTTTATCACAGCCTATGTGAATGCAATTTACACAAGTAAAGTAAGGCAAACTCATGGTCATATCTAGGCTATTACTTTAAATACATTAAAAAATCTATAAGTAAATATGTAGTATAAAGTCTCGAGGCATTCTCTGTGTATTTTAGATAAATTTTGTTTCATTTGATAAGCATCGAAATTAAAACTCGATCCGTAAAAAATCGATAAATTTTATCATCTATGCAGTTGGAATTTTTACTATACCGTCCAAATCAATTGAGAGAAAATGTGCTAGGATCGATTTTCCTGAATGAATAAAGATGACGGATACGAGACTACCATCTTTCACATTAATTTTGAATTCATTAATTAATTATTTTCGGTGTCATTGAATTATAAATCGAATAAACTTGATTTCTTCTGTGGATTCCTCTTGAAATGGTTGCAGTCACAAACCATTACGTTCTTAAACATTCTTCTCGCTATATTTATCACCTTTAAAAGTTCTAAAATACACAAAAAGATAGTGCGAATGAGGTTTGGTCCTACATTATTTATATTTCAATTGTTTATTAACGTTTACAATTATTATAATGTAGAAAACGTTAAAAATACGCAAAATAATAGGGACTTGGTGAAATAGTTTTTCCCAGGGCCTTTTTACCTGCAATTCCAACCCTGTAATATCACATGGGGAAGCGCATATGAGGCTCATGTTGAAATTTTGCTCCCCTCGGTTGATGGCTGGCCCTGCGTAACTCTCATATTTTTCGACAGAATTGTAATGATTGAGATGAATGGGTGGTGGTTTGGTATGGCTAGTCTATCTACATATTTATCGCTTGGTGATATTGAAAATATTCCTTCGTATTTAAAATGTATTGGGTATGAGAAACTTTTTATCTCTCCACATTCCATGACAAATTTCAAAAGCAAGATACAGGAGTGATTGGAAGAAGTGAATAAAGCAATGAATTCACCAGGACTTCAAGAGGGAGACTGTGAGAGATCTTCCCTATCTCTATCAAGTCTCTTCAAGAGAGACTTGATAGAGATAGGGAAGTGAGAAGCTACGGCAACAGTAATACATACACTCACATGGATTTAACAACCTAAAGTGTAGTTAATTCCAGAGTTTTGGATAAATCACAATAGGTAATGGCATTTCTTGCGTTTCTCCTCGACCAACTGATTACTTTGAGTAGGAGCAACGACCTCTTTTAAAAGTATAACGCACTCACTCACCTCAATTTTCTTATCCGACACATATTTTTTCCGTTTATGACAGCCTCCAGAGAAACTACTCATTTGTCCAATTTAAGTAATATCTTAGTCAAACATGGTTAACATTCAAATATACAGGATATAACGTAGATGGCTTACCACACTTTCAGAAATTTCCTTCTGATGTATCAGTTTATCCCCAGGGTCGCCGAAATTGTATACAATAGCGATGTTTAATGTTTTGTAGCAACCTTCTTTTAATTCTATAAGAAAGTTGGAGTAGTTCACTAAGCCAGTACCTAAATCATCTTCTTATCAGCAATTTATTTTGGAAAGAGATTCCGAGGTCTTTTCAAACCGATAGAAATTGCTAACATTAGTATTACTATCTATGCAAGCCAATGATTTATTCTAAATAACTTTAGAGATTCAATTTATCGGTAATTGGCGTATAAACTTCAAGTTTCTGCGACACTGAATATGCGGAGTGTCTACAATTCTGTATTTACGTTTCAATTCATATTTTAGTGACATTATAATAGAAACTTTAGTCGATCTAGTAAGATCATCTTCAACGCTCTATCAACTTTGTATTATAGATGTTGTAAGAGAAGTTAAACGATTTGGTTCTCGTAAGCGTAAGGAATAAATATTAGACGGCATTTCTCTAGTTCATTGTTCATTTCTCAAGTTATTTCAAACTACGAAATTTTGAGCTCAATATAGAGACAAAATAAAGCATAAAAACAATATTTATAAATAAAGAATCATTGACGAGGAGCTTAATTGATATAAATTGACAATAGGCAGCATTACTTATTTTTTCATTTTTGTTGTTGAATTAGTTATTTAGTATAAGCTAATACAGTTTATGCCATTCACTTTAAAAGCAGAATATAGAGATACTATAATTCTGATATGATACACCCAAACATTGTCAACTTTATGTTATCGTTCAGATTTTCCGAAGGTCCTATTTCAACTAGAATGATCTTCCTTGCATTACTATTCTTAAAAATTCGAAACATCTTCGCAAAGTTCGTAGAGAATTATGATGTGCCTAGGATGAAGGATGTTACGGAGGTCCTTGGAGTGAATGTTGGAGTAATGGATTACATATGGAACCAAGAATATTTTAACAGCTAAGGTATGAATCATGAGAATTAGAGGAATATTCTCATGTAAGTCTGTTATTCGTATATACGTATTCTTCCATGACTCATATTACTCATCATTCATAATTATTGGCGGTGATTTTTCTTTTAATCATTATAAATATTATGCACCATTCAAACAATTCGGGTTATATACTTTACTTGAGGCATTCAGAAACCGAAGCAGCGATCATTAATCATTAGTTTCACTTTCACCTAGCGCATAGTTCTGAAAATCATTTCAGTATAACAATGGAAATCGTGGTGTGGGTGTTTTCACACCCCCTGACATACGTCATACGGCGGCTCGCGGGGTATTAATGAAAATGTAAATAAACAAGGTGTTAACATGTAAACCTTCAATATGCAAGAATAGAAAACCTGGAATTTATATGCAATATGCAAATCAGTCTTAAGGTTCTGATTTTCCATACTAACTGTTGCTTCTTAACCATCTTAAACTGTATTCCTTGCAAGAAGTCCTGAAAAGTCGTCTACCTCAAAAATAGAGTTGAATATCCTCATTCCCCAAGGGAATACCCGCGGCGAAGATTTGCAAATCGCGGATCCACCATTTCCCACCTTACTTGTGATCGGTCGCCGCCACCATACCCTAACCTTAGATACCTGCTCAGCAGGGGTGCGGTCGGGAATCCTCATTAGCGCTTTCAAATTCGCTACCCCGCATACATACGACCATCCACAATATGCCGAAAAGGGGGTTTTTCTTCTCAGAGCGGAGTTCACCTTCACCCATCGGCCGTTTTATGGTTCCTTTGAGAAAATAGACAATACCTTTCGATGGACGAAACAAAAGAAAAAGAAACAACAAAGGAATGAATAGGGGATACTCCTAGGGCCAGGGTGGAGGGAAGGAAAGACCTCCTTTCTCTATGGAAGACTTAGTAAAACCTCAGACGTGAATTGGGCAGAAACAGTCAAATCTCATCTCAAAATCATAATGCTTCATCTGATACCGTCATCACGAATGCCTGGTGGAGGAACAGAATGACCTGTTGACACATATATTCTAAAATACCTAATGCTCCGTTATTTGTCGTATCAAGCAAATTTTATACTTCTCTGTATTGCAGAATAATTCAACAGCAAAGAAATCGAGTCAAAATTTGCACCACGGGGCAAGAAAGAGATTTAGCATCAGATGAAAGTTGGGACAGCATAATTTTGCAAGGAACATGAACTTGATTTAATTAAAGGGATAGTTTTTCTGGAACTGGCAATGACCAATATTTTCGGAAAAGTGTTACGAGATGCTGGCGTTAATTTCGTCGTAAACAATTTTTTTTATTCTATACGTGAAAAAATTTTGTAGTTCTCAGTATTTAAATAAAGAGTGCTACTATTCTAATATCTATGTTATTCTCTAAAATACTAAATTAGCAAGTTGAATTTTAAACAATTGCCTTAGAAAATGATGATAGCACACCAATTGATATTTTACTTTCTATCAGTTGATTTGGCGGTATTTAAATTTTTTATAATTACCGATGTAATTATCTGATTTAGTTGATCGTAATTTACTTGGTTTACGTTATTGTAATAAGTTTTGGGTCTAATTCTCAGAGCTCTTTACTCTTTACCAGGTCGACTTAAGATGATTCTTTCTCAGTGTATTCGTCCAGATAAAGTTTCTTTTCATCTTTGCTTTCCTTAGTAGGATTCGCAGTTTTTCATACTCCCCTTCTCGATAGCATTTTTCTGCAACATAAATCAGTTGAAATACAGTTGATTGTGTTCTTTTTCATAATTATTCTTTATCTCCTTACAGAGTTTTCGTTCATGTTTCTATTTGAGTCATAGTCGTGAATTTCCTCTAAATAAATTTAAAAGTTCGTCCTGTAGGCGTCAAGAGCATTAAAAACGTAATAATATAATCCTTTTTAATCTTGCAATGACATAATTTTTTATTTGATAAAAGAAGCAGCTGAAGTAAGTTTACCCGATGCCTCCAGAAAAAGGTGAATTACGCAGAAATATCTGGCCAAAATGAGGAAATCCGATTTTCATTCATTTTTTAATACTATGCTGCTGACATAGTGAAAAGTAAGACTAATTTTAAACTAGATTTCGTGCCAATAAAGACGGTACAAATACTTTCAACGCGTTTCACAACGGTTTAAAAAGGCGCCTTCCTTCCAAGAGCCAATAGAATGCGTGGAAAACTCTAGACTCGCTCTCATCGAGCTTCACGTCTGTTATGCGGGTTGCGGCTTAGGTGGTAAGTTTTTTTTGGAACTAGCTGTACATAGAGGTGATTAATAAATTTCATAAACATAGTTTTTTTCTCTAATGGTCCTTGAATCGATGCCTGAGCATCATTTGTATTATACCATTAATTTCAAATGGGGATAATGGAATCTTATTCTAAGACTTTCTGGTACAGAGTTCAACGTCAGGCAGTCTTTTGCAAAAATATTTTAAAATTGTATTGAGGCCTTTCTCTGAGTGATAGAGCATTAATAAACACAGAGTTTGCAGATGGTCTTCTATAGCACCAGTGGAAGGAATGTTACCAAATGAGTGTTGGTTTGACGCCAGGTGGGTGCAAAATGTTCCCCTTTAAAATGTATGTCGACAATTTTTAAGAATTGTTTGGAATGCTATCACAATAACATGGAAAGATGAAATATGTAATGTGAACAGGGGTCATACATATGTATCAGAGAATTATTGGATATTTTGGTAAATTTTCACCGAAAAGCAACTTTTACTCATATATAGCTACTTCTCCAGATATACCTATATATTCATACGAGTAAAAGTTGCTTGCATACTGCAAGCTATCCGTTGAATACAGTATCATACCAAGTACTGCCTCAGTTCAAATTTAAAACTTCGCGCCAAAGACCGCCTGGCGACGAACTAAGAACCCGATCGTGAGAGAAGACAGCAAAATAATATTAGATAAGTGCCATCCTTACTTGTTCCAAAGTTTCGATTCAATATCTTATCGGGAAGGTCCCACGCCTCTGTCACCATTCCGGGTCTTATCTTTCCAGCTTATCGGGAGGCATTTAAAAAAAAATCTTAAAAGATTTCCGCAATGCATTTCTTATGGAAGAATTTTGCATCCACCTGGCGTCGAACTCACTGTCATTTGGCTACATTTTTTCCATGAGAAGCATAGAAGACTACCTCAACTTCAACCTCCGAAATTTTGGTTACTCTATCTTAACGATAAGTGCCTCAAAATAATTTTCAAAAATCCGCTCAATGCATTCTTATGGGAAAATTGCGATTTTTGGGAAATTCTGGCATCGAACTCATGATAGCTAGCGTCGATGTCTGCATTATTCTGGCATCTAGAGTGTAGGGCCAGTACGTCGAAAAAATCTGACGTCGATGGCGCTTGTGGAACATGGTCAGAATTCGTATCCCCTATATCTATATATATAGGTATATCCGGAGAGTTAGCTATATATATATTCATATATTTACGGGGGATAAAAGCTCTAACCATGTTCTACAGGTAGCATTGACATGAAATTTTTAAGACCCATTGGCCCCAGCCAAAAATCACAAGAATTATTCAGTCATCGACGCCAGCTATCATGGGTTTGATTCTAGAAGGTCCCAAAAATCGGATTTTTCCCATAAGAATGCATTGCGCAGTTATTTGAAAATTATTTTGAGGTACTTCTTGGTAAGATAGAGGAACCAAAATCTCAGAGGTTGGACATGAGGTAATCTTCTATGGTAGCAGTGGAAGAAATGTTACCAAATGACTGTAAGTTAGATGCCAGGTAGGTGCGACATTTCTCTAATTTAAAATGCATTGAGGTAATTTTTAAGAAAAAAAAATGCTTTCATCTACATCTTTATATGTACCCTGCAATCTGCCTTTTGGCATGTGGCAGGGGGTGCAAGCACCATGATTCTATTGATAAGAATCTTTTCTTTCCCTATAAGCTGGAAAGATAAAACACAGAATGTACAAAGAGGTGATTCATAAATTTCATAGGGGCAGTTCTCAATTTCTATAATGGTCTTGGTTCGATGCCAGAGTGCCATTTATATTTTACCATACATTTTAAAAGGGGATAATGGAATCTTATTTTAGGACTTCCCAATAGGATATTGAACTGAAACTTTGGAACTAGTCAGAGTGGCTAACATTAATATGCAATTGTCCCTCCCGAACTGGTTCGACTTCAGTCAGTCTTTTGCAGGAATATTTGAAAAATTTCTTAAGGCACTTTTCAGTATGATGACGGAATCAAAATCTTGGAATTAGCAGGTGACATGATCATCTATACTGACAGTGAAAAAATTTTCACCAAATGAGAGTTAGTTTGATGCCAGGTGGGTGCAAATTTCTTCCCTTTAATATGCTCGAAGTGATTTTTAAGCATTCTTTTGAATACTTTTCTGGAATGGTAAAACCCAGAATGTGGATAGAGCATATAATAAGCTTTCATAAGGGCAGTTTGATTCCCTAATAAGCCTAGGTTTTGATGCCAGAGTGTCTTTTCAATTTTAAAATGCATTTCAAATGGGAAAGACAAAATTAAGACTGAGGAACTTCCTTATTAGATATGGACTTTTAAAAACTGGAAATATAGAAACGGTCGGTGTTGCCCTTACCAATTAGAAATTTTACTTTATGAGAAATTCCTGGGTTTGGCTTCAGGAGATCCTAATTCTTCCATAAGAAATGAACAGTGGGAAAATAAAATCTTTTTATGAGGCATTTACTGAGAATATGAAATCCATAACCCCGCATGTGAAAAGCAGCTGTCAGTTTCTTTAACAACAGCAGTTTACCGTCTCCCTTATGGTCCTTGGTTCAACGTCAGAGTACCATCCACATTCTACCATACAATTACATGGGAAATTTGGAACTACATTCGAGGGCCTTCCCGATATTATATTGATTTGAAATTCAGCATATGGTAAGAGAGGTCTCTACCAAGTCTTAAACAGCAATTTCTACAATGATGGACCATGGTTTGATACCAGGCTGGTTATATTTTCTCGTTTTGATGTATGCTTAGGTGACCTTGGGAATGTTTTTGCAAGCAGTTCTGAGCTTAATTGAATTTTTTGGTAAATATTTGCAGATTAGCTTGCAGAATGCAACCAACTTTTGACTCATATATAATGTGTAATAAGGAACTTAAATTGGGGAATGCAGATTGGTAAATTGCTGCAAAAGGTAATAGAACCCTACATTTTTTAAGAGAAACCTAAATGGAAGGATGAAATGAGAAACAGAGCTGGTGTATAAAATGTTAGTCAGGATGTACAACTTAGAATATGCCTCTAAAGTTTGGTATCCATATCACGATATCAAAATTAGAAAAAGTTCAGCAAACCGCTATCCTAGAGTGTTTTGGTAGATATGACATTATAATTGAGATGTTTACAGAAACATGTTTTGGAATGCATTAAAATGTTACACAGACAAACCAAACTGGAAAGAGATTCCATGAGAATTGACTGGTTCAAGATTCATTCATCAAAAATGATCATTTTTATAAAATATATCCACCTATTTTGGTAAATATTATTACGTAAACAGAGCGACTATCTATCCCATGAATATGATGTGCTCCAATACAGATATTGTCACTGGCAAAAGCGGGACTCAGCCCACTAGGGTTGTTGTGCCCAGCAGGGATGGTGGTAAGGCCACTCCAGTCATCATTCCACAAAATCCTTACTTAACTAACGAAGAGAAGAAGATGGACAAGGAAACAAGGGTAGAGACCTGGAATGTCAGAACCATGCTTAGGAAAGGGAAATTATAAAATGTAAAGTTAGAAATAAAGAGGTCCAACATTAACATTCTGCGGCTATGTGAAGTACAGTGGAAGGCTGAAGGAGATTTCTGGAGTGATGATGTAAGAGTAATATTCAGTGGGGGAAATGATAGCCAGAGAGGGGTTGCTATAGTGTTGGACTAGGTAACAGGAAAAGCCATGATAGCCACCGAGCTAATGAGCGACTGGGTTATGTCTGTAGAAGTTAAGGCTGAACCAGTAAACACTGTTATAGTTCAAGTGTACCTCCCTATTAGGGATTACAGTGAGGATAAAATGGATTTAGTTTATGAACAAATAGAAGAGGTAATAGGAAGGGTGAAAGGTAATAAACCTTATAGTAATGGGAGACTGGAATGCTGTGGCTGGGCAAGGGGATTTAGATAGGGACAAAGTGGGAGAGTTTGGGGTAGGGAACAGAAAAGGGAGAGGATGAAAACAGATAGATTTTTGCAGAAGAAATAACCTCTGTATCATCAACACCATAACTGACCCAGGTACACATGAAAAAGGCCAGGGGACAAGGATAGGTACCGAATTGATTACATTTTGATAAGAAAGAGGTATGGAGATAGTGTTCAAAAATCAAGAAGTTATCCAGGTGCTGATATAGACTCTGATCATAACTTAGCAATGATAAAAACCGAGCTTAAATAAAAAAGGGACTTGATAAAGGAGTCAGGAAAAGATTGGTAAGATCCTTGGTGTGGAGTGTAATGTTGTATTGGTGTGAAACGTGGATGTTAAGAGAAGAGGATATTAAGAGATTAAAGGCTTTTGAGATGTGGTTAGGCGTAGAATGGAGAAAGTAAGCAGGGTCGATAGAAAAACAAACAAGGTGGTGCTAGAGATGGTTGGGGAGATAATGGTAATAATTGGAGTAATTAGAAATTGACAAAAGAAAAGGGTGGGTCAAATGTTGAGAGGAGAGAGATTACTGAGGAGAGCAATCGAGGGAACAATGCTAGGGAAAGAGGGTAAGACAAAGAAGTTTTTAGACGAATTAAGGGGTGGGATAGGTTACCGGGAATTGAAGGAGAGGGAACTGAATAGGGAATGTGGGGAATGAACATGAAACCTACCAAAAGGTAGAACACTAATATTAGTAGTATTGTGGTAGTAGTAGTATTGTGAAAAGTGCTTCGACAGCTTGAGGTTATTTTGCACGTGGGATCCCACAGGGAATCGAACCATCACTTTCGCCAAAGTCGAAAGTGATGCCAACATGGCTATCCGGGAGCCACTTATATACTGTAATACATACATACTCTATTATCATGTCTATAAAAGGAAGAATTCCATGAGAAACAGAAAGGCATCAAAGGCAAAGGTTGACGATTGCAAATTTGGGATTTTCCATTTTGGGAAGTATCCTGGCCAAGCTCTGCCAAGGTTGTAGGTAGGTATGGTAACATCACTTTAACTGATGGAAATGTATTCTTCTCCTCACAGAATGTGTGCTGTGGGGAGGATAATCACAGTTCCTCAAGTTTAAGAAATGTAGGCCCTGCTTATAGTTAAGCCAAAACATTTAAATTGTTGTATGGTGATTGAATCAATGATGTCTAGAAATCTGAGCCCTGATTAAATTTTATTATCAAGAATAATTGCAATAACAATAAGGGCATGGCAGGAAGTTTGGTTAAAAAAAGGAATTTTGCTATTGTAAACTCCAAAAAATAACGTTCGCTTAAGAGTGATTATTGTATTGTAGTTCCGGTTGAAAGATTTGTTCAAATTTGTAATAAGGATAAGTGCAACTTTAGTAGGCTTATTGTAATAGAAGGTGGCATGAAAGCTCTGGGATTTAATTGATGAATTCAAGTACCTTATGAGTGAATTGTTCAACTGACCAGCGACTGCTTTCAGTGCTGATTAGGATTTAGGTATATTTATACTAATTTTTGTATAACTGATATTAAGAAACATTATGCCTTATTTAAAGATGAGTAAAATTTAAGTAAAAGAGATTTTCTCTTAAAATAGAACATTAAGGTTATGGTCTGTACCGTTATAGATAGATATTATAATAATAATATAGATGATCAACTTGATTTTTTGCCAAAGGGAAAGTGATTTCCTTAATTGAGAACAGCTTTTAAGGTGCCAATGAGACCATACCTATAAGGTGATAGTAAATATTTTGAGGATGCCAAACACATTGGATTGAGGAATTACTCGCAGAACTAAAGGGTAGATAACATTTCACATCTTAACCAGGCTTACAATCAACAATAATTGACCAGGGGTTTTGAAGCTCTCCTAAGGAGAATTATTGGCCTTCAGTTAAAAACCAGCATACAATTTGATCCAACCAATTTGCATTAACAACTGTCAAAAGAAATTCATGGGGTGGAAAGGTAAAAATTTTTGCATGTCAGCATTTTTGGTATTTTGATGAAGATATAGCTATGCTATGCTAAAAGCAGTTATCCTTTCTGAGCAATTCCAAGTCTCAAGAGAAATGTTTTAGTTAAATTTGACCTGGCTAAACATGTGCATGACTGCATCCACATTGATTTCCTATTAAAGGTAAAATGTATTTGATGATGACTGATCAAAGTAGTGAAGATTAAGGAAATTACCAAAACCAATCAACTATTGAAGTGCTGAGGGATTGTTTTGGGCTCAGGCAATGGCAGGCCACATAGATCCCTGGATGTAGAACCAACAGTAGGTATTCTCCAGGTGCTTTTACAAATGATGACTCTTATCTGAGCCCCAGGATAGGATACTGAAAGGGTTTCTGGGAAAAGTTTGTACCAGATATTGTGAGAAGGCTCCAAAGAATGGCTAAGCCACTAGGCAGACCTTGATGACCTTGACCTTGTGAGCTAACATGAAAAATTTGTTTTATTATTCAAACGATTTTATGCTTATGGTGTGTTGTGTTGAATGATTTTTTTAAATTCCTTTTAATTCAAACATTTCCAAGCTAGTTTTGGAGGGGTGAAAATTATCTATATATTTAATTATAATTGACTTTGATAGTTTTTTTAACCAGTTTGCAACTAAGTGAGGTTTGTTGGCTGTTTTCTACAGTTATCCTGGGCATATCTGAAACAGGTCCAATAAGGTATCTTTTCTAGTAAATCACTATCTATTTACCACATTATCCACAATGTTACAGACATCAAAAAATTTTATAGCAGCACATACATAGTTCTCCCATGAAAAGGAATCAATTCAATTATAAGAAAGGAATTTAAATTGCAACAACACTGATAGGGAATAAAAGCTTCATCTACAGGTGAAATATTTCAATTCATCTGTGCTTTCTATCATGTACAGTAAAAAGGGGCTAGTCTCATAACATTAAATAACTTTCAATGTCTACAATGATCAAATGGACTGGTGTAATTCGCAAGTAAACAAATAAATTAGACCTGAACTTATTGTTTTGATTTTACATCGAATTTTTCTACTAAAAAATATCAGTCATGTTTACATCAATTTCCATACTTAAATGAGACACATGGATTGGGAGAGACGGATCATCAAAATTAAATTCAGGTATAAAAGAGGAAAAGAATACTACCAAGTAGAATAATAAATACAAAATAAAAGTTGCTATAAACAACTGATTAAAATTCTTGAAACCCCTAATGGTTACTCTCAAGATATTTTCCCGTACAACCAACATACAAGCATAAATAGAATACTGCCTGGGAAATAAATGAACAACCAACAAGGAATGGGTAGGCCAGCAAGTTGCGGCTGAAAATAAAAGATTAGGTTAAATAAAATGAAAATTCAATATGAAATTTACACTGAGTAAAGTTCTTTCACAATTTAAATTAATCATATGTGGTACTAAAATAAGAAATAATGAAAGAAAACTATATAAAAAACGAAGAGGGAATAATTTTTAAGAATTTTTCACTGACTTTGTCTTCGTTTCTCCAGCCAAAATTCATAAGTTTGACTGGTGTAAAAATTAGAAGATCGAGAAATACGAAATTTTCGAAACAATCTTGTTCTATCACATCACTCTGCTCTTACGAGTCCGAAATTTTAAAATACAGTGCTACAGATTTCCAAGACTTCCTTCCAGAATGTAGAATGCAATATGGTTAAAAAAATTACCTTGAGAAGACTACACTGAAGAAACAGAAGATTTCGGAATAATTTACAGCTTAATATTCCTATTAACCATTCTCATATGAGCACTGACCTGAACAGACGTTCTTAGAAGAAAATCCGCTATCAAAATAAGTCACAACACTTGATTCTGAAGCAACATTTCACTCTTATTTTTCGTTCAATGACAGAAATAATAGCTTAGAATAGTTCCCGATTTTCAAAAAGATTGATGAGTAACTCACCAAAATATTCTTTCTTTCCTCATCTCTCTTTCCCGGTCTGTAATTTACAGCTATGGTTGAACGCCTTCAATGATGAAAGCGCAGCCATCTTCTCACAAGACTGAGGTGCTGAAGTAGTATATTATGTTAGTATAAGATCAATAGACTTGAGAGAAAACATCTCAGTAATTGATCCCGTTAATTTAAAGAGCCATCTTCATGAAATTTAAATTTTTAAATGAAAACCTCTAAAAATTAATTCTTGTTGGTATTTTATGAAGTACGCAGTTTCCTGGAGGTTGCACATAGGAATTTTTGTGAATGACGTAACCATGCTGTTAGCGAAATCGTCCTCTGATCTGCTTCGTCGAAAGTAATTAATTTTTACTTTTTTATGTTTGGATAGGAAGATTTATTGTGATTTTACTTCTTCGAAAATTAAACCGATTAAACTAGTTAAGTATCGACCAATGACTTTCATCACAATAGGTCTTGGGAGGGGAGGGGCTCGTGTGTGTACATATGGTACATATCGTACTTAGGATATATATGCCCCTACCCTCTCAAACCATCCTGTAGTTATTCGAGTACCCCTCTACATCAACCATCAGGGAATCTAGGTTTCCAACGTTTCTAATTTGCGCTGAGAGCTATATTAGCAAGGGTGGAATACTATTGTTGTCGCACACCATCGATTCTTTTGAGATATCGATGGTCAGCCTAATTCATTCTCATCAAAGTCTTTTATTCATACTCGGTAAATTTTAGTTCAAATTGGTATGGAATTTTTAGATATGACGTCGATGTAGTAGCTCGTTTGCGTGCAACTTGAAATGCATCACGTGAAGAAGAAGATGGATGGAAGTGGAGTGCTTTCCTCGAAAACATATCAACAGGTGCAATTATTATTCATATTTTCACCACATCTATTGAGCAGAGGACCTCGTTGAAGTAACCATCAACAGTTTTTGTAAAAGCTGTGCAAGTCTATTGGATTCCAGTCTTCTTTTGATCTCAGAGACCTCAAACCCTTTAAACCTATTGAGTGAATTTATCTCCTCTTTACATCCAGCTTGAGTTTTGTTTATGACATTTGAAATTTCTTCTCATTAAATATCATTTTAGTGATCTGAGAGGTTCTCACCCTAATATTACGTAATCTCTCATACTTTCATAAATGCATCTTTAAAATTCCTTGATGTTCGATATAGCTTGAGTCACTGGGCGAAAGGGAAAGAAAGTGGACAACTGGGAAATATTGATCGCCACCGTCTAATTTTCTGTAATGTACGTGTCTAAAATATACCGTTTCATATTCACGTACAAAAGCAATAGTTTTAGTGTCCGAAAACCTAGCTCAATTCACATCAATTAATTTCAGAGGAAGATGAATTTTTTTATCTCCAACGCTTTCCGCATTCAACTCGAAACGGTGGTGACCTGCGAATGAAAGGTAGTTGAAATCGTATGGATAATTTAAATCTTTCAAATTTTCTACTTCATCTTTTGGCTTACGATCTTTCGAAATAATTTTCTGCAACTCTGTCCTTGTGTTTGAATTCGAGGAAGCTGATTTCCTCTGTCATGTATTTTGTATTATATACAATCGTGTACTAAAATTGTCTGATATAGTCTTTGATGCTAGTCCACTGGCAAGGGGTTCATCTGTAAGCTTTCAGTCTAGAAAGTTACCATCATAATTATTTGTTTACAAGAGCAAGGTGATTAATTTTTTTTAACGATTAGACAATTCAATTTAATTAGCTTAGAATACTTCATTATTTTCTTAAAGATGAAAGTTGGTGTAGGAGATATCATTTGAGTATTAACATATGAAGATATTTGACTTATTATAATGAACTTGCTATAATATTGTTGAGGATTTTGTTCGTATTAAAAATTAGGATGTATTATATAAACGTTCTACAGAACTGTACTCTTACTAGATTCTTAGATTCAGGGTCAGACAGTAAGAAATGGTAACAGACGTAATGCTTTTTGATACCCAATTTGTTTAAAGAGGTGGATTATTCCTTTCTTTTGCTGGTCTGTGGTACTTAGTATTTGTAGAACTAACTTGGTGGTTTTATTGGTACGGATAGCGTAGATTGGCATTGAGATTCATATATAACACATTCTTTAAGATATTTTCTGTTATCTACCTTAAGTTAAATTTTGTACCATTTAGCGCATGAATATTGGACAGATAAGTGTGGTATAGAGGAGAAATACAAGTAAATATTTAAGAGATATTTTAGGAAAGTTAGGGAAATAGGATTATCATAGAAACAATCATAGACATTCATCCAAATAGGAGGGAAAACAAGGAATATTTGATAGATTGATTTTTTAATGCCATTGTTTGGAGATCTGCAATAAATAGGAAAAATCAATCTTATTTACTGTTTATCTATTCTAAGTTGGTCTGTTTTTAACTAATCCAAGATAGTGACCAATGATTTGATAGATCTATTGATTGACTTTCCTCTAAATTACAAATTCCGTTACGTTTACCTTTCATGTGTCATAGCCAAATTTTTGAAAGGTAGGATTTAATTATGTTGGAGAATCAGTAGCCATGGGGTTGAAAGTACATACATCACAGATTTAATGGTCACCCTTTAGAATATTGAAAGTGCTAAATGTAGAAACCAATCACTTGAATCAAATCTTGTATTCAGTCAGTTCCATTTCAATTGATTACTTGATAGTTCTATAAATATTTACAAAACCATTGACTTCCTGCCTCCCATTTTCCAATTTGGGAACCATAAACATTTTCTGAAACTACTTAAGTAGGATAGTATACCTTAAAATCATTAAGCTCTGCCTTGGACTTAACATCAACTTTTAAGTGAAATATTATTTACTTGATATCTAAGAGAACAGATCACTATGTTTATGATGATACATGACTATAATATTCTGTTAAGGAAATATAAGTAGATAGTTAATCTAACTAAATTAATATTTCATCTTTTATCAGAACAGAAATCTCTTTCAGTTTTAGTGAATAAATTAATTATATGCACAGTTCTTTAAATTTATTTTATCAGCTGATAGAGTTTTAAGCCTACACTTTGTCGAAATTACTTATGAAGCATTTCAGAATTATTCTCTACTTTCTTCTCAATAGTTAAACTGATGAATCATAGAATTTATAAATCTTTTAATATGGTATATTCATTTTAGATGCATTATGAACTTGCTTGTATCACCAGGTACTTGTTTTTGAAAGGCAAAATATTGAGTTAGGGTTAGGAATTTGCCAAAATTTAGAATTGAGAAGGTCGTCTGCCTATCTTTTGCATGGCTAACCTATACTCCTCTTTTCTGATGGTCCCTTGCTATCTTTACAATTCTGTATTCTTGTTATATGTTCATTCCATATGTTGTACTCACTATAACGAACTCTTACAGTACATCTTTGTTAATTGTAAAGTGATATTTGTACATGGTCATTGGTGGTTTGCTGTATTTGGTGGACTGTATCTATTATGTTGTGAGTGACTTCAGTGGTTCATCATCAACCAATTTCAATTAAGTCTGATGTAAGCCTCCCCAAGTGCCTTCAAGTTCTCCCCATGTAGAGCCTTTCTTTGTTAAGTACATTCTGCAATTTTATTTGATATATTGAGTAAAATTAATATTATTAATATTCTGAGGTAATGGGAAGCGCAGAGAATTATGTATATTTTGAACAAGGCAATTGAGTATTATAAAATACAGATAAGTATGGTAAAACAGTAAATAACTCTGTAGGCTCACACTTTGTTAATAAGTTTTCATGTATAAAAAATAAAGTTTTTATCAGCAATAAGTAATATTTGTTCTTTTTTTAATCAATTCCATATAATGAATGTGAGTTGTCAAAGATCCTCAGTTTTTAAGGTTCGTCCTTGAAATTCATGTTTCAAGAATATTTTTATTTCTATTTGTTTTATCTCAGCTGAGTTATCATCAAGCTGAATTTTTAAAACTCTATAGAAATATTATTTTAAGAGTAAAAGTTGCTTGCATACTGCAAGCTATCACTTGAATGCAGTATTGTACCAAGTAATGCCTCAAACAATTTTGAAAACTTCGCACAAATGACCGCCTGGCGTCGAACTAAGGACCCGATCGTGTGACACAATTGCATATTAATATTAGATAAGTGCTATTATGACCGGTTCCAAAGTTTCAGTTCAATATTTTATCGGCAAGGTCCTAAAATAAGATTACGCTATCCCCTTTTGAAATACTACATGGCCTGAAAAGTCCCGAGCCTAACATAGAGATGTCACCGCTAGTAACTTTTTCTGCGCATTTCACTTGAGAACCAACCTTAAGATGGCACTTTTTTAATTTCATGACAATTCATGTATTAGTTCCCTAATGGCAGCTGATTGTTTTCACGAAGTTTAGGCATTTCGCAAACGGTGGAAAAAGACGAGTTTCGAGTTTTGATTAAACATTGTTTCTTGATGGGAAAAAACACGTTCCAAGCCAAAACTTGGTTAGATAAATGTTACCCAACATCCTCGCCTTCGGAAGCGACAGTGAAACGGTGGTTTGCGGACTTTAAACGTGGTCGTGTCAGCACCAAAGACGCCGAACGCCCTCTGAGGCCACCACTTCAGAAAATATAAAAAAAGTCCATCTGATCGTTTTGAACCATCGTAAAGCAAAGTTGCGTGAGATAGCAGAGTCTGTGGGTATATCGATGGAACGCGTTGGAAATATTCTGCATGAACATTTGGGGATGAAGAAGCTTATCGCACGATGGGTGCCGCGTTTCCTGACTCCGGACCAGAAGCAAAGACGTGTGGAGGATTCCGAGCGTGGTTTGGCCTTGTTTCAAAAAACAAAAAGGACTTTTTGCACCAATTTGTGACGATGGACGAATCTTGGATACATTATTACACTCCTGAGTCCAATCGGAAGTCTGCAGAATGGTTGGAAGTGGGTAGCAGTCGTCCGAAGCGTCCAAAGACCCAACAGTCAGCTGGGAAGGTTATGGCGAGTGTTTTTTGGGACGCAAGTGGAATCATTATGATTGAATACTTGGAAAAGGGAAAAGCAATCACAGGGGACTACTACATTGCTCAACTGGACCGTTTGGACATCGAGATCAAGAAAAAACGGCCACACATGAAAAAGAAGAAAGTGCTGTATCACCACGACAACGCACCAGCTCATTCGTCAGTGAAAGCGACAGACAAATTGAGTGAATTGCGGTACGAATTTCCCGTATTCACCAGATCTGGCACCCAGCGACTACTATCTATTCCCTAACATGAAGAGATTTCTTCAGGGGAAGAAATTCACGTCAAATGAAGAAGTCATGTCAGAAACAGAGGCCTATATTGGAGGACTTGAGAAATCATTTTTTTCGAAAGGCATCGAAATGCTCGAGGACCGGTGGAATAAGTGCATAGCTCTAGATGGAGATAATACTGAAGAATAAAAAAGATTTTCAGGTAAAAAATTGATTTTTTATTTGTTAGGCTCGGGACTTTTCAGGCCATGTAGTACATGCTAGAATAGAAATGACGCTCAGGCATCGAACCAAGAACTGTCAAAGGAACGGCAAACAGCATATATGAAACCTATGAATGGTCTCTATGTACATTCTAGATACATTTTATATCATTCCTGGTTATCGGATAAGCATCAAAAATAATTGTCAAAATTGACTGCCATGCATTTTATACTGGAGAATTTTGCACCCACTTGGCGTCGAAGTCATCGTCATTTGGTAACATTTCTTAAATGATGGAGATGTAATTTTTACTTTGCACATTAAGTTGTGCGACTAACCCAAGGTTATACAAGAAGTGAAAAATTGTGACTTTGCCGGGACTCGAACCCGGGTCTCCCACTTTCCGGGCAGGTATTCTATCCATTAAAGTGGGAGACCCGGGTTCGAGTCCTGGCCAAGTCACAATTTTTCACTTCTTGTATAACATTTCTTAAGTTGGTACAATATATAACTGCGGTATCTCCAACCTCCGTGATTTTTTTTTCACTGTTCTATCGCTCCGAGAAAGGACTCAAAACAATTTTCGAACATTCGTGTGAAAGACCGCCTGGCGTCGAACACAGTGGACCCGTTTGTGAGAGACAATGGCATACAAATGTTAGATAAGTGCCACTCTGATGTGTTTCAAAGTTTCAATTCAGTATCTTATCAGGAAGGTCCCAAAATAAGATTCCGTTATTACCATTTGAAATGCATGGTAGAATTGGAATGACACTCTTGCATCGAACCAAGGACCACTAGAGAAACGGTGAACCTCATGAAAGAAGGATTTCAAACGCCTCTGTCACCATTCCAGGTTTTATCCTTCCAGCTTATCGAGAAGGCATTGAAAAAAAAATTTCAAAAATTGCAGCAATGCATTTCTTAGGGAAGAATTTCGCACCCACCTGGAGTCGAACTCACATCATTTGGCAGCATTTCTTCCATATGAACCATAGAAGACTACCTCAACTTCAACCTCCAAGATTTTTTTTCCTTTATCTTACTGATAAGTGCCTCAAAATAATTTTCAAAAATCTGCGCAATGCATTCTTATGAGAAAATTGCGATTTTTGGGACATTCTGGTATCGAACCCATGATAGCTGCCATCCATGTCTGAATCATTCTGGCATCTACATGGTTGGGCCAGCAAGTCGCAAAAATTTCACGTCAGTGGCACTTGTAAAACATGGTCAGAATTCGTATCCCCTATAAATATATATATAGGTACATCCGGAGAGTTAGCCATATATAATAATAAATAACTCTCCAGATATACCTATAGAAGTATATACAACACGTCAGGGTGGCACTTATCTAACATTCGTATGCCATTGTCTCTCACAATAGGGTCCTGTGTTCGACTCCAGGCAGTCTTTCGCACGAATTTTCGAAAATTGTTTTGAGGCATTACTTGGTACGATACTGCAGTCAACTGATAGCTTGCAGTATTTTTACCTCTTACAACCTAACTGTGATAATCCAATCATTGCATTAATTTTCTCGACTTATTTATACTACATTTGCATAGAATTATTCTTCGACTTTATATTCTAATTATTATTTGATATAAATAGTCAGCAATGACAAGACTTAATGGATTTCTATGTATTCTTTAAATTCATATACAATAATCCTGAGATGAATAATTATTATTTTCTATGAAAAATGATTGTCATCTCATTATATATATAAATTATAATTGGTACCATTTATTGTAGAAATTAGCCAAAAAAAAAAAGACAGTAAGGGATACAACTTTTCATGTCATGATTTTAGATGTGACTGATGAAGTTTAGAAGAGCAAAATAAATAATAGAATGAATAATTTTTAGTCCCCAGAAACACAGAAGGCAAAACTAAAATTGCTTGGAATGGAATTTGAAGAGGAGATGAAACAGAAGACGAAACAAATAAAGGCACAGCTGATTGGTTGCTATTGGATCTATGAAACAATGGATGAGCATCGTAAGTGATTGCTTTTATGAAGGTTAAAACTGATTGTTCATTGATTAACCATGCTTAAATTTACAGTCAGCCATCAGTATGAGAAGATATTCTCTCAATATAAAGCTGTTAGTTGTTCAGAAGTGATCCCAACATCCTTCATAGAGGTGGCCAGTACTCCTTTGGCTACTGCAATTCAAGTGGATGCCACATCTACTAGCTCTGCTGGAAGGAAAAAAAAATCTTTCCTGAGGAAGGTTAGTCAATTTTATAAGATTATTTTCATCTTGGAAGATATATCTCACAAACAGAGTAGAAGTCCATTATAACGGAAGTTGTGTTGTTGCAAGTGAATTTTTGGCCATGTCTCACAGCAGAAAGGATAGGGAGTTACTTTCATTATAAAAAGTGGTTATTTCTGAAGTATTGGTATAATGAGTGCCAAGTCTCTGTATTTGTCTTGAAGGAGTATTCTTGGAATCATAGACACACCTCGTATATATATAGGTATATCCGGAGAGTTAGCTATATATAATAGATAGATGTTCAGTTATAAGTAACAACTTGATTAGTCATGTTTTAGTGTAATTAAAGTTTCAATAATATCATAGTATTCTAAAGCTACCTTAATCAAAAAACGTCCTGATTTAAAAAATTCTATGTATATAATTATACCTTTCTTTGGAATATTTCCTGCATTCGTGGAAAGGAAGAATGGTTTAATCAGTTAATTTTATCTGGAAGTGCCCAAATTTTCAACTTACCTGTTGAATCATTGATTGAATGAATGATGGTTTTATGAATATTGTTTTTTGTATGAATTCTACAAATAAAGTCACATTTTGTTAAATGATCTCAGGTCCTTCATTTTAAAACAACAGATTAATAATTTCTGTGGAACTTATTTGGCTTCATGTTTTAAATAAGTGGTATGCATAACATATCTGTTAAGTTTTCAGACTTGGGTTTGTCATATGCTGGATCAAACATAGAGGCAGCTCTTGGTCTGAAAATGTCCATTTTGAGTGACATCAAGTCGACTATTGAGTTGGTAGGCATGGCTGCTCTTGCTTGTGGTATGATAGCCATAGGCTCTTGCAATCCAGATGTCACTGGAACAATAGTGCAGACTCTAATGGAGAGGTCTGAAGCAGACCTTAAGGACACATATGCAAGATTCCTACCTCTAGGACTGGGTCTATGCCATCTTGTTATGTTCCCTTTTGGAATAAAAACCAAATAACAAAGAAACTGAATAAATCCAGTTTTCATGATCTAATCTTTATATTTGACTATTGATAAGGTGTTGTTTAACACATTGTTACTATCCTGTTGATTTTTGAATGCCATTTAACATCATTACCAAATTTTAATGATATTTAATAGATATTTCTATTTTCTTAAAATATTTGCTATTCTGTTCATCGTTAATATTTTGTGGTTATATTGCATCCATATACTAATTCTGCAGCTTCTATAACATTTCTGTTATTTTCCTATCCTATCATTTATTTGTAGGAATATATCAAATATGACAACTTAA
Organism: Pachydiplax longipennis; assembly: GCA_036926295.1. NCBI lineage: Eukaryota > Metazoa > Arthropoda > Insecta > Odonata > Libellulidae > Pachydiplax > Pachydiplax longipennis. The sequence continues at coordinate 68,552 of JAVFKF010000102.1, read as the reverse complement.
TCTCTGGAAGATACTAAGATGTACAAATTTAAAAAAGTGTTTGTTGTACTTTAGGAGGAATCACAGTGATCACAACCTGTTTAAGAAATTCCTGCAAAAGAGGTTATTCTGTTTAATATGATATTTTCTCCAGGTCCCTTTCATATGATCATCATCATCAAGGGTAGTCTGTCTCATGGCAGGTTCACTCATGGTTGACGTTAATCTCCATGCATTTCTTTCCTGAGCTAGTTTCTTGATGTAGTTGTATTTTCTTCCATTCTTATCTATATTCATCATCATGTAACTCTTCCTTCCTCATCCTCTCTTCCTTTATATCATTCCCTCTAACACAGTCTTCAGCAAGCACTCACACAATACCCTAACCAATTCATCTTTCTTGTCTTGATTTTCTTCAGTTTCACATGAAACACATGGTAATAATACCACTTAAAACAGTCTTGGATTTTTCTCATTTCCAAGTGCTCTGCAACTTGCTATAGGCAATCATTTGCCTAATTTAATCAAATACAATTTTCTTTTTACATCATGTATGTCGTCCACTCATGCTTTGCCTTATTGCTAGAATGGTTCCTTGGGAATTTCTCCTTTAGAATGACTAATTTTGTGAAACTAAAATTGAGATATCACAAAGCAGAATAGACTCAGAGATAGAGTGAAAACCTTTTTTTCACTTTTGTAGAAGTTTAGATTAAAAATTTACTTGGCAGTGTTTCCTTTAATCATAATCTTTAGATATCATAATAATAACAAACATAGGACAAGTCAGAAAAATTGAATTCAATCCTCCAATAAAATCATTTACATAATAAATACATTTAAATATATTTAGTTAAAGATATAATTTACACTGTAAAAACATTTTAATATATTCATTCAGTGAAATAGTCTACATAATAAAAGTAATCATTTATCAACAAGTTAAAACACCTTTCTTAAAGTTATTACTGCTTGAGCGTGGCTTTATATAATGTGGCAATTTATTGCAACTTTTCACAGCTATATGTTAGGGAACATAATTGTTTATTTTCAATATGTTTTGGAGTCCAAGTTGATTCCTAGTTCTGTATTTGTAGAGATTAATATTACTATAAAAATTTCCCAGTTTTGTTTTATAAAAAGGATTAAGAATTTAGTGGTAGATGTACAGCTAGTTCCAAAAAAAACTTACCACCTAAGCCGCAACCCGCACAACAGACGTGAAGCTCGATGAGAGCGAGTCTAGAGTTTTCCGCGCATTCTATTGGCTCTTGGAAGGAGAAGCATTCTGACGGCGCCTTTTTAAACCGTTGTGAAACGCGTTGAACGTATTTGTACCGTCTTTATTAGCACGAAATCTACTTTAAATTTAGTGTTACATTTTACTATTATGTCAGCAGCATAGTATTAAAAAATGAATGAAAATCGGATCTCCTTATTTCGGCCTCAAATTTCTGCGTAATTCACCTTTTTCTGGAGGCATCGGGTAAACTTACTTTAGCTGCTTCAATTATCCAATAAAAAATTATGTCATTGCAAGATTAGAAAGGGATTATATTATTACGTTTTTTATGCTCTTGACGCCTACAGGACGATCATTTAAATTTATTTAGAGGAAATTCACGACTATGACTCAAATAGAAAGATGAACGAAAACTCTGCAAGGAGATAAAGAATAATTAGGAATAAGAACACAATCAACTGTATTTCAACTAATTTATATTGCAGAAAAATGCCTTCGAGAAGGGGAGTATGAAAAAACTGCGAAACCTACTGAGGAAAGCAAAGATGAAAAGAAACTTTATCTGGACGAATACACCGAGAAAGAATAATTTTAAGTCAACCTGGTAGAGAGCTCTGAAAATTAGACCCAAAACATATTACAATAAAGTAAACCAAGTAAATTACGATCAACTACATCAGATAATTACATCAAATATTATAAAAATTTTAAATACCATCAAATCATATGATAGAAAGTAAAATATTAATTGGTGTGCTATCATCATTTTCTAAGGTAATTGTTTAAAATTCAAATTTCTAATTTAATATTTTAGAAAATAACATAGATATTAGAATAGTAGCACTCTTAATTTAAATACTGAGGGCTACAAAATTTTTTCACGTATCGAATAAAAAATTAATTTACCACGAAATTAACGCCAGCATCTCGTAACACTTTTCCGAAAATATTGTTCATTGCCATTCCCAGAAAAACTATCCCTTTAATTAAATCAAGTTAATGTTCCTTGCAAAATGCTGTCCCAAATTTTATATGATGCTAAATCTCTTTCTTGCCCCGTGGTGCAAATTTTGACTCGATTTCTTCGCAGTTAAATTATTCTGCAATACAGAGAAGCATATAATTTGAGCATTAGGTATTTCAGAATGTATGCATCAACATGCCACTCTGTTCTTACTTCCACCAGGCATTCGTGATGACGGTATCAGATGAAGCATTATGATTTTGAGATGAGATTTGGCTGTTTCTGACAAATTCGCGTCTGAGGTTTCACTAATTCTTCCATAGAGAAAGGAGGTCTTTCCTTCCCTCCACCCTGGCCCCAGGAGTATCCCCTATTCATTCCTTTGTTGTTTCTTTTCCTTTTGTTTTGTCCATCGAAAGGTATTGTCTATTTTCTCAAAGGAACCATAAAACGGCCGATGGGTGAAGGTGAACTCAGCTCTGAAAAGAAAACCCCCTTTTCGGCATATTGTGGATGGTCGTATGTATCCGGGGTAGCGAATAGGAAAGCGCTAATGAGGGTTTCCGACCGCACCCCTGCTGAGCAGGTATCTAAGGTTAGGGTATGGTGGCGGCGACCGATCACAAGTAAGGTGGGAAATGGTGGATCCGCGATTTGTAATCTTCGCCGCGGGTATTCCCTTAGGGAATGAAGATATTCAACTCTATTTTTGAGGTAGACGACCTTTCAGGACTTCTTGCAAGGAATACAGTTTAAGATGGTTAAGAAACAACAGTTAGTATGGCAAATCAGAACCTTAAGACTGATTTGAATATTGCATATAAATTCCAGGTTTTTTTATACTTGCATATTGCAGGTTTACACGTTAACACCTGGTTTATTTATATTTACATTAATACCCCGCGATCTGCTGTATGACGTATGTCAGGGGGTGTGAAAACACCCACAACACGATTTCCAATGTTATACTGAAATGATTTTCAAAACTATGCGCTAGGTGAAAGTTAGACTAATGATTAATGATCGCTGCTTCGGTTTCTGAATGCCTCAAGTAAGCTATATAACCCGAATTGTTTGAATGGTGCATAATATGTATAATAATTAATAGAAAAATCACTATCAATAATTATGAATGATGGGTAAAAGGAGTCATGGAAGAATAACTTGAGAAATGAACAATGAACTAGAGAAATGCCATCTAATATTTATTCCTTACGCTTACGAGAACCAAATCGTTTAACTTCTCTTATAACATCTATGATACAAAGTTGATAGAGCGTTGAAGATGATCTTACTAGATCGACTAATGTTTCTATTATAATGTCACTAAAATATGAATTGAAACGTAAATACGGAATTGTAGACACTCTGCATATTCAATGTCGCAGAAACTTGAAGATTATACGCCGATTACCGATAAATTACATCTCTTAAGTTAGGTAAGATTTAGAATAAACCATTGGCTTGCATAGATAGTAATACTAATGTTAGCAATTTTTATCGGTTTGAAAAGACCGAAATCTCTTTCCAAAATAAATTGCTGATAAGAAGATGATTTAGGTACTGGCTTAGTTAACTACTCGAACTTTCTTATAGAACTAAAAGGAGGTTGCTATAAAACATTGAACATCGCTATTGTATACAATTTCGGAGATCCTGGGTATAAACTGATGCATCAAAAGGAAATTTCTGAAAGTATGATAAGCCATTGACGTTATATCCTGTATATTTGAATGTTAACCATGTTTGACTAAGATATTACTCAAATTGGATAAATGAGTAGTTTCTCTGGAGGCAGTCATAAACGGAAAAAATATATGTTCGATGAGAAAATTGAGAAGGTGAGTGAGTGGGTTATATTTTTAAAAGAGGTCGTTGCTCCTACTCAAAGTAACCAATTGGTCGACGAGGAACGCAAGAATTGCCATTACCTATTGTGATTTATCCAAAAATCTGGAATTAACATACCTCTAACACTTTCGGTTGTTAAATTCATGTGAGTGTATGTATTACTGTTGCCGTCGCTTCTCACTTCCCTATCTCTATCAAAACAGTCCCCCTCTTGAAGTCCTGGTGAATTCATTGCTTTATTCACTTCTTCCAATCACTCCTGTATCTTGCTTTTCAAATTTGTCATGGAATGCGGAGAGATAAAAAGTTTCTCATAGCCAATACATTTTAAATACGAAGGAATATTTTCAATATCACCAAGCGATAAACATGTCGATAGACTAGCCATACCAAACCACCACCCATTCGTCTCAATCATTAAAATTCTGTCGAAAAATATGAGAGTTACGCAGGGCCAGCCATAAACCGAGGGGAGCAAAATTTCAACATGAGCCTCATATGCGCTTCCCCATGTGATATTACAGGGTTGGAATTACAGGTAAAAAGGCCCTGGGAAAAACTATTTCACCAAGTCCCTATTATTTTGCGTATTTTTAACGTTTTCTACATTATAATAATTGTAAACGTTATAATAAACAATTGAAATATAAATAATCTAGGTTGTTTTGTATACATTCAAAATTAATTGAAAAGTTTACATTCATAGCTAACAGTAGCATTCAATGAGCATTATGACCAAACCTCATTCGCACTATCTTTTTGTGTATTTTAGAACTTTTAAAGGTGATAAATATAGCGAGAAGAATGTTTAAGAACGTAATGGTTTGTGACTTCAACGATTTCAAGAGGAATCCACAGGAGAAATCAAGTTTATTTGATTCACACTTCAATGACACCGAAAAAATTAATTAATGAATTCAAAATTAATGTGAAAGATGGTAGTCTTGTATCCGTCATCTTTATTCGTTCAGGAAAATCTATCCTTGCACATTTTCTCTCAGTTGATTTGGACGGTATAGTAAATATTCCAACTGCATAGATGATAAAATTTACTGATTTTTTACCGATCGAGTTTTAATTTCGATGCTTATCGAATGAAACAAAATTTATCTAAAATACACAGAGAATGCCTCGAGACTTCATACTACATATTTACTTATAGTATTTTTAAATGTATTTAAAGTAATAGCCTAGATATGGCCATGAGTTTGTCTTACTTTACTTGTGTAGATTGCATTCACACAGGCTGTGATAAAACAGGTGATCGATATGGACTCCTTATGTATATAATTTTAAAGGCTAATAACTGCTCTCTTGAACGATGTATAATATTATCTACTATTATATTATGTAATATAACCCATTATAACCGCAGAGTTTTGCAAGCGAAGGCGTCAAATTCGAGGTCTATACATTTTTGGTCCGACACCGATTCAAACTGCGCGGAAATTTTCATTCTCCCATCTCAGTCCAAAACATAAGCTCAGAGCGGCTCAAAGGCAGAGTTTGCGAAAATTTCCTTCTTCCTGCTTGTGCCTTTCGTCTCAGACTCGAATTTTATGACAGGAAGGGAAGGGAAGGGGGTTGCCTCGGTATCCTCGGGATAACGGGATCTCGTGTGCTACGGTTCCCTCTTTGCGAGAAGCAAAGCTAGAATATATACTGATTCGTATTAACCATTTTATAATAACTCAATTCTTGCATTACAACATCCATATCATTATAATACTATTCTGCTACGCCAATGCCACCAAACTAAGGATACTAGTAAATCTTTGCAATATCAATAACGCAAATAAATCCATTTCAACTCTGCAAGCGGAGCCAGGACACAAGCAGACCTCCATGTTTTCCCTCTCTCTCTCTCTCTCTCTCACTTCTTAAGGCTCGCTTGCAGGAAACTCACTGCCTGTTATGCGGGTTGCGGCTTAGGTGGTAAGTTTTTTTTGGAACTAGCTGTACAGTCACTTACAAAAAAAGTTACCACTTCCAGGGGTAACTCGTCATACAGACACCATGTTTTGGGTGAGTGAGCCTCCAGAATAGAGAGAGAGAGAGAGAGAGAAAATAAAGATGGAGGACATCGTTTGCTATGCAGGTCCACATTGAGCATTTGGAAGAATCTGTTTTCATTATTGTTATTGAAATCACTTCATTACTTCGATTTTAGTGGCATTAACATGGCAGAATAATGTTATAGTGAAATGGAGGTTGGAATGCATTTATTCAGTGGTTTAAAAGTGGTTTCTTAGATATATTTTTACTATAGATCTTTCTCCTTCTAGTATTGCAAAGTAAGTCAAGTAAAGCCTTCGATTCATTTGACGTGGATATATATAATGTGTTCAGTATGCCAACCATGAGCTCCAACAAATTCATGAATGTAGCAAGGACAATTTTTTGATGATAAATCCATTAAAATTGCAAGCCATTGTCATTGGGTATCCCAAGTTATTGAAACGAATTATTGGATATGTTAATGCAAATCTCATCTTGAACAATATTAAGATCCCATTCTGTAACTCTCTTAATAATATCGGTGTTTTCATAAACATCTGAGGGGATGAATTGAAAAATAAATGTTTTCACAAATTTTCACCACGTGCTCCAATGCTGTACCGAGCATTTCAGGGAAAAATGGAGTGGGTAGTGAAGGGCGGAAGAGGAATCTCCCCCCCCCCCACATCTGGGGAAGAAAAGAGCAACAAAGTTGAGGGAGGGTTTATGACCTCCAGAAATTTTTGAAGTCTCTTTCCTGCTAGTATGAATTTCTTTGGTAGAATCGCTTACATATCTGAGCATAGCCAGGAGACACTGCAAGCCGGGAGGTAGCTCTGGGCAACGTCGATAAAGTGCGGAATTTTGGCAAAAGTGCAGAAAGTAAGTCAAATATTTAGTGGAAAGTGGCAAGCTTCGTGAATCTATTTATTAACAAACCCATTGAAAAGCACTTGTGAATATAATCAGCTAAATAAATGAGTCTCAGGATAACGCAGACGCAAACACCCATATGTATACGATATTTTAAAATTTCATTGCTAATGACTTATCGTACAATCAAAGAAAATGATATTTGTAAGGAAGTTTCCAGGTAAACATATTTGAAAGGGAAATTTTGCATCAATTATGATTAGTGCACTTATTGTGCACAACAAATAGTGCAGTGCACTCTTCAGTGCAAATGTAATCTATTTCATTAGATTTTAATACCATATTCATAGTAATATGAGTAATGATAACGATTAATTGTTACATGCTATTTGGATTGAAAAGGAAGTTTGTGAAGGTTATTCTTCGAAAATAAAAAATAGAAATCAGAGCAGTGGAAAAGAAAAGTATTCAATCTGTGCATGGTTAGGAAGCCATTGGAAAATGATCTGGAGTAGAGCTAGACAGAGATTGAGCGATAAGGAAGAACTCTGCAGTGTCCTAGTAGCACTGCAAGAAGAGGCATTTACGAGTAATCTATATTTATGAGTAAAGGAATGATAAATTGACATATATTATACAAACAAAATATATTTTAGTATAAGTGAAATGTGGCTGCAATGCACCTCTCGAGTGAAGAACTCAGCATTTTTGAGTTTCCATCAATTAGAATAGACGAAATGAATGGTGTGGAAAACCCAGATGCTTTTGGGAGAGGGCTCTCGACAATGCATATTCATTGATTACTTCCTATAAATACTACGTTCTAAAATACTACACCTTCATCTGTCGTATCCTATTGACCCCATCTCATCCCCCACTGTTTACTCCTTAGACCTCCCTACACTTTACGAGATCAGCACACGCAGAATTGAGTGAACCCCTTCTGCCTACCTGCTACTCCCTAGCCATTCCATTATCCGTAAATCTTTCTCCTCTTAGTCCCACATGTGATTCCAGGTGCAATTTCTAGGAAAACACTTTCACCAAAACTATCACTAACAATTTCAGTGCCAGCTCTCATCCTCACCACACCCACTATAACTTTAGTGTCATCTCGTCATCAGTGGAGAGTGAACTGAGAATTGTGTATGCAGCTACTTTATAGTTATGCCTCAATGAACTCCCCTTATATAAATATATCATAACATATAGTAAATACATAAAAAATAATATATAATAATAAATATATTGTAACAAATAGATTGGCATGATTTGGTGTTGTTATTTATAATTTGCCTATTTATGGATAATATCAATGGCACCCTACCTGCTATGGGTGCAAGGGGTGCAATGCACCCATAGGACGGCGCAGCTCAGGGTGAAAAATAGTGTTCATTTCCCTCTCTTGATCATGTGTGGAAACTCAATTAAGGTTTTTCAATTTGGTTATAATGATACGTATGTATTCAGAGAGATAAAAGGAATATCAGCAAAATAATTAAACATATATTCAACACGCTTTGACTAATCTCACTTAGAAATATTAGCCAACAGAGAAATTACGCATAGAACGTCTTATTCATCCAATGTGTTCACTATTACGCGTATGCCAAATGAGATCATCCTCCTAAGTTAAGGCGGATATTGAAGGGTTAACATATTCTTTCACTGTTACTCCATTTCTATTCTCATTACATTTCCTCTATTTTTCCTTCTTTTGACCCAATTCATAGTACTGCATTTTCTCTTAATTATCATATATTTAAACTCTATTATTTATTATTTTTTAATGGAAAAATTCATCCTGTGAGCATGAAGCAAAATAACGAAGTCCTTTCCAAACCTCCATTGATGGGAATTTATAGGTAAGCAAAAAATATAGGCAAAAAAAGTATTTCTTGTCTGATATTTTTAAAGAAGAGTGAATTATGCGTGAGATTTGAACTGATTTAAGAAAAATCCAAATTTACTTCCTTTATAATACTATATTGCTTATATAGCACCCAAATCAATGAATTTTAGCCTGTATTAAAAAAAATAACGCCAAAAAAGCCTCAAAACATGCTTCAGGAGGAAGATGAACCACGCTAAAAGCAGAGCCGCTCATAGACTCGCTCTCATTGAGCTCCTCATCTGTTAAGCGGGTTGCATCATTACTGGTAACTTTTTTTTGTAAGTGACTGTACAGTCAGGGAAGTTTTAAATGTGTTGTATAAAAATTAGAAGTCCAATATATTGAGTGTAGTCTTAGTGAGATAATACTCTGTTATGCCTTCTCACCACTGCTATTAATGAATTTATTATTCTTCTCTGTTTATCTGGTAAAAGCTGCTTGATGGTGTGAAAATTGAGCATCATTAAGAGATAAAGATAATCTCTTTGTGCAAAAAGCAGATTATTCTTCAAAATCTTATGTATGGCAACCAGTATTTCTTTCGTAATTTTGGTCAGAATTCTGACAATTTTGACCTAATGATATTCTACTTCCAAAATATTGAATCTTTATTCAATTCTCTTTCTTTTGATTCTTAACTAGATTTCAAAGGACTATTGGTACAAATTAAATTGTGCTAAAGAAAAGAAGTCTGTATTAGATTAAAATGAATTTTTTGTGCATTTCATAATGAAGCATTTTTAGGTAATTCAGTTTTGGTTCAAGGATAAGTTTGGTAGACATATCAATATGTGTTTGGTCACTAATCCTATTATGTTACTTAATTTTGATTTCCTATGTTTACTAAAGCTTTCCTTTGTGTTAAACTTTGGCTTTATTTCCACCTGCATTTTATGTGACCTTATCTTTCTGACTTATTTATATAAACATTTTGTAAATATTCATTTATAACTCAAATTACTAATAGGTTGCCAAGATGCAGTGGAATCAATCGTAGCTGTTTTGGAGGTGATTCCAAAGCCATTCAAGTCATTGTCCATCACAATGGTGGAAGTGTGTGCTTATACAGGCTCTGGAAATGTCCTCAAGATTCAGCAGCTTTTGCACATTTGCAGCAAACACTATGATCCCTCTGAGAAGGTGATTATTCCACTAAAGCAATGTACCTTTTATCTGTCAAAATAGGAAAATGAAATTTCTTCATTATGGATGGTCTCTATCTGATGACTTACAAGCATAAAATACAAAGCTATTTTACAAATAAATACAGTAAAACCTTTTTAAGATGCTCCTGCTCAAGAGGGATTTTTAAATCATCTGTGTATGACTTTCCAGTTCCAGCAAAATTTTCCATGAATGTTGGAAGAAAATAATTTATTAATTGAAATTGAAAAAGTTCGTTCTTAAAGCATATAATGCTTTGTTATTTGTAAATATATATTACTGACCTTGGATTTCCAAAGATTGCTATCACATTCTTTAGCATGAAATTTCAGCTCCTCTTCTCCATACATTTCATGTAGGGCCTATCCAACTTCTTATTAGAGTCAAGTTCTACAATTGTTTTTGTTTCCAGGTGGTAGGTATTTTATACCTGCAAAATCAAGCAAATTGTTTGTCATTTTTGTACTAATTCTCATAAATTCAACTCCCAAACAATATTCCACAATCAAAATAAGAATCTTTATTGAACTTCCTCAATTCTTTCTGGGTTTTGTTGGGCCATTACTTCTGATTTAATTTTGCAAATGGAAATAAAAAGTTGATAAAAATTTACTTTACCTGCATTTCTTATGAGAGAATTTTTGAGTTGTCCAGAGTCAAACCAAAGATACGCAGAGCATACAAACATTGTTATATAATAGACCATCGGCCCTTAAATTATTACCAAAATTTCATAATTCTATAATGTATTATTTCAAACGTTGCTTCTGTATATTTTTAAAGGTGTTACCGACATCAGATGTATAAATATATTCACAGCGGTCATATTTATAAAAGTTGAATGATAGAGAGTTTGTTTTTTAGGAAGAGAAGAAGTTAGATCAGAAGAAAAAGAAGGAAGAGGACAAATCAAAGGATTTGTGGTTGAGGCAAGCAATAGCTGTTCTAGGAATAGCCCTAATTGCAATAGGAGAGGCATTGAGCTGACATGGCCTTCAGAGCATTTGGACTATTGGTATTTCCATCCTTTTCATACTTATTCACTTGGGAGCAGGTTGTATTTACTCCTGATTTTGCTGTACAGTGAGTGCGTAACAAATATAACTAGTTGCAGGATCATGCTCCTAAGCTGAAACATTATTTCTAGGTTAATATTTCTGGATACACTTGACCATTAAGTATTGGGGTTGGACCCGTAATGGTGGCAATTATTTACAGTTATGTGGCTCCCTCTTAAGATGCAATTTTCTTCCTTGGGCTGATATCTGTCTGAAGCTAACCATTCTGGACAGTTCTCACATGACAGTAACTCTGAAGTGGGGCTGAATGCTATCTTTGCCATGGGATTTGTTGAAGCAGGAAGCAATAATGAAAGGTGACTTTTTTATTCACTTTCTACTCTTTTTGCTTCTTCATCCAAATACGCTTTGTTTTGTTGTAACATTTATAATACAAGGAGAAATAGTGCTATTTGTCAAGCAACTCCTAGGACAATGTTACAGACTGATAACTTTCATTTAAGAGTAAAAAGTGATGAATATAAGAATAATTATTGCTGGTAACCCATCAAGGGGAATGGGTTGTTTATACCTAAAATATTACACAAATTTTCTGTGATTTTTGTCCAAATTCTCCCAGTTTTGGCTCAAAACTATATTCTATGAACAGAGTAAAATTTTTTGTTCAATCTCCTTTCTTTTAGTTTTTGCCTCAAATTTATGAGCCTATTATTACTAATTTAATTTTGCAAAAGAAAAAATGTGTGCAATCGATCACAATGAACTTAAGGCACATTTCTAAGAGAGCATTTTAAGTCTTATAGAGTCAAACCAAGGAAACTTTTAACTTTTATTGATATATGACAGGTCACCTCTTATAAATCCACAAATTTTATATTTCTATCTCCTAGGGAGATGTATGAAATTGATGTTTGAAACTTTATCCCATGTATTTTTTGCCAGAATGATTGGAATGCACTTCAGAATGATTAAAATATACACAATTGTGCTAAATGAATTAAATTAGAATAATTTAAATTTGATGCTAATATTTACCATAATTATGAAATGAAATGCACTTTGGGCTTGCAGTTTGATGGTAGATTGGTTCTTTTCATTTATCATAGCTTGTCATCAGTGGTTTTCTGTATTATAACATGAAATAAAACTTATTATTATTACTATTATGTAAGTAGAAACTGCTGGAGATTGTGCTCAATCTTAATATATCTATTATATTAGCTTGTGAACTCCTTTATCAAATGATGGACATAAATTACCTACAATATAATACCTATAATATAAATTACAGTAAACCTTCACATAGTGCTCACTCAGACTCACATAAAGTTAAGATGGGGTCAGAGTTTAAGAGCCGCTTTCACATAGTGCCACAGCTCTTCTCAGTAAGATGCAGTCTCAAAAGTCACAATCGGAACAAATTTGGGAGTTTAGTCCGATCATTATTATCTATGTTGTAGTGTTTAACTACTACAATTATGTAATTTCCGGCTGATGCCTACTGCTTGAGGGTAAAGAAATGCAACAGAAAAGAGATAATAAAATTTTATATGTATATATTAGATAATTTAATAAAAATACCAGATCATTCTTAAGAGATAATAAGTTGTGGAAGTGAAACAGCTGCAACTCAAACGATCTCACAACTGACAGTTAGAAATTGACTTCAGTATGTCTCAGACCTCTTGGAGGATGAAGAAACTATTATAGGCTATTGGGTGCCAGTATATATACTCAAAATTTTGCTATTTGCACTTGTAATAAGCACAGAGAGCAACATTTGAAGCACCTTTTTCAATTGCTGAAGGATAATGTAGCAAGAATTATATCCCGCGTGAAATCACTATGCTAGAGAAGTCATCCACCAGCATCTAGTACCAAGAGAAAACCAAAAGTTCTCAAAAGAAATGTGCAAGGTATTGCTCTGGAAAGAGGAAGGAGATTAGCCAGGGTAAAATATTTTGTTAATAAAGTATGAGTTCAAAATAACGAACGTATTGGGTCCTCTCATTCTCCTCGGCCTCTATTGTGTTGACTTATTTGTCTTTCTAGAGTGTGATCAGATATGCATGCCAAGCTGATGACCTGCATGTCCATGTGCTTAGAGGTGAGAATAGTTCTTGCCCCTAAGCATCAAGATGTGCAAATGAAAGGAGCCCTCTTTGAAAATAAACTTTAAAGAACGAGGACTGTTCATTATGCCTAAGCATTTCATATTATCAGCTTTTGCCTATGCAGACTTCAATTGCATATATTTGTGTCGAAACTTATAGATCGGTTGTATGCGTTGAATTGGATCGAAAGATTGGTTCTAAAAGATTGCTTCAAAATAATCGAGAATCGTGTTTAAAGAATCAATCTTGGAGTAGATTGGATTGGCCAAAAGGAGGATGTCCAAAAGAATTGAGAATTTGAGAGCTGTGGAAATGTGTTTGTGCCTCTGGATTGAAGACCAAGGTCATAGAAGGGTGTGTTTTACTTCAGCTGTTAATACGTGATAAGGAAATAGCTCTATACAACACCTTATCTGAACAGAATACAGGGTCTCCATCCAGTGCAACTTTCACTGCAAGTTCTGGTTGGTTTGAAAGGTTTAAAAAATGATAAAACTACCATAACATCAAAGTAGCATCTGCTGATCATTGAGTGGCTCAAAATTTTTTCCCTGAGTTTTCTGCGTTGATTATTGAGAATGGTTATCACCCTGAACAAATTTTTAACATTGATGAGACAGCCTTGTTCTGGAAAAAAATGCTGGTTAGAACCTATAGGAAGGAGGAACAGTTAGAACCTATACGAAGGAGGAACAGTCAGCACCTGGGTTTAAGGCCACTTAAGATCTTACTTTACTTTTTTGCTCCAATGCTTCAGGTGACTTTAAATGTAAGCTGATGCTTGTTTATCGCTCTGAAAAACCTCGTGCTTTAAAGGGAAAAAACAAAGTACATCTTCCTGTTTATTGGAAATCCAATCAAAAAGCATGGGTGACTGCTGCATTATTTGCAGATTGGTTTAAATTTTGCTTTGTGCCTCAGGTGAAAGACTATCTTAAAAAAAAGGATTTAGATTTCAAGGTCCTCTTAATCCTTGACAAAGCCCCTGGGCATCCAGTTATTTTAGGAAATGTCAAAGAAGGCATAGAGGTACTGTTTCTCCCTCCAAGTACAACATCAATTTTACAGCCCTTAGATCAAGGAGTAATCAAAAAGTTTAAAAGTTACACTAGGAGAACTTTCAAAAGACTGCTTCAGGCATTGGAAGATACTAAATCCCAAAGCATGGTCTTGGAGTTCTTGTGTTCATTCAAGATCATAGATGCTGTTGAAATTATAGTGGATTCATGGAGTGAAGTGAAAGAGCCTACTATGAATGCTTCCTGGAGAATCCTATGTCCAGAGTTAGTGAATAATTCTGTAGAGTTGCCATCATTTGAAGAGGATATTAGTGAGATAATAGACCTGGCAAAAGCTGAGGGAGGAGAAGGATTTGATGACATGCAGGAGGAAGAAGTGGAAGAATAGAGATCCCACTTCAATGTGGGATTCCCCCCCATCCAAACTTCAAAAGGAAGTTTGGATGAAATAAAGCTATCTTAAAGTGTCACCTTTATATTCGGTGATGTTTTTGTGGTTGTCCTTCTGCTCCTAAAAGATGTGTGGTTTATTAAAATGCTATGGTTGCATATGACGTTGAGGTCTTTGTTTCTTCTTCTTATGTAGTTATCAACCTTCTGGTTGGTTGGCAGCAGCTTTCCAGCTTTGTCTCATTTGTGCATTTTCTTTAATTTATTTATATGTTTTACATTCCACATCTTTGATGCTTTGTTTAATGTACAGTAACCTCAGCCTTCCCCATGCATCTTTTTTTTAAAATAACCTTCTGTTACCAGTTTTATTATACTTTCCTGTCTTATTGTACGAGGGTGGTCTGAAAAGTTTCAGACCAAACAAAGATACAAGACATTTTTTCTGAAAATATTTTTTTATTTTTCAACATCATCTCCTTGTAACTGTACACAATTCTCTCAGCGATCTCTGTAACCTGTCCAAATAGTACTCGGCATTTTTCTCTGCAAAATCATTGTTCACAAAGGCAAACCTTTGTGAACAATGATTTCCAATTGCCTCTTCATTTGACGAAAATCTCGGCCCTCCGAGTGCTAATTTTAGATGAGGGAACAGAAAGAAGTCGCTTGGGGCTAGATCTGGTGAGTAAGGCAAATGGTCAAGCAGTTCAAACCGTAATTCGTGGATTTTTGCCATGGCAGCCGCTGAGGTGTGAGACGGTGTGTTGTCTTGGTGAAACAGGATTTTCTTTTTCTGCAAATGTGGTCATTTTTCCACAAGTTCTGCCTTCAGCTTGTCAAGTAATGATGCATAGTATCCTCCTTGGTTTTTCCTTTTTGAAGATAATCGATTAAAATAACTCCATAACTATCCCAAAAAACAGTCGCCATCACTTTCCCAGCCGAAAAAACAGTTTTCACTTTTTTTTTGAGCGGGTTCCCCCTGTGCAGTCCACTGTTTGGACTGTATTTTTGTTTCGGGTGTATAATAGTGTTTCAAGGTTTCATCTACAGTAATTGATCGGTGCCGAAACTCCGATTTGTTGCACCTAAACTGCGCCAACAGAGCATTAGAAATGTTCATTTGAATACGTTTTTCATCTAATGTGAGCAAACAAGGCACCCAATGCATGGACAGCTTTCTCATGCCTATATGATGATTTACTATGTGACAAACGCATTCTTTTGACAAGTTCATAACCTCTGCTATCTCTCTCACTTCAATTCAATGGTTGTCTAGCACCATTTGGTGAACTTTGGCGATGTTTTCATCGGTAGTTGCAGTTTTTGGACATCCCGAATGTTCATCGTCTCCCAAGCTCTTACGGCCACGTTTAAATTCAGCTGCCCAAAATTTCACTGTGATAAATGATCGTACAGAGTCCTCATACACAGAATACAACTCATCTATGATTTGCGTAGATGTATTGCCTTTCGAAAACAAATATTTAATGACAGCTCAATACTCAATTTTGTCCATTTTCACAAAAACACTCACATCAACTCACTCAAATGACTGTTACATAACAACTGTGTGTCCAAAATGTCTGAAACTTTGGTCAGTAACTGTCAACAGAATAACGAAATTCACTAGCTTTTATTTATGAGTGATGCCATCTTCACGTTGAGGTCACAAACTTTTCAGACCACCCTCGTATGGTCAAGTAGCAAGATTTTCCATAACTTTCTTTCCAGTCCTACTTTTCTCAAAACTTCCTTATTTGTTATTCTGTCATATCATATTAATTTCATTATTCTGCTAAAGCACCGAAGTTCAACTGACTCCAATTATTTTTTCTCTTTTGAAGCAATCTTATCCAAGTTTGGGGATAGATTGCATGAGATATAATTAGATTTTTCTTTGATCAGAAAGCCTCTTTTGCTTGACTAATTTGGCCTAATTTATCCCCTTTACTCTTTCCATTTTTTGTTATTGCACTTTCTAAGTAGTTAAACTACTTTAAATCTTCTAACTCCCATCCTTTAGTTTAATTTTCATTTTCCTGCCATCTTCCTTCCTGCTACAGATCATAACTTATGTTTTCTTTTTGTTAATGCTCATGTTTTATTCCTTCTTCATGATGTCTTGCATCCTATGAAGCATATTAGTGAGCTCTTCTTCACTTTCTGCCAATAACACTATATTATCTGTAAAGCGCAACAATAATATCTTTTACCCTTGAATGTTTACTCCTCCCATTATTTCTTTCTTTACTTTTTCTATTGCATCTTGGATATATGCATTGAATAAACAGGAGAATAAGTTACAATCTTCTGCAAAATTATGCTGTCCCAACTTTTATCTGATGCTAAATCTCTCCCTTGCTGCATGATTCAACTTTTGACTCGGATTTCTTTGCAGTTGAATTAATCAGCAATAGAGAGAAGTATAAAATTTTCTATAAATAACTCCTTTTGATCAACCTTGGGTGATAAGTCAAGCAAATAATTATTAATATCATCAGTATTTAAAAAAATATCTACTGGTAATCTAATCTCTAAAGTTTTAATGTTTTAGAGATTCAGTAACACTGGCTCATCTTTCAGGCTGATTTATTCATTAACTGAGCTCCATTCAAGTGTGTGAAACAGAGTCATTTTTAGTTTTTTGGACTGCTAAGTATGCTCTAAGGGAATCGACGAGGAGAATAAATTTCTCCTGAACAGTTTTGTATATGACTTGTAATTTTCTTACAACAATGGTGAAGAAGAAGGATTTATCTTTCATGTATATTCTTCTTTTGGACTTATCAAGAGTTCTGTTATCCTATAGAGTGACAGTATATGATAGCTTGTTATGTTTTGTGGTTGACCATTCCTGTTCTTTATTTGTAAATTTTGTAATTGAATGTATAAATGTGGTTTTGCAGGCGGTGGACGTGGTAAGAAAAGCAGGCAAGATGAAGACAATCACGGGATTCCAAATCCACAGCACTCCAGTACTGCTCTCTTATGAATTAGCGACTGAAGAATACATCCCCCTTACTCCCATAATGAAGATTCATCATCTTGAGAAAGAACCCTCATTACGACTCTTAAGGTCACCAAGAAATAGTCAAATTTATATCTCGTTATTTAAGACTCACTCAGGTTACTTTGTTTGCTTGAAGTTTTTGTATTGGTCTAATAAAAGAAACAGCTTCTTATTCTAAATATATCATCCAGATTTCAAGAAAGGCTTTGATACAGCTCAATGAAGAGCTAAGTTCCAATCATTGGAAAAGTGGTCAGAGGGACACAGTCTTTTCTAGACACATCTCAGCAAGTTGCTTTAGATGTAATTTATCCAACAAAGTTAAAATGACGGCAGATTTTGTAATTGGCAATGTTTGATTGTTCTCCTCATATACAGAGAGATTTAGCCAAGATATATATCAGTATATTACAGAACAATTGAGATGTGTTATCAGAATGGTGTAAAGATTGGCAATTTGACTGAAATGTAAAGAAATTTGTTGCTATGAGTTTCATGCATTCCACAGACATTGTTTCCCCACAGTACAAAATTTTAGGACATCCCTTACAGTTTCTATGTCAAAATAAATAGGAATCATGTTTATTTGAAGTTAACGTTTTCAGGAACATATTTGAGATGTCATAGGGACAGGGAAGTAGAATGAAAAGACCAACCAGTAAAATCCTTTTCTATATAATTAAATAATTTTATAATATATTTTTATGTATAATATAAACATTTTCTTTACATAATTTTCTAATAATTTAATAAAAAGTAATCAAATGTTATTGCATGATCTACGCTCGCTTATGTCTGTTTCAAAAGATCCCATCCCAAGGAAAATTATTGATTTTAAGGCAAAGCAACTATGAAATCATTATGTTTGAGTTGAAAATGGGTGAATATTTATAACCAATGCCATTTCTTTATTTATTGGTTAAAAATGAGTAATTGTCAAATTTAAGGAAATGAGAGTTAGAAATTTTTTTTTTCAAGTCAAAGATGGGTGAATTTTTTTAAAATGAGGCCATAAAAGTCCTAGATTCTTAATATAATCAACTTCAATTACATGGTCTATGTACAGTTATGCATTTTTGTAGCACTCCCAATCAAAGTAAAATTATTGAATAATTTAATTGTCGAATTAATTCCTCAACTATTCATACATAGTTATCTTTTGTTAATACTATACTAGAGACAACAAACCACTTAGAAATTTGGGTAATTAAAATCTTTTCCAAATGTTTGCTTTACATGATCTCAGTGGTGTTCCGTATTTCATCTGGCAAATTAGAAATATCATGAGGTTTTTAAACTTCTAAATTGGTAGTGTTTTGGCATCACAAATATTTTTATTCTGTATTTTGCTGGCTTACTCGAAATATACTGTATCCGAGAGTGCCAACTGCTGAATGGATAAAGCATTTTCATGCTTACAGAATAAGCATTCTTGCAGTTCTCAAAAAGATTTATGTAACATGCTATATATATGTAACATTCTACTGAACCTCCCACATTCAAGTAGGAGGTGTTTAAGTGATGATACACCAAGGAGGAATCTTCTTTTCTCTGGTATGAGTGCAGTATAATCTAAATTTAATGATCTTCACGAATGAATTTTAGTACTTCTTTATGGTTTAAGGTACACACCATGCTAAAAGGCATGGCATGCTAAAAATAACTCCTTTTGATCAACCTTGGATGAAAAGGCAAGTAAATCATTATTAATATCATCAGTATTTAAGAAAATCCCAAGTGTTAATTTAAACTCTAAAGTTTTAATGTTTTAGAGATTCAGTAACGCTGGCTCATCTTTGAGGCTGACATATTCATTAACTGAGCTCCATTCAGAAGAGTCATTTTTAAAGTATTTTGGACTTATCTGAGTTCTGTTATACTACAGAGACAGTAAATGATGGCTTGTTATGTTTTGTAGTTGACAATTTCGATTCTTGGTATTAAAATTTATTTTAATATTAAAATGGTATTAAAAAAAGTATTTTCGCGAAAAATTCGACGTTTTTTGTCAAAAATTGAGTTTAAAAACGATTTTTTTCATCTCTTTCGCGACGATTTTGATGTTTTTTGTCCGAAATTGAGTTAAAAACGGTTTTTTCACCTTTTCTCGCGTCGATTTTCAAGATTTTCGTCCAAAATTGACCTTCAAAACGGTTTTTCGTCTTTTTCGCGACAACTATGACGATTTTTGTCCAAAATTGACCCTCAAAACGGTTTTTCCGTCTTTTTTGCGATGATTTTTACGTTTTTTGTCCAAAATTCAGCTAAAAACTGTTTTTTCCTCTTTTTCGCGAAGATTATGACGTTTTGGTCTAAAATTGAGGTAAAAACAGTTTTTCCATCTTTTTCGCGACGATTTGGACGTTTTTTGTTAAAAATTGAGGTTGAAACATTTTTTCGTCATTTTGGCGACGATTTTGATGGTTCTGACCGAAATTGAGTTAAAAACGTTTTTGTCATATATTTTGCTAGGATTTTTACGTTTTTCCTCCAAAACTGAGCTTCAAAACGGATTTTTCGTCTTCTACGCGAAATATTCGAAGTTTTTTTTGTCTAAAATTGATCTAAAAACAGTTTTTTCGTCTTTTTCGCGACAATTTTGATGTTTTATTTTTCAATTTTCCGCAAGGATTTTGACATTTTTTGCCAAAAATTAAGTTAAGAACGCTTCATTCGACTTTTAGCGACGATTTTTACGTTTTTTGTTAAAAATTGAGCTAAAAATGTTTTTTTTCGAGACGATTCTTATGTTTTTTCTCCAAAATTGAGCTAAAAACGATTTTCTCGATGTTTTCGGGACGATTATGACGTATTTTTTGTCCAAAATTGAGCTAGAAACGCTCTTCTCTACTTTTTTCACGACGGTTTGGACATTTTTGTCCAAAATTGAGCTTAAAACGCTTTTCTCGACTTTTTGCGACGATTTTGACGTTTTTTGACAAAAATTTTGCTAGAAACGCTTTTTTCGACGTTTTCGCGATAATTTTAACGTTTTTTTCAAGATTGAGCTAAAAACGTTCTTTTCGACTATTTTCTGACGATTTTGGCGTTTTTTGTCTAAAATTGAGCTAAAACGCTTTATTCGACGTTTTCGGGACGATTTTCATGTTTTTTTGTCCAAAATTGAGCTAAAAACGCCTTTTACGACGCTTTCGCGATAATCTTTTTCGTTTTTTTCAAGATTTAGCCAAAAACGCTTTTTTCGACGTTTTCACGACGATTTTGTCCAAAATTGAGGTGAGAACGCTTTTTAGGACATTTTTGTGACGATTTTGACGTTTTCTGTACAAAATTGAGCTTAAAACGCTTTTTTCGACGATTTCGCGATAATTTAAACGTTTTTTTCAAAATAGAGCAAAAACGCTACTTTCGATGACTAAGCGACGACTTTGGCGTTTTTTGTCTAAAATTGACCTAAAAACGTTTTTTTCGACGTTTTCGAGACGATTTTGACGTTTTCCTCTAAAATTGAACTAATAACGCTTTCTTTCACTTTTCGCCACGATTTTGACGTTTTTTGACAATAATTGAGCTAAAAACGCTGTTTGGACATTTCCGCAACGATTTTCGTCCAAAATTGAGATGAAAACGCTTTTTTCGAATTTTTCTAGTCGATTTAGACGTTTTTTGCCAAACATTGAGCTATAAATGCTTTTTTTTGGCTTTTTCGCGACGATTTTGAAGATGTTTTTCATAGATGAGCTAAAAAGGTTTCTTCGACGTTTTTGCGACGGTTTTAACGTTTTTTTCTGTAAAATTGAACTAATAACGCTTTCTATCACTTTTTTGCCACGATTTTACGATTTTTGTCCAAAATTGAGCTAAAAACGCTTTTTTCGACGTTTTCGCGTTGATTTTTATGTTTTTGTCCAAAATTGAGCTAGAAACGCTTTTTTCGACGTGTTCGCCTTGATTTTGACGTTTTTGTCTATTAAATTGAGCTATTAACGCTTTTTTTTACGTTTTCGTGTTGATATTTACATTTTTGTCCAAAATTGAGCAAAAAACGCTTTTTTTTGAAGTTTTCGCGTTGATTTTAACGTTTTTGTCCAAAATTGAGCAAGAAAGGCTTTTTTCGACGTTTTCGCGTTGATTTTGATGTTTTCCTCCAAAATTGAGCAAGAATCGCTTTTTTGGAGGTTTTCCTTGGATTTTCTCGTTTTTGTCAAAAATTGAGCTAAAAACGGTTTTTTCGACGTTTTCGCGTTGATTTTTACGTTTTTGCCCAAAATTGAGCAAAAAAGGCTTTTTTGGAGGTTTTTGCGTTGATTTCGATGTTTTTGTCCAAAATTGAGGAAAAACGCTTTTTTCGACGTTTTCGCGTTTATTTTGATGTTTTTGTCCAAAATTGAGCAAAAATGCTTTTTCCGACGTTTTCGCGTTGATTTTGATGGTTTTTTCCAAAATTGAGCTCAAAACGCCTCTTCGACGTTTTCGCGTTGATTTTGATGTTTTTGTCCAAAATTGAGGAAAAAACGCTTTTTTTGAGGTTTTCGCGTTGATTTTTATGTTTTTGTCCAATATTGAGCTAAAAACACTTCTTTGGAGGTTTTCGCGTTTATTTTGACGTTTTTTCCCAAAATTGAGGAAAAAAGGCTTTTTTGGAGGTTTTTGCGTTGATTTCGATGTTTTTGTCCAAAATTGAGGAAAAACGCTTTTTTCGACGTTTTCGCGTTTATTTTGATGTTTTTGTCTAAAATTGAGCTAAAAACGCTTTATTCGACGTTTTCGCGTTGATTTTGATGTTTTTGTCCAAAATTGAGCTAAAAACGCTTTTTTGGAGGTTTTCGGGTTGATTTCGATGTTTTTGTCCAAAATTGAGCAAAAAACGCTTTTTTCGAGGTTTTCGCGATGATTTTGATGTTTATGTCAAAAATTGAGTTATAAACGCTTTTTCCGACGTTTTCGCGTTGATTTTGATGGTTTTTTCCAAAATTGAGCTCAAAACGCCTTTTCGACTTTTTCGCGTTGATTTTGATGTTTTTGTCCAAAATTGAGCAAAAAACGCTTTTTTCGAGGTTTTCTCGTTGATTTTGATGTTTTTGTCCAAAATTGAGCTATTAACGCTTTTTTCGACGTTTTCGCGTTGATTTTGATGTTTCTGTCCAAAATTGAGCTAAAAACGCTTTTTTCGACGTTTTCGCGTTGATTTTGACGTTTTTTCCAAAATTGAGCAAAAAACGCTTTTTTAGAGGTTTTCGCGTTCATTTTGACGCTATTGACCAAAATTGAGGTAAATACGCTCTTTTTACGTTTTCGCGTTGATTTTGATGTTTTTGTCCAAAATTGAGCTAAAAACGCTTTTTTTGAGGTTTTCTCGTTGATTTTGATCTTTTTGTACAAAATTGAGCAAGAAACGCTTTTTTCGACGTTTTCGCGTTGATTTTGATGTTTTTGTCCAAAATTAAGCTAAAAATGCTTTTTTCGACGTTTTCACGTTGATTTTGGTGTTTATGTCAAAAATTGAGTAATAAACGCTTTTTTCGACGTTCTCGCGTTGATTTTGACGTTTTTGTCCAAAACTGAGGAAAAAACGATTTTTTCGTCGTTTTTGCGTTGAATTTAATGATTTATCCAAAATTGAGCTAAAAAAATTTTTTTCGACGTTTTCGCGTTGATTTTGATGTTTTCCTCCAAAATTGAGGAAGAATCGCTTTTTTGGAGGTTTTTCCGTTGATTTTGTCGTTTTTGTCAAAAATTGAGCTAAAAACGGTTTTTTCGACGTTTTCGCGTTGATTTTTACGTTTTTGCCCAAAATTGAGCAAAAAAGGCTTTTTTGGAGGTTTTTGCGTTGATTTCGATGTTTTTGTCCAAAATTGAGGAAAAACGCTTTTTTCGACGTTTTCGCGTTTATTTTGATGTTTTTGTCCAAAATTGAGCAAAAATGCTTTTTCCGACGTTTTCGCGTTGATTTTGATGGTTTTTTCCAAAATTGAGCTCAAAACGCCTCTTCGACGTTTTCGCGTTGATTTTGATGTTTTTGTCCAAAATTGAGGAAAAAACGCTTTTTTTGAGGTTTTCGCGTTGATTTTTATGTTTTTGTCCAATATTGAGCTAAAAACACTTCTTTGGAGGTTTTCGCGTTTATTTTGACGTTTTTGCCCAAAATTGAGGAAAAAAGGCTTTTTTGGAGGTTTTTGCGTTGATTTCGATGTTTTTGTCCAAAATTGAGGAAAAACGCTTTTTTCGACGTTTTCGCGTTTATTTTGATGTTTTTGTCTAAAATTGAGCTAAAAACGCTTTATTCGACGTTTTCTCGTTGATTTTGATGTTTTTGTCCAAAATTGAGCTAAAAACGCTTTTTTGGAGGTTTTCGGGTTGATTTCGATGTTTTTGTCCAAAATTGAGCAAAAAACGCTTTTTTCGAGGTTTTCGCGATGATTTTGATGTTTATGTCAAAAATTGAGTAATAAACGCTTTTTCCGACGTTTTCGCGTTGATTTTGATGGTTTTTTTCCAAAATTGAGCTCAAAACGCCTTTTCGACTTTTTCGCGTTGATTTTGATGTTTTTGTCCAAAATTGAGCTATTAACGCTTTTTTCGACGTTTTCGCGTTGATTTTGATGTTTCTGTCCAAAATTGAGCTAAAAACGCTTTTTTCGACGTTTTCGCGTTGATTTTGACGTTTTTTCCAAAATTGAGCAAAAAACGCTTTTTTAGAGGTTTTCGCGTTCATTTTGACGCTATTGACCAAAATTGAGGTAAATACGCTCTTTTTACGTTTTCGCGTTGATTTTGATGTTTTTGTCCAAAATTGAGCTAAAAACGCTTTTTTGGAGGTTTTCGGGTTGATTTCGATGTTTTTGTCCAATATTGAGCAAAAAACGCTTTTTTCGAGGTTTTCGCGATGATTTTGATGTTTATGTCAAAAATTCAGTAATAAACGCTTTTTTCGACGTTTTTGCGTTGATTTTGACGTTTTTGTCCAACACTGAGGAAAAAACGCTTTTTTCGTCGTTTTTGCGTTGAATTTAATGATTTTTCCAAAATTGAGCTAAAAAAATTTTTTTCGACGTTTTCGCGTTGATTTTGATGTTTTCCTCCAAAATTGAGCAAAAAACGCTTTTTTGGAGGTTTTTCCTTTGATTATGTCGTTTTTGTCCGAAATTGAGCTTTTAAGGCTATTTTTTATGTTTTCGCGTTCATTTTGACGTTTTTGTCCAAAATTGAGCTAAATACGCTTTTTTTGGGGTTTTCGCGTTGATTTTGATGTTATTGTCCAAAATTGAGCTAAAAACGCAATTTCGACGTTTTCGCGTTGATTTTTACTTTTTTGCCCAAAATTGAGCAAAAAACGCTTTTTCCGACGTTTTCGCGTTGATTTTGATGTTTTTGTCCCAAATTGAGCTAAAAACGCTTTATTCGACGTTTTCGCGTTGATTTTGACGTTTTTGTCCAAAATTCAGCTAAAAACGCATTTTGGAGGTTTTCGCGTTGATTTCGATGTTTTTGTCCAAAATTGAGCAAAAAATGCTTTTTTCGACGTTTTCGCGTTGATTTTGATGTTTTTGTCAAAAATTGAGCAAAAAACGCTTTTTTCGACGTTTTCGCGTTGATTTTGATGTATTTGTCAAAAATTGAGTAAAAAACGCTTTTTTCGACGTTTTCGCGTTGATTTTGACGTTTTTGTCCAAAACTGAGCAAAAAACGCTTTTTTCGTCGTTTTTGCGTTGAATTTCATGATTTATCCAAAATTGTGCTAAAAAAATTTTTTTCGACGTTTTCGCGTTGATTTTGCTGTTTTGCTCCAAAATTGAGCAAAAAACGCTTCTTTGGACATTCGCGTTGATTTTGATGTTTTTGTCCAAAATTGAGCAAAAAAGGCTTTTTTGGAGGATTTCGCGTTGATGTTGATGTATTTGTCCAAAATTGAGCTAAAAACGCTTATTTCGAGGTTTTCTCGTTGATTTTGATGTTTTTGTCCAAAATTGAGGAAAAAACGCTTTTCTCGACAATTTCACGTTGATTTTGATGTTTTTGTCCAAAATTGAGCTAAGAACGATTTTTTCGACGTTTTCGCGTTGATTTTGATGTTTTTGTCCAAAATTGAGCAAAAAACGCTTTTTCCGACGTTTTCTCGTTGATTTTGATGTTTTTGTACAAAATTGAGCAAGAAACGCTTTTTTCATCGTTTTCGCGTTGATTTTGATGTTTTTGTCCAAAATTTAGCTAAAAACGCTTTTTTCGACGTTTTGGCGTGGATTTTGGTGTTTTTGTCCAAAATTGAGCAAAAAACGCTCTTTTGGAGGATTTCGCGTTGATTTTGAAGTTTTTGTCCAAAATTCAGCTAAAAACGCATTTTGGAGGTTTTCGCGTTGATTTCGATGTTTTTGTCCAAAATAGAGCAAAAAATGCTTTTTTCGACGTTTTCGCGTTGATTTTGATGTTTTTGTCAAAAATTGAGCAAAAAACGCTTTTTTCGACGTTTTCGCGTTGATTTTGATGTTTTTGTGAAAAATTGAGTAAAAAACGCTTTTTTCGACGTTTTCGCGTTGATTTTGACGTTTTTGTCCAAAACTGAGCAAAAAACGCTTTTTTCGTCGTTTTTGCGTTGAATTTCATGATTTATCCAAAATTGTGCTAAAGAATTTTTTTCGACGTTTTCGCGTTGATTTTGCTGTTTTGCTCCAAAATTGAGCAAAAAACGCTTCTGTGGACATTTCGCGTTGATTTTGATGTTTTTGTCCAAAATTGAGTAAAAAAGGCTTTTTTGGAGGATTTCGCGTTGATTTTGTAGTTTTTGTCCAAAATTGAGCTATTAACGCTTTTTTCGACGTTTTCGCGTTGATTTTGATGTATTTGTCCAAAATTGAGCTAAAAACGCTAATTTCGAGGTTTTCTCGTTGATTTTGATGTTTTTGTCCAAAATTCAGCAAAAAACGCTTTTTTCGAGGTTTTCTCGTTGATTTCGATGTTTTTGTCCAAAATTGAGGAAAAAACGCTTTTCTCGACAATTACGCGTTGATTTTGATGTTTTTTTCCAAAATTGAGCTAAGAACGATTTTTTCGACGTTTTCGCGTTGATTTTGATGTTTTTGTCCAAAATTAAGGAAAAAAACGCTTTTTTCGAGGTTTTCTCGTTGATTTTGATGTTTTTGTACAAAATTGAGCAAGAAACGCTTTTTTCGTCGTTTTCGCGTTGATTTTGATGTTTTTGTCAAAATTAAGCTAAAAACGCTTTTTTCGACGATTTCGCGTGGATTTTGGTGTTTTTGTCCAAAATTGAGCAAAAAACGCTCTTTTGGAGGATTTCGCGTTGATTTTGAAGTATTTGTCCAAAGTTGAGCAAAAAACGCTTTCTTCGTCGTTTTCGCGTTGATTTTGACGTTTTTGTCCAAAATTGAGCTAAAAACGCATTTTTGGAGGTTTTCGCGTTGATTTGACGTTTTTGTCCAAAATTGAGCAAAAAATGCTTTCTTCGACGTTTTCGCGTTGATTTTGATGTTTTTGTCCAAAATTGAGCAAAAAACGCTTATTTCGACGTTTTCGCGTTGATTTTGACGTGAACAACGCTTTTTTGGAGGTTTTCGCGTTAATTTTGACGTTTTTGTCCAAAATTGAGCTAAAAACGAATTTCGACGTTTTCGCGTTGATTTAGACTTTTTTGTCCAAGATTGAGCTAAAAACGCTTTTTTAGAGGTTTTCGCGTTGATTTTGACGTTTTTGCCCGAAATTGAGGTTTTAAGGCTATTTTTTATGTTTTCGCGTTCATTTTGACGTTTTTTTCCAAAATTGAGCTAAAAACGCTTTTTTTGGGGTTTTCGCGTTGATTTTGATGTTTTTGTCAAAATTGAGCGAACAACGCTTTTTTGGAGGTTTTCGCGTTGATTTTGACGTTTTTGTCCAAAATTGAGCTAAAAACGCAATTTCGAAGTTTTCGGGTTGATTTTTACTTTTTTGCCCAAAATTCAGCAAAAAACGCTTTTTTCGAGGTTTTCTCGTTGATTTCGATGTTTTTGTCCAAAATTGAGGAAAAAACGCTTTTCTCGACAATTACGCGTTGATTTTGATGTTTTTGTCCAAAATTGAGCTAAGAACGATTTTTTCGACGTTTTCGCGTTGATTTTGATGTTTTTGTCCAAAATTAAGGAAAAAAACGCTTTTTTCGAGGTTTTCTCGTTGATTTTGATGTTTTTGTACAAAATTGAGCAAGAAACGCTTTTTTCGTCGTTTTCGCGTTGATTTTGATGTTTTTGTCCAAAATTAAGCTAAAAACGCTTTTTTCGACGTTTTCGCGTGGATTTTGGTGTTTTTGTCCAAAATTGAGCAAGAAACGCTTTTTTCGTCGTTTTCGCGTTGATTTTGACGTGAACAACGCTTTTTTGGAGGTTTGTGAACAACGCTTTATTGGAGGTTTTCGCGTTAATTTTGACGTATTTGTCCAAAATTGAGCTAAAAACGCAATTTCGACGTTTTCGCGTTGATTTAGACTTTTTTGTCCAAGATTGAGCTAAAAACGCTTTTTTAGAGGTTTTCGCGTTGATTTTGACGTTTTTGCCCGAAATTGAGGTTTTAAGGCTATTTTTTATGTTTTCGCGTTCATTTTGACGTTTTTGTCCAAAATTGAGCTAAAAACGCTTTTTTTGGGGTTTTCGCGTTGATTTTGATGTTTTTGTCAAAATTGAGCGAACAACGCTTTTTTGGAGGTTTTCGCGTTGATTTTGACGTTTTTGTCCAAAATTGAGCTAAAAACGCAATTTCGACGTTTTCGGGTTGGTTTTTACTTTTTTGCCCAAAATTGAGCAAAAAACGCTTTTTTCGACGTTTTCGCGTTGATTTTGATGTTTTTGTCCCAAATTGAGCTAAAAACGCTTTATTCGACGTTTTCGCGTTGATTTGACGTTTTTGTCCAAAATTGAGCTAAAAACGCTTTTTTGGAGGTTTTCGCGTTGATTTCGATGTTTTTGTTCAAAATTGAGCAAAAAATGCTTTTTTCGACGTTTTCGCGTTGATTTTGATGTTTTTGTCCAAAATTGAGCTAAAAACACTTTTTTCGATGTTTTTGCGTTGATTTTGATGTTTTTCGAAAATTGAGATAGAAACGCTTTTTTGGAGGTTTTCGCGTTGATTTCGATTTTTTTGTCCAAAATTGAGCAAAAAACGCTTTTTTCGAAATTTTTTTCGACATTTTCGGGTTGATTTTGACGTTTTTGTCCAAAATTGAGCAAAAAACGCTTTATTCGACGTTTTCGCGTTGATTTGACGTTTTTGTCCAAAATTGAGCTAAAAACGCTTTTTTGGAGGTTTTCGCGTTGATTTCGATGTTTTTGTTCAAAATTGAGCAAAAAACGCTTTTTTCGACATTTTCGCGTTGATTTTGACGTTTTTGCCCAAAATTGAGCAAAAAACGCATTTTTCGACGTTTTCGCGATGATATTGATGTTTTTGCCCAAAATTGAGCAAATAACGCTTTTTTCGACGATTTCGCGTTGATTTTGATGTTTTTGCCCAAAAATGAGGAAATAACGCTTTTTTCGACGATTTCGCGTTGATTTTGACGTTTTTGTCCAAAATTGAGCAAAAAACGCTTTTGATGAGGTTTCCGCGTTGATTTTGACGCTATTGTCCAAAGTTGAGCTATAAACGCTTTTTTTTCCGTTTTCGCGTTGATTTTAACGTTTTTGTCCAAAATTGAGGAAAAAACGCTTTTTTTGAGGTTTTCGCGTTGATTTTTATGTTTTTGTCCAATATTGAGCTAAAAACACTTCTTTGGAGGTTTTCGCGTTTATTTTGACGTTTTTGCCCAAAATTGAGTAAAAAAGGCTTTTTTGGAGGTTTTTGCGTTGATTTCGATGTTTTTGTCCAAAATTGAGGAAAAACGCTTTTTTCGACGTTTTCATGTTTATTTTGATGTTTTTGTCTAAAATTGTGCTAAAAACGCTTTATTCGACGTTTTCGCGTTGATTTTGATGTTTTTGTCCAAAATTGAGCTAAAAACGCTTTTTTCGAGGTTTTCGCGTTGATTTTGACGTTTTGCCCTAAATTGAGCAAAAAACGCTTTTTTCGACGTTTTCTCGTTGGTTTTGATGTTTTCCTCCAAAATTGAGCAAAAAACGCTTTTTTGGAGGTTTTTCCGTTGATTTTGTCGTTTTTGTCCAAAATTGAGATAAAAACGGTTTTTTCGACGTTTTCGCGTGGATTTTGATGTTTTTGTCCAAAATTGAGCTAAAAACGCTTTTTTCGACCTTTTGGCGTTGATTTTGACGTTTTTGTCCAAAATTGAGCAAAAAATGCTTTTTTGGAGGTTTTCGCGTTGATTTTGACGTTTTTGCCCAAAATTGACCAAAAAACGCTTTTTCGACGTTTTCGCGTTGATTTTGATGTTTTTGTCCAAAATTGAGGAAAATACGCTTTTTTCGACATTTTCGCGTTGATCTTGACGTTTTTGCATAAAATTGAGCAAAAAACGCTTTTTTCGACGTTTTCGCGATGATTTTGATGTATTTGCCCAAAATTGAGCAAATAACGCTTTTTTCGACGATTGCGCGTTGATTTTGATGTTTTGCCCAAAAATGAGCAAATAACGCTTTTTTCGACGATTTCGCGTTGATTTTGACGTTTTTGTCCAAAATTGAGCAAAAAACGCTTTTGAAGAGGTTTTCGCGTTGATTTTGACGCTATTGTCCAAAATTGAACTAAATACGCTCTTTTTACGTCTTCGCGTTGATTTTGACGTTTTTGTCCAAAATTGAGCAAGAAAGGCTTTTTTGGAGGTTTTTGCGTTGATTTTGATGTTTTTGTACAAAATTGAGGAAAAAACGCTTTTTTCGACGTTTTCGCGTTGATTTTGATGTTTTTCTCCAGATTTGAGCTATAAACGCTTTTTTTTCCGTTTTCACGTTGATTTTAACGTTTTTGTCCAAAATTGAGCAAGAAAGGCTTTTTTGGAGGTTTTTGCGTTGATTTTGATGTTTTTGTCCAACATTGAGGAAAAAACGCTTTTTTCGACGTTTTCGCGTTGATTTTGATGTTTTTGTCCAAAATTGAGCTAAAAACACTTTCTTCGATGTTTTTGCGATGATTTTGATGTTTTTCTCCAAAATTGAGCAAAAAACGCTTTTTTCGAGGTTTTCGCGTTGATTTTGATGTTATTGTCCAAAATTGAGCTAAAAACACTTTCTTCGATGTTTTTGCGATGATTTTGATGTTTTTCTCAGAAATTGAGCAAAAAACGCTTTTTTGGGGGTTTTCGCATTGATTTTGACGTTTTATCCAAAATTGAGTGAACAACGCTTTTTTTGGAGGTCTTCGCGTTGATTTTGACGTTTTTGTCCAAAATTGAGCTAAAAACGCAATTTCGACGTTTTCGCGTTGATTTTTACGTTTTTGTCCAAAATTGAGCTAATAACGCAATTTCGACGTTTTCGGGTTGATTTTTACTTTTTTGCCCAAAACTGAGCAAAAAACGCTTTTTTCGACGTTTTCGCGTTGATTTGGATGTTTTTGTCCCAAATTGAGCTAAAAACGCTTTATTCGACGTTTTCGCGTTGATTTTGACGTTTTTGTCCAAAATTGAGCTAAAAATGCTTTTTTGGAGGTTTTCGCGTTGATTTCGATGTTTTTGTCCTAAATTGAGTAAAAAATGCTTTTTTCGACGTTTTCGCGTTGATTTTGATGTTTTTGTCCTAAATTGAGGAAAAAACGCTTTTTTCGACATTTTCGCGTTGATTTTGACGTTTTTGCCCAAAATTGAGCAAAAAACGCTTTTTTCGACGTTTTCGCGATGATTTTGATGTTTTTGCCGAAAATTGAGCAAATAACGCTTTTTTCGACGATTTCGCGTTGATTTTGATGTTTTTGCCCAAAAATGAGCAAATAACTCTTTTTTCGACGATTTCGCGTTGATTTTCACGTTTTTGTCTAAAATGGAGGAAAAGACGCTTTTTTTGGAGGTTTTCGCGTTATTTTGACGTTTTTGTCCAAAATTGAGCAAAAAACGCATTTTTTGGAGGTTTTCGCGTTGATTTTTACATTTTTGTCCAAAATTGAGGAAAAAACGCTTTTTTCGACGTTTTCGCGTTGATTTTGACGTTTTTGTCCAAAATTGAAATAAAAACGCTTTATTCGACGTTTTCGCGTTGATTTTGAGGTTTTTGTCCAAAATTGATCTAAAAACGCTTTTTTGGAGGTTTTCGCGTTGATTTCGATGTTTTTGTCCAAAATTGAGCAAAAAATGCTTTTTTCGACGTTTTCGCGTTGATTTTGATGTTTTTGTCCAAATTGAGCTAAAAACTCTTTTTTCGACGTTTTCACGTTTATTTTGATGTTTTTGTCCAAAATTGAGCTAAAAACGCTTTTTTGGAGGTTTTCGGGTTGATTTCGATGTTTTTGTCCAAAATTGAGCAAAAAACGCTTTTTTCGAGGTTTTCGCGATGATTTTGATGTTTATGTCAAAAATTGAGTAATAAACGCTTTTTTCGACCTTTTGACGTTGATTTTGACGTTTTTGTCCAAGACTGAGGAAAAAACGCTTTTTTCGTCGTTTTTGCGTAGAATTTAATGATTTTTCCAAAATTGATCTAAAAAACTTTTTTTCGACGTTTTCGCGTTGATTTTGATGTTTTCCTCCAAAATTGAGCAAAAAACGCTTTTTTGGAGGTTTTTCCTTTGATTATGTCGTTTTTGTCCGAAATTGAGCTAAAAACGGTTTTTTCGACGTTTTCGCGTTGATTTTGATGTTTTTGTCCAAAATTGAGCTAAAAACGCTTTTTTCGACCTTTTGGCGTTGATTTTGATGTTTTTGTCCAAAATTGAGGAAAAATCGCTTTTTTTGAGGTTTTCGCGTTGATTTTTATGTTTTTGTCCAATTTTGAGCTAAAAACACTTCTTTGGAGGTTTTCGCGTTTATTTTGACGTTTTTGTCCAAAATTGAGCGAAAAACGATTTTTTGGAGGTTTTCGCGTTGATTTTGATGTTTTTGTCCAAAATTGAGCAAAAAACGCTTTTTCGACGCTTTCGCGTTGATTTTGATGTTTTTTTCCAATATTGAGGAAAAAACGCTTTTTTCGACGCTTTCGCGTTGATTATGATGTTTTTGTCCAAAATTAAGGAAAAAAAAACGCTTTTTTTGAGGTTTTCTCGTTGATTTTGATCTTTTTGTACAAAATTGAGCAAGAAACGCTTTTTTCGACGTTTTCGCGTTGATTTTGATGTTTTTGTCCAAAATTAAGCTAAAAACGCTTTTTTCGACGTTTTCAGGTTGATTTTGGTGTTTATGTCAAAAATTGAGTAATAAACGCTTTTTTCGACGTTCTCGCGTTGATTTTGACGTTTTTGTCCAAAACTGAGGAAAAAACGATTTTTTCGTCGTTTTTGCGTTGAATTTGATGATTTATCCAAAATTGAGCTAAAAAAATTTTTTTCGACGTTTTCGCGTTGCTTTTGATGTCTTCCTCCAAAATAGAAACGCTTTTTTGGAGGTTTTTCCGTTGATTTTGTCGCTTTTGTCAAAAATTGAGCCAAAAACGGTTTTTTCGACGTTTTCGCGTTGATTTTTACGTTTTTGCCCAAAATTGAGCAAAAAAGGCTTTTTTGGAGGTTTTTGCGTTGATTTCGATGTTTTTGTCCAAAATTGAGGAAAAACGCTTTTTCGACGTTTTCGCGTTTATTTTGATGTTTTTGTCCAAAATTGAGCTAAAAACTTTATTCGACGTTTTCGCGTTGATTTTGATGTTTTTGTCCAAAATTGAGCAAAAAACGCTTTTTCCGACGTTTTCGCGTTGATTTTGATGGTTTTTTCCAAAATTGAGCTCAAAACGCCTCTTGGACGTTTTCGCGTTGATTTTGATGTTTTTGTCCAAAATTGAGGAAAAAACGCTTTTTTTGAGGTTTTCGCGTTGATTTTAATGTTTTTGTCCAATATTGAGCTAAAAACACTTCTTTGGAGGTTTTCGCGTTTATTTTGACGTTTTTGCCCAAAATTGAGCAAAAAAGGCTTTTTTGGAGGTTTTTGCGTTGATTTCGATGTTTTTGTCCAAAATTGAGGAAAAACTCTTTTTTCGACGTTTTCATGTTTATTTTGATGTTTTTGTCTAAAATTGTGCTAAAAACGCTTTATTCGACGGTTTCGCGTTGATTTTGATGTTTTTGTCCAAAATTGAGCTAAAAACGCTTTTTTGGAGGTTTTCGGGTTGATTTCGATGTTTTTGTCCAAAATTGAGCAAAAAACGCTTTTTTCGAGGTTTTCGCGATGATTTTGATGTTTATGTCAAAAATTGAGTAATAAACGCTTTTTCCGACGTTTTCGCGTTGATTTTGATGGTTTTTTCCAAAATTGAGCTCAAAACGCCTTTTCGACTTTTTCGCCTTGATTTTGATGTTTTTTCCAAAATTGAGCAAAAAACGCTTTTTTCGAGGTTTTCTCGTTGATTTTGATGTTTTTGTCCAAAATTGAGCTATTAACGCTTTTTTCGACGTTTTCGCGTTGATTTTGATGTTTTTGTCCAAAATTGAGCTAAAAACGCTTTTTTCGACGTTTTCGCGTTGATTTTGATGTTTTTGTCCAAAATTGAGCAAAAAACGCTTTTTTCAACGAATTCTCGATGATTTTGATGTTTTTGCCGAAAATTGAGCAACTAACGCTTTTTTCGACGATTTCGCGTTGATTTTGACGTTTTTTCCAAAATTGAGCAAAAAACGCTTTTTTAGAGGTTTTCGCGTTCATTTTGACGCTATTGACCAAAATTGAGGTAAATACGCTCTTTTTACGTTTTCGCGTTGATTTTGATGTTTTTGTCCAAAATTGAGCTAAAAACGCTTTTTTGGAGGTTTTCGGGTTGATTTCGATGTTTTTGTCCAAAATTGAGCAAAAAACGCTTTTTTCGAGGTTTTCGCGATGATTTTGATGTTTATGTCAAAAATTGAGTAATAAACGCTTTTTTCGACGTTTTTGCGTTGATTTTGACGTTTTTGTCCAACACTGAGGAAAAAACGCTTTTTTCGTCGTTTTTGCGTTGAATTTAATGATTTATCCAAAATTGAGCTAAAAAAATTTTTTTCGACGTTTTCGCGTTGATTTTGATGTTTTCCTCCAAAATTGAGGAAAAAACGCTTTTTTGGAGGTTTTTCCTTTGATTATGTCGTTTTTGTCCGAAATTGAGCTTTTAAGGCTATTTTTTATGTTTTCGCGTTCATTTTGACGTTTTTGTCCAAAATTGAGCTAAAAACGCTTTTTTTGGGGTTTTCGCGTTGATTTTGATGTTTTTGTCAAAATTGAGCGAACAACGCTTTTTTGGAGGTTCTCGCGTTGATTTTGACGTTTTTGTCCAAAATTGAGCTAAAAACGCAATTTCGACGTTTTCGCGTTGATTTTTACTTTTTTGCCCAAAATGGAGCAAAAAAAGGTTTTTTCGACGTTTTCGCGTTGATTTTGATGTTTTTGTCCCAAATTGAGCTAAAAACGCTTTATTCGACGTTTTCGCGTTGATTTTGACGTTTTTGTCCAAAATTCAGCTAAAAACGCATTTTGGAGGTTTTCGCGTTGATTTCGATGTTTTTTTCCAAAATTGAGGAAAAAACGCTTTTTTCGACGCTTTCGCGTTGATTATGATGTTTTTGTCCAAAATTAAGGAAAAAAAAACGCTTTTTTTGAGGTTTTCTCGTTGATTTTGATCTTTTTGTACAAAATTGAGCAAGAAACGCTTTTTTCGACGTTTTCGCGTTGATTTTGATGTTTTTGTCCAAAATTAAGCTAAAAACGCTTTTTTCGACGTTTTCAGGTTGATTTTGGTGTTTATGTCAAAAATTGAGTAATAAACGCTTTTTTCGACGTTCTCGCGTTGATTTTGACGTTTTTGTCCAAAACTGAGGAAAAAACGATTTTTTCGTCGTTTTTGCGTTGAATTTGATGATTTATCCAAAATTGAGCTAAAAAAATTTTTTTCGACGTTTTCGCGTTGCTTTTGATGTTTTCCTTCAAAATTGAGCAAGAAACGCTTTTTTGGAGGTTTTTCCGTTGATTTTGTCGCTTTTGTCAAAAATTGAGCCAAAAACGGTTTTTTCGACGTTTTCGCGTTGATTTTTACGTTTTTGCCCAAAATTGAGCAAAAAAGGCTTTTTTGGAGGTTTTTGCGTTGATTTCGATGTTTTTGTCCAAAATTGAGGAAAAACGCTTTTTTCGACGTTTTCGCGTTTATTTTGATGTTTTTGTCCAAAATTGAGCAAAAAACGCTTTTTCCGACGTTTTCGCGTTGATTTTGATGGTTTTTTCCAAAATTGAGCTCAAAACGCCTCTTCGACGTTTTCGCGTTGATTTTGATGTTTTTGTCCAAAATTGAGGAAAAAACGCTTTTTTTGAGGTTTTCGCGTTGATTTTTATGTTTTTGTCCAATATTGAGCTAAAAACACTTCTTTGGATGTTTTCGCGTTTATTTTGACGTTTTTGCCCAAAATTGAGCTAAAAACGCTTTTTTGGAGGTTTTCGGGTTGATTTCGATGTTTTTGTCCAAAATTGAGCAAAAAACGCTTTTTTCGAGGTTTTCGCGATGATTTTGATGTTTATGTCAAAAATTGAGTAATAAACGCTTTTTCCGACGTTTTCGCGTTGATTTTGATGGTTTTTTTCCAAAATTGAGCTCAAAACGCCTTTTCGACTTTTTCGCCTTGATTTTGATGTTTTTGTCCAAAATTGAGCAAAAAACGCTTTTTTCGAGGTTTTCTCGTTGATTTTGATGTTTTTGTCCAAAATTGAGCTATTAACGCTTTTTTCGACGTTTTCGCGTTGATTTTGATGTTTTTGTCCAAAATTCAGCTAAAAACGCTTTTTTTGACGTTTTCGCGTTGATTTTGATGTTTTTGTCCAAAATTGAGCAAAAAACGCTTTTTTCGTCGTTTTTGCGTAGAATTTCATGATTTATCCAATATTGTGCTAAAAAATTTTTTCGACGTTTTCGCGTTGATTTTGCTGTTTTGCTCCAAAATTGAGCAAAAAACGCTTCTTTGGACATTTCGCGTTGATTTTGATGTTTTTGTCCAAAATTGAGCAAAAAAGGCTTTTTTGGAGGATTTCGCGTTGATTTTGTAGTTTTTGTCCAAAATTGAGCTATTAACGCTTTTTTGACGTTTTCGCGTTGATTTTGATGTATTTGTCCAAAATTGAGCTAAAAACGCTTATTTCGAGGTTTTCTCGTTGATTTTGAAGTTTTTGTCCAAAATTCAGCAAAAAACGCTTTTTTCGAGGTTTTCTCGTTGATTTTGATGTTTTTGTCCAAAATTGAGGAAAAAACGCTTTTTTCGACAATTTCGCGTTGATTTTGATGTTTTTGTCCAAAATTGAGCTAAGAACGATTTTTTCGACGTTTTCGCGTTGATTTTGATGTTTTTGTCCAAAATTAAGGAAAAAAACGCTTTTTTCGAGGTTTTCTCGTTGATTTTGATGTTTTTGTACAAAATTGAGCAAGAAACGCTTTTTTCGTCGTTTTCGCGTTGATTTTGATGTTTTTGTCCAAAATTAAGCTAAAAACGCTTTTTCGACGTTTTCGCGTGGATTTTGGTGTTTTTGTCCAAAATTGAGCAAAAAACGCTCTTTTGGAGGATTTCGCGTTGATTTTGAAGTTTTTGTCCAAAGTTGAGCAAAAAACGCTTTCTTCGTCGTTTTCGCGTTGATTTTGACGTTTTTGTCCAAAATTCAGCTAAAAACGCATTTTGGAGGTTTTCGCGTTGATTTCGATGTTTTTGTCCAAAATTGAGCAAAAAATGCTTTTTTCGACGTTTTCGCGTTGATTTTGATGTTTTTGTCAAAAATTGAGCAAAAAACGCTTTTTTCGACGTTTTCGCGTTGATTTTGATGTTTTGTGAAAAATTGAGTAAAAAACGCTTTTTTCGACGTTTTCGCGTTGATTTTGACGTTTTTGTCCAAAACTGAGCAAAAAACGCTTTTTTCGTCGTTTTTGCGTTGAATTTCATGATTTATCCAAAATTGTGCTAAAAAATTTTTTTCAACGTTTTCGCGTTGATTTTGCTGTTTTGCTCCAAAATTGAGCAAAAAACGCTTCTTTGGACATTTCGCGTTGATTTTGATGTTTTTGTCCAAAATTGAGCAAAAAAGGCTTTTTTGGAGAATTTCGCGTTGATTTTGTAGTTTTTGTCCAAAATTGAGCTATTAACGCTTTTTTCGACGTTTTCGCGTTGATTTTGATGTATTTGTCCAAAATTGAGCTAAAAACGCTAATTTCGAGGTTTTCTCGTTGATTTTGATGTTTTTGTCCAAAATTCAGCAAAAAACGCTTTTTTCGAGGTTTTCTCTTTGATTTCGATGTTTTTGTCCAAAATTGAGGAAAAAACGCTTTTCTCGACAATTACGCGTTGATTTTGATGTTTTTGTCCAAAATTAAGGAAAAAAACGCTTTTTTCGAGGTTTTCTCGTTGATTTTGATGTTTTTGTACAAAATTGAGCAAGAAACGCTTTTTTCGTCGTTTTCGCGTTGATTTTGATGTTTTTGTCCAAAATTAAGCTAAAAACGCTTTTATCGACGTTTTCGCGTGGATTTTGGTGTTTTTGTCCAAAATTGAGCAAAAAACGCTTTTTTCGACGTTTTCGCGTGGATTTTGGTGTTTTTGTCCAAAGTTGAGCAAAAAACGCTTTTTTCGACGTTTTCATGTTTATTTTGATGTTTTTGTCTAAAATTGTGCTAAAAACGCTTTATTCGACGTTTTCGCGTTGATTTTGATGTTTTTGTCCAAAATTGAGCTAAAAACGCTTTTTTGGAGGTTTTCGGGTTGATTTCGATGTTTTTGTCCAAAATTGAGCAAAAAACGCTTTTTTCGAGGTTTTCGCGATGATTTTGATGTTTATGTCAAAAATTGAGTAATAAACGCTTTTTCCGACTTTTTCGCGTTGATTTTGATGGTTTTTTCCAAAATTGAGCTCAAAACGCCTTTTCGACTTTTTCGCCTTGATTTTGATTTTTTTGTCCAAAATTGAGCAAAAAACGCTTTTTTCGAGGTTTTCTCGTTGATTTTGATGTTTTTGTCCAAAATTGAGCTATTAACGCTTTTTTCGACGTTTTCGCGTTGATTTTGATGTTTTTGTCCAAAATTGAGCTAAAAACGCTTTTTTTGACGTTTTCGCGTTGATTTTGATGTTTTTGTCCAAAATTGAGCAAAAAACGCTTTTTTCGTCGTTTTTGCGTAGAATTTCATGATTTATCCAAAATTGTGCTAAAAAAATTTTTTTCGACGTTTTCGCGTTGATTTTGCTGTTTTGCTCCAAAATTGAGCAAAAAACGCTTCTTTGGACATTTCGCGTTGATTTTGATGTTTTTGTCCAAAATTGAGCAAAAAAGGCTTTTTTGGAGGATTTCGCGTTGATTTTGTAGTTTTTGTCCAAAATTGAGCTATTAACGCTTTTTTGACGTTTTCGCGTTGATTTTGATGTATTTGTCCAAAATTGAGGAAAAACGCTTTTTTCGACGTTTTCGCGTTTATTTTGATGTTTTTGTCCAAAATTGAGCTAAAAACTTTATTCGACGTTTTCGCGTTGATTTTGATGTTTTTGTCCAAAATTGAGCAAAAAACGCTTTTTCCGACGTTTTCGCGTTGATTTTGATGGTTTTTTCCAAAATTGAGCTCAAAACGCCTCTTCGACGTTTTCGCGTTGATTTTGATGTTTTTGTCCAAAATTGAGGAAAAAACGCTTTTTTTGAGGTTTTCGCGTTGATTTTATGTTTTTGTCCAATATTGAGCTAAAAACACTTCTTTGGAGGTTTTCGCGTTTATTTTGACGTTTTTGCCCAAAATTGAGCAAAAAAGGCTTTTTTGGAGGTTTTTGCGTTGATTTCGATGTTTTTGTCCAAAATTGAGGAAAAACTCTTTTTTCGACGTTTTCATGTTTATTTTGATGTTTTTGTCTAAAATTGTGCTAAAAACGCTTTATTCGACGTTTTCGCGTTGATTTTGATGTTTTTGTCCAAAATTGAGCTAAAAACGCTTTTTTGGAGGTTTTCGGGTTGATTTCGATGTTTTTGTCCAAAATTGAGCAAAAAACGCTTTTTTCGAGGTTTTCGCGATGATTTTGATGTTTATGTCAAAAATTGAGTAATAAACGCATTTTCCGACGTTTTCGCGTTGATTTTGATGGTTTTTTCCAAAATTGAGCTCAAAACGCCTTTTCGACTTTTTCGCCTTGATTTTGATGTTTTTTCCAAAATTGAGCAAAAAACGCTTTTTTCGAGGTTTTCTCGTTGATTTTGATGTTTTTGTCCAAAATTGAGCTATTAACGCTTTTTTCGACGTTTTCGCGTTGATTTTGATGTTTTTGTCCAAAATTGAGCTAAAAACGCTTTTTTCGACGTTTTCGCGTTGATTTTGATGTTTTTGTCCAAAATTGAGCAAAAAACGCTTTTTTCAACGAATTCTCGATGATTTTGATGTTTTTGCCGAAAATTGAGCAACTAACGCTTTTTTCGACGATTTCGCGTTGATTTTGACGTTTTTTCCAAAATTGAGCAAAAAACGCTTTTTTAGAGGTTTTCGCGTTCATTTTGACGCTATTGACCAAAATTGAGGTAAATACGCTCTTTTTACGTTTTCGCGTTGATTTTGATGTTTTTGTCCAAAATTGAGCTAAAAACGCTTTTTTGGAGGTTTTCGGGTTGATTTCGATGTTTTTGTCCAAAATTGAGCAAAAAACGCTTTTTTCGAGGTTTTCGCGATGATTTTGATGTTTATGTCAAAAATTGAGTAATAAACGCTTTTTTCGACGTTTTTGCGTTGATTTTGACGTTTTTGTCCAACACTGAGGAAAAAACGCTTTTTTCGTCGTTTTTGCGTTGAATTTAATGATTTATCCAAAATTGAGCTAAAAAAATTTTTTTCGACGTTTTCGCGTTGATTTTGATGTTTTCCTCCAAAATTGAGCAAAAAACGCTTTTTTGGAGGTTTTTCCTTTGATTATGTCGTTTTTGTCCGAAATTGAGCTTTTAAGGCTATTTTTTATGTTTTCGCGTTCATTTTGACGTTTTTGTCCAAAATTGAGCTAAAAACGCTTTTTTTGGGGTTTTCGCGTTGATTTTGATGTTTTTGTCAAAATTGAGCTAAAAACGCAATTTCGACGTTTTCGCGTTGATTTTTACTTTTTTGCCCAAAATGGAGCAAAAAAAGGTTTTTTCGACGTTTTCGCGTTGATTTTGATGTTTTTGTCCCAAATTGAGCTAAAAACGCTTTATTCGACGTTTTCGCGTTGATTTTGACGTTTTTGTCCAAAATTCAGCTAAAAACGCATTTTGGAGGTTTTCGCGTTGATTTCGATGTTTTTTTCCAAAATTGAGGAAAAAACGCTTTTTTCGACGCTTTCGCGTTGATTATGATGTTTTTGTCCAAAATTAAGGAAAAAAAAACGCTTTTTTTGAGGTTTTCTCGTTGATTTTGATCTTTTTGTACAAAATTGAGCAAGAAACGCTTTTTTCGACGTTTTCGCGTTGATTTTGATGTTTTTGTCCAAAATTAAGCTAAAAACGCTTTTTTCGACGTTTTCAGGTTGATTTTGGTGTTTATGTCAAAAATTGAGTAATAAACGCTTTTTTCGACGTTCTCGCGTTGATTTTGACGTTTTTGTCCAAAACTGAGGAAAAAACGATTTTTTCGTCGTTTTTGCGTTGAATTTGATGATTAATCCAAAATTGAGCTAAAAAAATTTTTTTCGACGTTTTCGCGTTGCTTTTGATGTTTTCCTTCAAAATTGAGCAAGAAACGCTTTTTTGGAGGTTTTTCCGTTGATTTTGTCGCTTTTGTCAAAAATTGAGCCAAAAACGGTTTTTTCGACGTTTTCGCGTTGATTTTTACGTTTTTGCCCAAAATTGAGCAAAAAAGGCTTTTTTGGAGGTTTTTGCGTTGATTTCGATGTTTTTGTCCAAAATTGAGGAAAAACGCTTTTTTCGACGTTTTCGCGTTTATTTTGATGTTTTTGTCCAAAATTGAGCTAAAAACTTTATTCGACGTTTTCGCGTTGATTTTGATGTTTTTGTCCAAAATTGAGCAAAAAACGCTTTTTCCGACGTTTTCGCGTTGATTTTGATGGTTTTTTCCAAAATTGAGCTCAAAACGCCTCTTCGACGTTTTCGCGTTGATTTTGATGTTTTTGTCCAAAATTGAGGAGAAAACGCTTTTTTTGAGGTTTTCGCGTTGATTTTTATGTTTTTGTCCAATATTGAGCTAAAAACACTTCTTTGGATGTTTTCGCGTTTATTTTGACGTTTTTGCCCAAAATTGAGCAAAAAAGGCTTTTTTGGAGGTTTTTGCGTTGATATCGATGTTTTTGTCCAAAATTGAGGAAAAACGCTTTTTTCGACGTTTTCATGTTTATTTTGATGTTTTTGTCTAAAATTGTGCTAAAAACGCTTTATTCGACGTTTTCGCGTTGATTTTGATGTTTTTGTCCAAAATTGAGCTAAAAACGCTTTTTTGGAGGTTTTCGGGTTGATTTCGATGTTTTTGTCCAAAATTGAGCAAAAAACGCTTTTTTCGAGGTTTTCGCGATGATTTTGATGTTTATGTCAAAAATTGAGTAATAAACGCTTTTTCCGACGTTTTCGCGTTGATTTTGATGGTTTTTTTCCAAAATTGAGCTCAAAACGCCTTTTCGACTTTTTCGCCTTGATTTTGATGTTTTTGTCCAAAATTGAGCAAAAAACGCTTTTTTCGAGGTTTTCTCGTTGATTTTGATGTTTTTGTCCAAAATTGAGCTATTAACGCTTTTTTCGACGTTTTCGCGTTGATTTTGATGTTTTTGTCCAAAATTCAGCTAAAAACGCTTTTTTTGACGTTTTCGCGTTGATTTTGATGTTTTTGTCCAAAATTGAGCAAAAAACGCTTCTTTGGACATTTCGCGTTGATTTTGATGTTTTTGTCCAAAATTGAGCAAAAAAGGCTTTTTTGGAGGATTTCGCGTTGATTTTGTAGTTTTTGTCCAAAATTGAGCTATTAACGCTTTTTTGACGTTTTCGCGTTGATTTTGATGTATTTGTCCAAAATTGAGCTAAAAACGCTTATTTCGAGGTTTTCTCGTTGATTTTGAAGTTTTTGTCCAAAATTCAGCAAAAAACGCTTTTTTCGAGGTTTTCTCGTTGATTTTGATGTTTTTGTCCAAAATTGAGGAAAAAACGCTTTTTTCGACAATTTCGCGTTGATTTTGATGTTTTTGTCCAAAATTGAGCTAAGAACGATTTTTTCGACGTTTTCGCGTTGATTTTGATGTTTTTGTCCAAAATTAAGGAAAAAAACGCTTTTTTCGAGGTTTTCTCGTTGATTTTGATGTTTTTGTACAAAATTGAGCAAGAAACGCTTTTTTCGTCGTTTTCGCGTTGATTTTGATGTTTTTGTCCAAAATTAAGCTAAAAACGCTTTTTTCGACGTTTTCGCGTGGATTTTGGTGTTTTTGTCCAAAATTGAGCAAAAAACGCTCTTTTGGAGGATTTCGCGTTGATTTTGAAGTTTTTGTCCAAAGTTGAGCAAAAAACGCTTTCTTCGTCGTTTTCGCGTTGATTTTGACGTTTTTGTCCAAAATTCAGCTAAAAACGCATTTTGGAGGTTTTCGCGTTGATTTCGATGTTTTTGTCCAAAATTGAGCAAAAAATGCTTTTTTCGACGTTTTCGCGTAGATTTTGATGTTTTTGTCAAAAATTGAGCAAAAAACGCTTTTTTCGACGTTTTCGCGTTGATTTTGATGTTTTTGTGAAAAATTGAGTAAAAAACGCTTTTTTCGACGTTTTCGCGTTGATTTTGACGTTTTTGTCCAAAACTGAGCAAAAAACGCTTTTTTCGTCGTTTTTGCGTTGAATTTCATGATTTATCCAAAATTGTGCTAAAAAATTTTTTTCAACGTTTTCGCGTTGATTTTGCTGTTTTGCTCCAAAATTGAGCAACAAACGCTTCTTTGGACTTTTGGCGTTGATTTTGATGTTTTTGTCCAAAATTGAGCAAAAAAGGCTTTTTTGGAGAATTTCGCGTTGATTTTGTAGTTTTTGTCCAAAATTGAGCTATTAACGCTTTTTTCGACGTTTTCGCGTTGATTTTGATGTATTTGTCCAAAATCGAGCTAAAAACGCTAATTTCGAGGTTTTCTCGTTGATTTTGATGTTTTTGTCCAAAATTCAGCAAAAAACGCTTTTTTCGAGGTTTTTTCTTTGATTTCGATGTTTTTGTCCAAAATTGAGGAAAAAACGCTTTTCTCGACAATTACGCGTTGATTTTGATGTTTTTGTCCAAAATTAAGGAAAAAAACGCTTTTTTCGAGGTTTTCTCGTTGATTTTGATGTTTTTGTACAAAATTGAGCAAGAAACGCTTT
The DNA here is from genome assembly GCA_036926295.1 of Pachydiplax longipennis. Classification (NCBI taxonomy): domain Eukaryota; kingdom Metazoa; phylum Arthropoda; class Insecta; order Odonata; family Libellulidae; genus Pachydiplax; species Pachydiplax longipennis. Next base: position 24,749 of record JAVFKF010000102.1, on the reverse strand, counting down.
TTTCGTCGTTTTCGCGTTGATTTTGATGTTTTTGTCCAAAATTAAGCTAAAAACGCTTTTATCGACGTTTTCGCGTGGATTTTGGTGTTTTTGTCCAAAATTGAGCAAAAAACGCTTTTTTCGACGTTTTCGCGTGGATTTTGGTGTTTTTGTCCAAAGTTGAGCAAAAAACGCTTTTTTCGACGTTTTCATGTTTATTTTGATGTTTTTGTCTAAAATTGTGCTAAAAACGCTTTATTCGACCTTTTCGCGTTGATTTTGATGTTTTTGTCCAAAATTGAGCTAAAAACGCTTTTTTGGAGGTTTTCGGGTTGATTTCGATGTTTTTGTCCAAAATTGAGCAAAAAACGCTTTTTTCGAGGTTTTCGCGATGATTTTGATGTTTATGTCAAAAATTGAGTAATAAACGCTTTTTCCGACTTTTTCGCGTTGATTTTGATGGTTTTTTCCAAAATTGAGCTCAAAACGCCTTTTCGACTTTTTCGCCTTGATTTTGATTTTTTTGTCCAAAATTGAGCAAAAAACGCTTTTTTCGAGGTTTTCTCGTTGATTTTGATGTTTTTGTCCAAAATTGAGCTATTAACGCTTTTTTCGACGTTTTCGCGTTGATTTTGATGTTTTTGTCCAAAATTGAGCTAAAAACGCTTTTTTTGACGTTTTCGCGTTCATTTTGATGTTTTTGTCCAAAATTGAGCAAAAAACGCTTTTTTCGTCGTTTTTGCGTAGAATTTCATGATTTATCCAAAATTGTGCTAAAAAAATTTTTTTCGACGTTTTCGCGTTGATTTTGCTGTTTTGCTCCAAAATTGAGCAAAAAACGCTTCTTTGGACATTTCGCGTTGATTTTGATGTTTTTGTCCAAAATTGAGCAAAAAAGGCTTTTTTGGAGGATTTCGCGTTGATTTTGTAGTTTTTGTCCAAAATTGAGCTATTAACGCTTTTTTGACGTTTTCGCGTTGATTTTGATGTATTTGTCCAAAATTGAGCTAAAAACGCTTATTTCGAGGTTTTCTCGTTGATTTTGATGTTTTTGTCCAAAATTCAGCAAAAAACGCTTTTTTCGAGGTTTTCTCGTTGATTTTGATGTTTTTGTCCAAAATTGAGGAAAAAACGCTTTTTTCGACAATTTCGCGTTGATTTTGATGTTTTTGTCCAAAATTGAGCTAAGAACGATTTTTTCGACGTTTTCGTGTTGATTTTGATGTTTTTGTCCAAAATTAAGGAAAAAAACGCTTTTTTCGAGGTTTTCTCGTTGATTTTGATGTTTTTGTACAAAATTGAGCAAGAAACGCTTTTTTCGTCGTTTTCGCGTTGATTTTGATGTTTTTGTCCAAAATTAAGCTAAAAACGCTTTTTTCGACGTTTTCGCGTGGATTTTGGTGTTTTTGTACAAAATTGAGCAAAAAACGCTTTCTTCGTCGTTTTCGCGTTGATTTTGACGTTTTTGTCCAAAATTCAGCTAAAAACGCATTTTGGAGGTTTTCGCGTTGATTTCGATGTTTTTGTCCAAAATTGAGCAAAAAATGCTTATTCGACGTTTTCGCGTTGATTTTGATGTTTTTGTCAAAAATTGAGCAAAAAACGCTTTTTTCGACGTTTTCGCGTTGATTTTGATGTTTTTGTGAAAAATTGAGTAAAAAACGCTTTTTTCGACGTTTTCGCGTTGATTTTGACGTTTTTGTCCGAAAGTGAGCAAAAAACGCTTTTTTCGTCGTTTTTGCGTTGAATTTCATGATTTATCCAAAATTGTGCTAAAAAATTTTTTTCAACGTTTTCGCGTTGATTTTGCTGTTTTGCTCCAAAATTGAGCAAAAAACGCTTCTTTGGACATTTCGCGTTGATTTTGATGTTTTTGTCCAAAATTGAGCAAAAAAGGCTTTTTTGGAGAATTTCGCGTTGATTTTGTAGTTTTTGTCCAAAATTGAGCTATTAACGCTTTTTTCGACGTTTTCGCGTTGATTTTGATGTATTTGTCCAAAATTGAGCTAAAAAGGCTAATTTCGAGGTTTTCTCGTTGATTTTGATGTTTTTGTCCAAAATTCAGCAAAAAACGCTTTTTTCGAGGTTTTCTCGTTGATTTCGATGTTTTTGTCCAAAATTGAGGAAAAAACGCTTTTCTCGACAATTACGCGTTGATTTTGATGTTTTTGTCCAAAATTGAGGAAAAAACGCTTTTTTTGAGGTTTTCGCGTTGATTTTTATGTTTTTGTCCAATATTGAGCTATAAACACTTCTTTGGAGGTTTTCGCGTTTATTTTGACGTTTTTGCCCAAAATTGAGCAAAAAAGGCTTTTTTGGAGGTTTTTGCGTTGATTTCGATGTTTTTGTCCAAAATTGAGGAAAAACTCTTTTTTCGACGTTTTCATGTTTATTTTGATGTTTTTGTCTAAAATTGTGCTAAAAACGCTTTATTCGACGTTTTCGCGTTGATTTTGATGTTTTTGTCCAAAATTGAGCTAAAAACGCTTTTTTGGAGGTTTTCGGGTTGATTTCGAATTTTTTTGTCCAAAATTGAGCAAAAAACGCTTTTTTCGAGGTTTTCTCGTTCATTTTGATGTTTTTGTCCAAAATTGAGCAAAAAACGCTTTTTTCGAGGTTTTCTCGTTGATTTTGATGTTTTTGTCCAAAATTGAGCTATTAACGCTTTTTTCGACGTTTTCGCGTTGATTTTGATGTTTTTGTCCAAAATTGAGCTAAAAACGCTTTTTTCGACGTTTTCGCGTTGATTGTGATGTTTTTGTCCAAAATTGAGCAAAAAACGCTTTTTTCGACGATTTCGCGTTGATTTTGACGTTTTTTCCAAAATTGAGCAAAAAACGCTTTTTTAGAGGTTTTCGCGTTCATTTTGACGCTATTGACCAAAATTGAGGTAAATACGCTCTTTTTACGTTTTCGCGTTGATTTTGATGTTTTTGTCCAAAATTGAGCTAAAAACGCTTTTTTGGAGGTTTTCGGGTTGATTTCGATGTTTTTGTCCAAAATTGAGCAAAAAACGCTTTTTTCGAGGTTTTCGCGATGATTTTGATGTTTATGTCAAAAATTGAGTAATAAACGCTTTTTTCGACGTTTTTGCGTTGATTTTGACGTTTTTGTCCAACACTGAGGAAAAAACGCTTTTTTCGTCGTTTTTTCGTTGAATTTAATGATTTATCCAAAATTGAGCTAAAAAAATTTTTTTCGACGTTTTCGCGTTGATTTTGATGTTTTCCTCCAAAATTGAGCAAAAAACGCTTTTTTGGAGGTTTTTCCTTTGATTATGTCGTTTTTGTCCGAAATTGAGCTTTTAAGGCTATTTTTTATGTTTTCGCGTTCATTTTGACGTTTTTGTCCAAAATTGAGCTAAAAACGCTTTTTTTTGGGGTTTTCGCGTTGATTTTGATGTTTTTGTCAAAATTGAGCGAACAACGCTTTTTTGGAGGTTCTCGCGTTGATTTTGACGTTTTTGTCCAAAATTGAGCTAAAAACGCAATTTCGACGTTTTCGCGTTGATTTTTACTTTTTTGCCCAAAATGGAGCAAAAAAAGGTTTTTTCGACGTTTTCGCGTTGATTTTGATGTTTTTGTCCCAAATTGAGCTAAAAACGCTTTATTCGACGTTTTCGCGTTGATTTTGACGTTTTTGTCCAAAATTCAGCTAAAAACGCATTTTGGAGGTTTTCGCGTTGATTTCGATGTTTTTTTCCAAAATTGAGGAAAAAATGCTTTTTTCGACGCTTTCGCGTTGATTATGATGTTTTTGTCCAAAATTAAGGAAAAAAAAACGCTTTTTTTGAGGTTTTCTCGTTGATTTTGATCTTTTTGTACAAAATTGAGCAAGAAACGCTTTTTTCGACGTTTTCGCGTTGATTTTGATGTTTTTGTCCAAAATTAAGCTAAAAACGCTTTTTTCGACGTTTTCAGGTTGATTTTGGTGTTTATGTCAAAAATTGAGTAATAAACGCTTTTTTCGACGTTCTCGCGTTGATTTTGACGTTTTTGTCCAAAACTGAGGAAAAAACGATTTTTTCGTCGTTTTTGCGTTGAATTTGATGATTTATCCAAAATGAGCTAAAAAAATTTTTTTCGACGTTTTCGCGTTGCTTTTGATGTTTTCCTTCAAAATTGAGCAAGAAACGCTTTTTTGGAGGTTTTTCCGTTGATTTTGTCGCTTTTGTCAAAAATTGAGCCAAAAACGGTTTTTTCGACGTTTTCGCGTTGATTTTTACGTTTTTGCCCAAAATTGAGCAAAAAAGGCTTTTTTGGAGGTTTTTGCGTTGATTTCGATGTTTTTGTCCAAAATTGAGGAAAAACGCTTTTTTCGACGTTTTCGCGTTTATTTTGATGTTTTTGTCCAAAATTGAGCTAAAAACTTTATTCGACGTTTTCGCGTTGATTTTGATGTTTTTGTCCAAAATTGAGCAAAAAACGCTTTTTCCGACGTTTTCGCGTTGATTTTGATGTTTTTTTCCAAAATTGAGCTCAAAACGCCTCTTCGACGTTTTCGCGTTGATTTTGATGTTTTTGTCCAAAATTGAGGAAAAAACGCTTTTTTTGAGGTTTTCGCGTTGATTTTTATGTTTTTGTCCAATATTGAGCTAAAAACACTTTTTTGGAGGTTTTCGCGTTTATTTTGACGTTTTTGCCCAAATTTGAGCAAAAAAGGCTTTTTTGGAGGTTTTTGCGTTGATTTCGATGTTTTTGTCCAAAATTGAGGAAAAACGCTTTTTTCGACGTTTTCATGTTTATTTTGATGTTTTTGTCTAAAATTGTGCTAAAAACGCTTTATTCGACGTTTTCGCGTTGATTTTGATGGTTTTTTCCAAAATTGAGCTCAAAACGCCTTTTCGACTTTTTCGCCTTGATTTTGATGTTTTTGTCCAAAATTGAGCAAATAACGCTTTTTTCGAGGTTTTCTCGTTGATTTTGATGTTTTTGTCCAAAATTGAGCTATTAACGCTTTTTTCGACGTTTTCGCGTTGATTTTGATGTTTTTGTCCAAAATTGAGCAAAAAACGCTTTTTTCGTCGTTTTTGCGTAGAATTTCATGATTTATCCAAAATTGTGCTAAAAAAATTTTTTTCGACGTTTTCGCGTTGATTTTGCTGTTTTGCTCCAAAATTGAGCAAAAAACGCTTCTTTGGACATTTCGCGTTGATTTTGATGTTTTTGTCCAAAATTGAGCAAAAAAGGCTTTTTTGGAGGATTTCGCGTTGATTTTGTAGTTTTTGTCCAAAATTGAGCTATTAACGCTTTTTTGACGTTTTCGCGTTGATTTTGATGTATTTGTCCAAAATTGAGCTAAAAACGCTTATTTCGAGGTTTTCTCGTTGATTTTGATGTTTTTGTCCAAAATTCAGCAAAAAACGCTTTTTTCGAGGTTTTCTCGTTGATTTTGATGTTTTTGTCCAAAATTGAGGAAAAAACGCTTTTTTCGACAATTTCGCGTTGATTTTGATGTTTTTGTCCAAAATTGAGCTAAGAACGATTTTTTCGACGTTTTCGCGTTGATTTTGATGTTTTTGTCCAAAATTAAGGAAAAAAACGCTTTTTTCGAGGTTTTCTCGTTGATTTTGATGTTTTTGTACAAAATTGAGCAAGAAACGCTTTTTTCGTCGTTTTCGCGTTGATTTTGATGTTTTTGTCCAAAATTAAGCTAAAAACGCTTTTTTCGACGTTTTCGCGTGGATTTTGGTGTTTTTGTCCAAAATTGAGCAAAAAACGCTCTTTTGGAGGATTTCGCGTTGATTTTGAAGTTTTTGTCCAAAGTTGAGCAAAAAACGCTTTCTTCGTCGTTTTCGCGTTGATTTTGACGTTTTTGTCCAAAATTCAGCTAAAAACGCATTTTGGAGGTTTTCGCGTTGATTTCGATGTTTTTGTCCAAAATTGAGCAAAAAATGCTTTTTTCGACGTTTTCGCGTTGATTTTGATGTTTTTGTCAAAAATTGAGCAAAAAACGCTTTTTTCGACGTTTTCGCGTTGATTTTGATGTTTTTGTGAAAAATTGAGTAAAAAACGCTTTTTTCGACGTTTTCGCGTTGATTTTGACGTTTTTGTCCAAAACTGAGCAAAAAACGCTTTTTTCGTCGTTTTTGCGTTGAATTTCATGATTTATCCAAAATTATGCTAAAAAATTTTTTTCAACGTTTTCGCGTTGATTTTGCTGTTTTGCTCCAAAATTGAGCAAAAAACGCTTCTTTGGACATTTCGCGTTGATTTTGATGTTTTTGTCCAAAATTGAGCAAAAAAGGCTTTTTTGGAGAATTTCGCGTTGATTTTGTAGTTTTTGTCCAAAATTGAGCTAAAACGCTTTTTTCGACGTTTTCGCGTTGATTTTGATGTATTTGTCCAAAATTGAGCTAAAAACGCTAATTTCGAGGTTTTCTCGTTGATTTTGATGTTTTTGTCCAAAATTCAGCAAAAAACGCTTTTTTCGAGGTTTTCTCTTTGATTTCGATGTTTTTGTCCAAAATTGAGGAAAAAACGCTTTTCTCGACAATTACGCGTTGATTTTGATGTTTTTGTCCAAAATTAAGGAAAAAAACGCTTTTTTCGAGGTTTTCTCGTTGATTTTGATGTTTTTGTACAGCTAGTTCCAAAAAAAACTTACCACCTAAGCCGCAACCCGCATAACAGACGTGAACCTCGATGAGAGCGAGTCTAGAGTTTTCCACGCATTCTATTGGCTCTTGGAAGGAGGAGCATTCTGACGGCGCCTTTTTAAACCGTTGTGAAACGCGTTGAACGTATTTGTACCGTCTTTATTAGCATGAAATCTAGTTTAAATTTAGTGCTAATTTTTACTATGTCAGCAGCATAGTATTAAAAAATGAATGGAAATCGGATCTCCTTATTTCGGCCTGAAATTTCTGCGTAATTCACCTTTTTCTGTAGACATCGGGTAAACTTAATTTAGCTGCTTCAATTATCCAATAAAAAATTATGTCATTGCAAGATTAAAAAGGATTATATTATTACGTTTTTTATGCTCTTGACGCCTACAGGAAGAACTTTTAAATTTATTTAGAGGAAATTCACGACTATGACTTAAATAGAAAGATGAACGAAAACTCTGCAAGGAGATAAAGAATAATTAGGAATAAGAACACAATCAACTGTATGTAAACTAATTTATGTTGCAGAAAAATGCTATCGAAAAGGGGAGTATGAAAAAACTTCGATACCTACTGAGGAAAGCAAAGATGAAAAGAAACTTTATCTGGACGAATACACTGAGAAAGAATCATTTTAAGTCAACCTGGTAGAGAGCTCTGAAAATTAGACCCAAAACATATTACAATAAAGTAAACCAAGTAAATTACGGTCAACTACATCAGATAATTACATCAAATATAACAAAAATTTTAAATACCACCAAATCAATTGATAGAAAGTAAAATATTAATTGGTGTGCTATCATCATTTTCTAAGGTAATTGTTTAAAATTCAAATTGCTAATTTAATATTTTAGAAAATAACATAGATATTAGAACAGTAGCACAATTTAAATACTGAAGGCTACAAAATGTTTTCACGTATCGAATAAAAAATTAATTTACCACGAAATTAACGCCAGCATCTCGTAACATTTTTCCGAAAATATTGTTCATTGCCAGTCCCAGAAAAACTATCCCTTTAATTAAATCAAGTTCATGTTACTTGCAAAATTATGCTGTCCCAACTTTTATCTGATGCTAAATCTCTTTCTTGCCCCGTGGTGCAAATTTTGACTCGATTTCTTCGCAGTTGAATTATTCTGCAATACAGAGAGGTATAAAATTTGCTTGATACTACAATTAACAGAGCATTAGGTAATTCAGAATATATGCATCAACATGCCATTCTGTTCTTACTTCCATCAGGCATTCGTGATGATTGTATCAGATGAAGCATTATGATTTTGAGATGAGATTTGGCTGTTTCTGACAAATTCCCGTCTGAAGTTTTACTGAGTCTTTCAGAGAGAGCGGAGGACCTCCACTCTGGCCCTAGGAGTATCCCCTATTCATTCCTTTGTTGTTTCTTTTTCTTTTGTTTCGTCCATCGAAAGGTATTATCTATTTTCTCAAAGGAACCATAAAACGGCCGATGGATGAAGGTGAACTCCTCTCTGAGAAAGAAAACCCCCTTTTCGGCATATTGTGGATGGTCGTATGTATCCGGGGTAGCGAATTTGAAAGCGCTAATGAGGATTACCGACCGCACCCCTGCTGAGCAGGTATCCAAGGTTAGGGTATGGTGGCGGCGACCGATCACAAGTAAGGTGGGAAATGGTGGATCCGCGATTTGTAATCTTCGCCGCGGGTATTCCCTTAGGGAATGAAGATATTCAACTCTATTTTTGAGGTAGACGACCTTTCAGGACTTCTTGCAAGGAATCCAGATGGTTAAGAAACAACAGTTAGTATGGCAAATCAGAACCTTAAGACTGATTTGCATATTGCAGATAAATACCAGGTTTTTGTATACTTGCATATTGCAGGTTTACATGTTGACATTTGGTTTACTTATATTTACATTAATACCCCGCGATCCGCCGGATGACGTATGTCAGGGGGTGTGAAAACACCCACAACACGATTTCCATTGTTATACTGAAATGATTTTCAGAACCATGCGCTAGGTGAAAGTGAGACTAATGACTAATGATCGCTGCTTCGGTTTCTGAATGCCTCAAGTAAACTATATAACCCGAATTGTTTGAATGGTGTATAATATTTATAATAATTAAAAGAAAAATCACTATCAATAATTATGAATGATGGGTAAAAGGAGTCATGGAAGAACACGTTAAAAATAGAAACCAACGGATGGTAACCGTACTTACATGAGAATATTCCTCTAATTCTCATGATTCATACGTTAGCTGTTAAAATATTCTTGGTTCTATATGTAATCCATTACTCCAATATTCACTTCAAGGACCTTCGTAACACCCTCATCCTAGGCACATCATAATTCTCTACGAACTCTGCGAAGAAGTTTTTTAAATTTTTTTATAGTATTTTTAAATAGTAATGCAAGGAAGATCATTCAAGTTAAAATAGGACCTTCGGAAAATCTGAACGATAACATAAAGTTGACAATGTTTGGGTGCATCATATCAGAATTAGTATCTCTATATTCTGCTTTTAAAGTGAATGGTATAAACTGTATTAGATTATACTAAATAACTAATGCAATAACAAAAATGAAAAAATAAGTAATGCTGCCTATCGTCAACTTATATCAATCAAGCTCTTCGTCAATGATTGTTTACTTTATTTATATAAATTGTTTTTTATGCTTTATTTTGTCCCTACATTGAGCTAAATATTTCGCAGTTTGAAATAACTTGAGAAATGAACAATGAACTAGAGAAACGCCATCTAATATTTATTCCTTACGCTTACGAGAACCAAATCGTTTCACTTCTCTTATAACATCTATGATACAAAATAGATAGAGCGTTGAAGATGATCTTACTACATCGACTAAAGTTTCTATTATCATGTCACTAAAATATGACTTGCAACGTAAATATGGAATTTTAGATACTCCGCATATTCAGTGTCGCAGAAACTTGAAGTTTATACGCCGATTGCAGATAAATTACATCTCTAAAGTTAGGTAAGATTTAGAATAAACCATTGGCTTGCATAGATAGTAATACCAATGTTAGCAATTTTTATCGGTTTGAAAAAACCGAACTCTCTTTCCAAAATAAATTGCTGATAAGAAGATGGTTTAGGTTCTGGCTTAGTAAACTACTCGAACTTTCTTACAGAATTAAAATATTGGTACGATACATTGAACATCGCTATTGTATACAATTTCCGAGATCCTGGGAATTACTAATGCATCAGAAGGAAATTTCTGAAAGTATGATAAGCCATGGGCGTTATATCCTGTATATTTGAATGTTAACCATGTTTGACTAAGATATTACTTAAATTGGATAAATGAGTAGTTTCTCTGGAGGCTGTCATAAACGGAAAAAATATATGTTGGATGAGAAAATTGAGAAGGTGAGTGAGTGGGTTATACTTTTAAAAGAGGTCGTTGCTCCTACTCAAAGTAACCAATTGGTCAACGAGGAACGCAAGAAATGCCATTATCTATTGTGATTTATCAAAAAATCTGGAATTAACATACCTCTTACACTTTCGGTTGTTAAATTCATGTGAGTGTATGTATTACTGTTGCCGTCGTTTCTCACTTCCCTATCTCTATCAAAGCAGGCCCCCTTTTGAAGTCCTGGTGAACTCATTGCTTTAACCACTTCTTCCAATCACTCCTCTATCTTGCTTTTCAAATTTGTCATGGAATGTGGAGAGATGAAAAGTTTCTCATAGCCATACATTTTAAATACGAAGGAATATTTTCAATATCACCGAGCGATAAATATGTAGATAGACTATTCATACCAAACCACCGCCCATTCATCTCAATCATTAAAATTCTGTCGAAAAATATGAGAGTTACGTAGGGCCAGCCATCAACCGAGGGGACCAAAATTTCAACATGAGCCTTATATGTGCTTCTATCCCCGTGTGATACTTATAGGGTTGGAATTACAGGTAAAAAGGCCCTAAAACTATTTCACTAAGTCCCTATTATTTCGCGTATTTTTAACGTTTTCTACATTATAATAATTGTAAACGTGATAATAATAAACAGTTGAAATATAAACAATGCAAGTAGTTTTGTATGCATTCAAAATTAATTGAAAATTTTACATTCATAGCTTACAGTAGCATTCAATGAGCATTATGACAAAACCTCATTCGCCCTATCTTTTTGTGTATTTTAGAACTTGATAAATACGAGAGAAGAACGTTTAAGAACGTAATGGTTTGTGACTGCAACCATTTCAAGAGGAATCCACAGAAGAAATCACGTTTATTCGATTCACACTTCAATGACACCAAAAAAATTCATTTTGGATTCAAAATTAATGTGAAAGATGGTTGTCTCGTATCCGTCATCTTTATTAATTCAGGAAAATCGATCCTAGCACATTTTCTATCAATTGATTTGGACGGTGTATTAAAAATACCAACTGCATAGATGATAAAATCTACTGATTTTTTACCGATCGAGTTTTAATTTTGATGCTTATCAAATGAAACAAAATTTATTTATAATACGCAGAGAATGCCTCAAGACTTCATACTACATATTTACTTATAGATTTTTTATGTATTTAAAGTAATAGCATAGATATGGCCATGAGTTCGCCTTACTTTACTTGTGTAGATTGCATTCACACAGGCTGTGATAAAACAGGTGATCGATATGGACTCCTTAGGTATATAATTTTAAAGGCTAATAACTCTTCTCTTGAACGATGTATAATATTATCTACTATTATAATATATAATACGACCCATTATAACCGCAGAGTTTTGCAAACGAAGGCGTCGAATTCGAGGTCTATACATTTCTGGTCCGACACCGATTCAAACTGCGCGGAAATTTTCCTCCTCCCATCTCAGTCCTAAAAGCTCAGAGCGGCTCAGAGGCAGATTTTGCAAAAATTTCCTTCGTCCTGCTTGTGCCTTTCGTCTCAGACTCGAATTTTATGAGGGGAAGGGGGTTTGCCTCGGTTTCCTAGGAATAACGGGACCTCGTGTGCGATGGTTCCCTCGGTGCGAGAAGCAAAGCTAGAATATGTACTGATTTGTAATAACCATTTTATAATAACTGAATTCTTGCATTACAACATCCATATTGTTATAATACTATTCTGCTACGCCAATGCCACCAAACTAAGGATACTAATAAATCTTTGCAATATCAATAATGCAAATAAATCCATTTCAACTCTGCAAGCGGAGCCAGGACAGAAGCAGACTATCTCCTCCATGTTTTTCCTCTCTCTCTCTCTCTCTCACTTCTTAAGGCTCGCACGGAGGAAATTCACTGCCTGTTATACGGGTTGCGGCTTAGGTGGTAAGTTTTTTTTGGAACTAGCTGTACAAAATTGAGCAAGAAACGCTTTTTTCGTCGTTTTCGCGTTGATTTTGATGTTTTTGTCCAAAATTAAGCTAAAAACGCTTTTTTCGACGTTTTCGCGTGGATTTTGGTGTTTTTGTCCAAAATTGAGCAAAAAACGCTTTTTTCGACGTTTTCGCGTGGATTTTGGTGTTTTTGTCCAAAGTTGAGCAAAAAACGCTTTTTTCGACGTTTTCATGTTTATTTTGATGTTTTTGTCTAAAATTGTGCTAAAAACGCTTTATTCGACGTTTTCGCGTTGATTTTGATGTTTTTGTCCAAAATTGAGCTAAAAACGCTTTTTTGGAGGTTTTCGGGTTGATTTCGATGTTTTTGTCCAAAATTGAGCAAAAAACGCTTTTTTCGAGGTTTTCGCGATGATTTTGATGTTTATGTCAAAAATTGAACAATAAACGCTTTTTCCGACGTTTTCGCGTTGATTTTGATGGTTTTTTCCAAAATTGAGCTCAAAACGCCTTTTCGACTTTTTCGCCTTGATTTTGATGTTTTTGTCCAAAATTGAGCAAAAAACGCTTTTTTCGAGGTTTTCTCGTTGATTTTGATGTTTTTGTCCAAAATTGAGCTATTAACGCTTTTTTCGACGTTTTCGCGTTGATTTTGATGTTTTTGTCCAAAATTGAGCTAAAAACGCTTTTTTTGACGTTTTCGCGTTGATTTTGATGTTTTTGTCCAAAATTGAGCAAAAAACGCTTTTTTCGTCGTTTTTGCGTAGAATTTCATGATTTATCCAAAATTGTGCTAAAAAATTTTTTTCGACGTTTTCGCGTTGATTTTGCTGTTTTGCTCCAAAATTGAGCAAAAAACGCTTCTTTGGACATTTCGCGTTGATTTTGATGTTTTTGTCCAAAATTGAGCAAAAAAGGCTTTTTTGGAGGATTTCGCGTTGATTTTGTAGTTTTTGTCCAAAATTGAGCTATTAACGCTTTTTTGACGTTTTCGCGTTGATTTTGATGTATTTGTCCAAAATTGAGCTAAAAACGCTTATTTCGAGGTTTTCTCGTTGATTTTGATGTTTTTGTCCAAAATTCAGCAAAAAACGCTTTTTTCGAGGTTTTCTCGTTGATTTTGATGTTTTTGTCCAAAATTGAGGAAAAAACGCTTTTTTCGACAATTTCGCGTTGATTTTGATGTTTTTGTCCAAAATTGAGCTAAGAACGATTTTTTCGACGTATTCGCGTTGATTTTGATGTTTTTGTCCAAAATTAAGGAAAAAAACGCTTTTTTCGAGGTTTTCTCGTTGATTTTGATGTTTTTGTACAAAATTGAGCAAGAAACGCTTTTTTCGTCGTTTTCGCGTTGATTTTGATGTTTTTGTCCAAAATTAAGCTAAAAACGCTTTTTTCGACGTTTTCGCGTGGATTTTGGTGTTTTTGTCCAAAATTGAGCAAAAAACGCTCTTTTGGAGGATTTCGCGTTGATTTTGAAGTTTTTGTCCAAAGTTGAGCAAAAAACGCTTTCTTCGTCGTTTTCGCGTTGATTTTGACGTTTTTGTCCAAAATTCAGCTAAAAACGCATTTTGGAGGTTTTCGCGTTGATTTCGATGTTTTTGTCCAAAATTGAGCAAAAAATGCTTTTTTCGACGTTTTCGCGTTGATTTTGATGTTTTTGTCAAAAATTGAGCAAAAAACGCTTTTTTCGACGTTTTCGCGTTGATTTTGATGTTTTTGTGAAAAATTGAGTAAAAAACGCTTTTTTCGACGTTTTCGCGTTGATTTTGACGTTTTTGTCCGAAAGTGAGCAAAAAACGCTTTTTTCGTCGTTTTTGCGTTGAATTTCATGATTTATCCAAAATTGTGCTAAAAAATTTTTTTCAACGTTTTCGCGTTGATTTTGCTGTTTTGCTCCAAAATTGAGCAAAAAACGCTTCTTTGGACATTTCGCGTTGATTTTGATGTTTTTGTCCAAAATTGAGCAAAAAAGGCTTTTTTGGAGGATTTCGCGTTGATTTTGTAGTTTTTGTCCAAAATTGAGCTATTAACGCTTTTTTGACGTTTTCGCGTTGATTTTGATGTATTTGTCCAAAATTGAGCTAAAAACGCTTATTTCGAGGTTTTCTCGTTGATTTTGATGTTTTTGTCCAAAATTCAGCAAAAAACGCTTTTTTCGAGGTTTTCTCGTTGATTTTGATGTTTTTGTCCAAAATTGAGGAAAAAACGCTTTTTTCGACAATTTCGCGTTGATTTTGATGTTTTTGTCCAAAATTGAGCTATTAACGCTTTTTTGACGTTTTCGCGTTGATTTTGATGTATTTGTCCAAAATTGAGCTAAAAACGCTTTTTTTGACGTTTTCGCGTTGATTTTGATGTTTTTGTCCAAAATTGAGCAAAAAACGCTTTTTTCGTCGTTTTTGCGTAGAATTTCATGATTTATCCAAAATTGTGCTAAAAAAATTTTTTTCGACGTTTTCGCGTTGATTTTGCTGTTTTGCTCCAAAATTGAGCAAAAAACGCTTCTTTGGACATTTCGCGTTGATTTTGATGTTTTTGTCCAAAATTGAGCAAAAAAGGCTTTTTTGGAGGATTTCGCGTTGATTTTGATGTATTTGTCCAAAATTGAGCTAAAAACGCTTATTTCGAGGTTTTCTCGTTGATTTTGATGTTTTTGTCCAAAATTCAGCAAAAAACGCTTTTTTCGAGGTTTTCTCGTTGATTTTGATGTTTTTGTCCAAAATTGAGGAAAAAACGCTTTTTTCGACAATTTCGCGTTGATTTTGATGTTTTTGTCCAAAATTGAGCTAAGAACGATTTCTTCGACGTTTTCGCGTTGATTTTGATGTTTTTGTCCAAAATTAAGGAAAAAAACGCTTTTTTCGAGGTTTTCTCGTTGATTTTGATGTTTTTGTACAAAATTGAGCAAGAAACGCTTTTTTCGTCGTTTTCGCGTTGATTTTGATGTTTTTGTCCAAAATTAAGCTAAAAACGCTTTTTTCGACGTTTTCGCGTGGATTTTGGTGTTTTTGTCCAAAATTGAGCAAAAAACGCTCTTTTGGAGGATTTCGCGTTGATTTTGAAGTTTTTGTCCAAAGTTGAGCAAAAAACGCTTTCTTCGTCGTTTTCGCGTTGATTTTGACGTTTTTGTCCAAAATTCAGCTAAAAACGCATCATGGAGGTTTTCGCGTTGATTTCGATGTTTTTGTCCAAAATTGAGCAAAAAATGCTTTTTTCGACGTTTTCGCGTTGATTTTGATGTTTTTGTCAAAAATTGAGCAAAAAACGCTTTTTTCGACGTTTTCGCGTTGATTTTGATGTTTTTGTGAAAAATTGAGTAAAAAACGCTTTTTTCGACGTTTTCGCGTTGATTTTGACGTTTTTGTCCGAAAGTGAGCAAAAAACGCTTTTTTCGTCGTTTTTGCGTTGAATTTCATGATTTATCCAAAATTGTGCTAAAAAATTTTTTTCAACGTTTTCGCGTTGATTTTGCTGTTTTGCTCCAAAATTGAGCAAAAAACGCTTCTTTGGACATTTCGCGTTGATTTTGATGTTTTTGTCCAAAATTGAGCAAAAAAGGCTTTTTTGGAGGATTTTGCGTTGATTTTGTAGTTTTTGTCCAAAATTGAGCTATTAACGCTTTTTTGACGTTTTCGCGTTGATTTTGATGTATTTGTCCAAAATTGAGCTAAAAACGCTAATTTCGAGGTTTTCTCGTTGATTTTGATGTTTATGTCCAAAATTCAGCAAGAAACGCTTTTTTCGAGGTTTTCTCGTTGATTTCGATGTTTTTGTCCAAAATTGAGGAAAAAACGCTTTTCTCGACAATTACGCGTTGATTTTGATGTTTTTGTCCAAAATTGAGGAAAAAACGCTTTTTTTGAGGTTTTCGCGTTGATTTTTATGTTTTTGTCCAATATTGAGCTAAAAACACTTCTTTGGAGGTTTTCGCGTTTATTTTGACGTTTTTGCCCAATATTGAGCAAAAAAGGCTTTTTTGGAGGTTTTTGCGTTGATTTCGATGTTTTTGTCCAAAATTGAGGAAAAACTCTTTTTTCGACGTTTTCATGTTTATTTTGATGTTTTTGTCTAAAATTGTGCTAAAAACGCTTTATTCGACGTTTTCGCGTTGATTTTGATGTTTTTGTCCAAAATTGAGCTAAAAACGCTTTTTTGGAGGTTTTCGGGTTGATTTCGAATTTTTTTGTCCAAAATTGAGCAAAAAACGCTTTTTTCGAGGTTTTCGCGATGATTTTGATGTTTATGTCAAAAATTGAGTAATAAACGCTTTTTCCGACGTTTTCGCGTTGATTTTGATGGTTTTTTCCAAAATTGAGCTCAAAACGCCTTTTCGACTTTTTCGCCTTGATTTTGATGTTTTTGTCCAAAATTGAGCAAAAAACGCTTTTTTCGAGGTTTTCTCGTTGATTTTGATGTTTTTGTCCAAAATTGAGCTATTAACGCTTTTTTCGACGTTTTCGCGTTGATTTTGATGTTTTTGTCCAAAATTGAGCTAAAAACGCTTTTTTCGACGTTTTCGCGTTGATTTTGATGTTTTTGTCCAAAATTGAGCAAAAAACGCTTTTTTCAACGAATTCTCGATGATTTTGATGTTTTTGCCGAAAATTGAGCAACTAACGCTTTTTTCGACGATTTCGCGTTGATTTTGACGTTTTTTCCAAAATTGAGCAAAAAACGCTTTTTTAGAGGTTTTCGCGTTCATTTTGACGCTATTGACCAAAATTGAGGTAAATACGCTCTTTTTACGTTTTCGCGTTGATTTTGATGTTTTTGTCCAAAATTGAGCTAAAACCGCTTTTTTGGAGGTTTTCGGGTTGATTTCGATGTTTTTGTCCAAAATTGAGCAAAAAACGCTTTTTTCGAGGTTTTCGCGATGATTTTGATGTTTATGTCAAAAATTGAGTAATAAACGCTTTTTTCGACGTTTTTGCGTTGATTTTGACGTTTTTGTCCAACACTGAGGAAAAAACGCTTTTTTCGTCGTTTTTGCGTTGAATTTAATGATTTATCCAAAATTGAGCTAAAAAAATTTTTTTCGACGTTTTCGCGTTGATTTTGATGTTTTCCTCCAAAATTGAGCAAAAAACGCTTTTTTGGAGGTTTTTCCTTTGATTATGTCGTTTTTGTCCGAAATTGAGCTTTTAAGGCTATTTTTTATGTTTTCGCGTTCATTTTGACGTTTTTGTCCAAAATTGAGCTAAAAACGCTTTTTTTGGGGTTTTCGCGTTGATTTTGATGTTTTTGTCAAAATTGAGCGAACAACGCTTTTTTGGAGGTTCTCGCGTTGATTTTGACGTTTTTGTCCAAAATTGAGCTAAAAACGCAATTTCGACGTTTTCTCGTTGATTTTTACTTTTTTGCCCAAAATGGAGCAAAAAAAGGTTTTTTCGACGTTTTCGCGTTGATTTTGATGTTTTTGTCCCAAATTCAGCTAAAAACGCATTTTGGAGGTTTTCGCGTTGATTTCGATGTTTTTTTCCAAAATTGAGGAAAAAATGCTTTTTTCGACGCTTTCGCGTTGATTATGATGTTTTTGTCCAAAATTAAGGAAAAAAAAAACGCTTTTTTTGAGGTTTTCTCGTTGATTTTGATCTTTTTGTACAAAATTGAGCAAGAAACGCTTTTTTCGACGTTTTCGCGTTGATTTTGATGTTTTTGTCCAAAATTAAGCTAAAAACGCTTTTTTCGACGTTTTCAGGTTGATTTTGGTATTTATGTCAAAAATTGAGTAATAAACGCTTTTTTCGACGTTCTCGCGTTGATTTTGACGTTTTTGTCCAAAACTGAGGAAAAAACGATTTTTTCGTCGTTTTTGCGTTGAATTTGATGATTTATCCAAAATTGAGCTAAAAAAATTTTTTTCGACGTTTTCGCGTTGCTTTTGATGTTTTCCTTCAAAATTGAGCAAGAAACGCTTTTTTGGAGGTTTTTCCGTTGATTTTGTCGCTTTTGTCAAAAATTGAGCCAAAAACGGTTTTTTCGACGTTTTCGCGTTGATTTTTACGTTTTTGCCCAAAATTGAGCAAAAAAGGCTTTTTTGGAGGTTTTTGCGTTGATTTCGATGTTTTTGTCCAAAATTGAGGAAAAACGCTTTTTTCGACGTTTTCGCGTTTATTTTGATGTTTTTGTCCAAAATTGAGCTAAAAACTTTATTCGACGTTTTCGCGTTGATTTTGATGTTTTTGTCCAAAATTGAGCAAAAAACGCTTTTTCCGACGTTTTCGCGTTGATTTTGATGTTTTTTTCCAAAATTGAGCTCAAAACGCCTCTTCGACGTTTTCGCGTTGATTTTGATGTTTTTGTCCAATATTGAGCTACAAACACTTCTTTGGAGGTTTTCGCGTTTATTTTGACGTTTTTGCCCAAAATTGAGCAAAAAAGGCTTTTTTGGAGGTTTTTGCGTTGATTTCGATGTTTTTGTCCAAAATTGAGGAAAAACGCTTTTTTCGACGTTTTCATGTTTATTTTGATGTTTTTGTCTAAAATTGTGCTAAAAACGCTTTATTCGACGTTTTCGCCTTGATTTTGATGTTTTTGTCCAAAATTGAGCAAAAAACGCTTTTTTCGAGGTTTTCTCGTTGATTTTGATGTTTTTGTCCAAAATTGAGCTATTAACGCTTTTTTCGACGTTTTCGCGTTGATTTTGATGTTTTTGTCCAAAATTGAGCAAAAAACGCTTTTTTCGTCGTTTTTGCGTAGAATTTCATGATTTATCCAAAATTGTGCTAAAAAAATTTTTTTCGACGTTTTCGCGTTGATTTTGCTGTTTTGCTCCAAAATTGAGCAAAAAACGCTTCTTTGGACATTTCGCGTTGATTTTGATGTTTTTGTCCAAAATTGAGCAAAAAAGGCTTTTTTGGAGGATTTCGCGTTGATTTTGTAGTTTTTGTCCAAAATTGAGCTATTAACGCTTTTTTGACGTTTTCGCGTTGATTTTGATGTATTTGTCCAAAATTGAGCTAAAAACGCTTATTTCGAGGTTTTCTCGTTGATATTGATGTTTTTGTCCAAAATTCAGCAAAAAACGCTTTTTTCGAGGTTTTCTCGTTGATTTTGATGTTTTTGTCCAAAATTGAGGAAAAAACGCTTTTTTCGACAATTTCGCGTTGATTTTGATGTTTTTGTCCAAAATTGAGCTAAGAACGATTTTTTCGACGTTTTCGCGTTGATTTTGATGTTTTTGTCCAAAATTAAGGAAAAAAACGCTTTTTTCGAGGTTTTCTCGTTGATTTTGATGTTTTTGTACAAAATTGAGCAAGAAACGCTTTTTTCGTCGTTTTCGCGTTGATTTTGATGTTTCTATCCAAAATTAAGGTAAAAACGCTTTTTTCGACGTTTTCGCGTGGATTTTGGTGTTTTTGTCCAAAATTGAGCAAAAAACGCTCTTTTGGAGGATTTCGCGTTGATTTTGAAGTTTTTGTCCAAAGTTGAGCAAAAAACGCTTTCTTCGTCGTTTTCGCGTTGATTTTGACGTTTTTGTCCAAAATTCAGCTAAAAACGCATTTTGGAGGTTTTCGCGTTGATTTCGATGTTTTTGTCCAAAATTGAGCAAAAAATGCTTTTTTCGACGTTTTCGCGTTGATTTTGATGTTTTTGTCAAAAATTGAGCAAAAAACGCTTTTTTCGACGTTTTCGCGTTGATTTTGATGTTTTTGTGAAAAATTGAGTAAAAAACGCTTTTTTCGACGTTTTCGCGTTGATTTTGACGTTTTTGTCCAAAACTGAGCAAAAAACGCTTTTTTCGTCGTTTTTGCGTTGTATTTCATGATTTATCCAAAATTATGCTAAAAAATTTTTTTCAACGTTTTCGCGTTGATTTAGCTGTTTTGCTCCAAAATTGAGCAAAAAACGCTTCTTTGGACATTTCGCGTTGATTTTGATGTTTTTGTCCAAAATTGAGCAAAAAAGGCTTTTTTGGAGAATTTCGCGTTGATTTTGTAGTTTTTGTCCAAAATTGAGCTATTAACGCTTTTTTCGACGTTTTCGCGTTGATTTTGATGTATTTGTCCAAAATTGAGCTAAAAACGCTAATTTCGAGGTTTTCTCGTTGATTTTGATGTTTTTGTCCAAAATTCAGCAAAAAACGCTTTTTTCGAGGTTTTTTCTTTGATTTCGATGTTTTTGTCCAAAATTGAGGAAAAAACGCTTTTCTCGACAATTACGCGTTGATTTTGATGTTTTTGTCCAAAATTAAGGAAAAAAACGCTTTTTTCGAGGTTTTCTCGTTGATTTTGATGTTTTTGTACAAAATTGAGCAAGAAACGCTTTTTTCGTCGTTTTCGCGTTGATTTTGATGTTTTTGTCCAAAATTAAGCTAAAAACGCTTTTTTCGACGTTTTCGCGTGGATTTTGGTGTTTTTTCCAAAATTGAGCAAAAAACGCTTTTTTCGACGTTTTCGCGTGGATTTTGGTGTTTTTGTCCAAAGTTGAGCAAAAAACGCTTTTTTCGACGTTTTCATGTTTATTTTGATGTTTTTGTCTAAAATTGTGCTAAAAACGCTTTATTCGAGGTTTTCGCGTTGATTTTGATGTTTTTGTCCAAAATTGAGCTAAAAACGCTTTTTTGGAGGTTTTCGGGTTGATTTCGATGTTTTTGTCCAAAATTGAGCAAAAAACGCTTTTTTCGAGGTTTTCGCGATGATTTTGATGTTTATGTCAAAAATTGAGTAATAAACGCTTTTTCCGACGTTTTCGCGTTGATTTTGATGGTTTTTTCCAAAATTGAGCTCAAAACGCCTTTTCGACTTTTTCGCCTTGATTTTGATGTTTTTGTCCAAAATTGAGCAAAAAACGCTTTTTTCGAGGTTTTCTCGTTGATTTTGATGTTTTTGTCCAAAATTGAGCTATTAACGCTTTTTTCGACGTTTTCGCGTTGATTTTGATGTTTTTGTCCAAAATTGAGCTAAAAACGCTTTTTTTGACGTTTTCGCGTTGATTTTGATTTTTTTGTCCAAAATTGAGCAAAAAACGCTTTTTTCGTCGTTTTTGCGTAGAATTTCATGATTTATTCAAAATTGTGCTAAAAAAATTTTTTTCGACGTTTTCGCGTTGATTTTGCTGTTTTGCTCCAAAATTGAGCAAAAAACGCTTCTTTGGACATTTCGCGTTGATTTTGATGTTTTTGTCCAAAATTGAGCAAAAAAGGCTTTTTTGGAGGATTTCGCGTTGATTTTGTAGTTTTTGTCCAAAATTGAGCTATTAACGCTTTTTTGACGTTTTCGCGTTGATTTTGATGTATTTGTCCAAAATTGAGCTAAAAACGCTTATTTCGAGGTTTTCTCGTTGATTTTGATGTTTTTATCCAAAATTCAGCAAAAAACGCTTTTTTCGAGGTTTTCTCGTTGATTTTGATGTTTTTGTCCAAAATTGAGGAAAAAACGCTTTTTTCGACAATTTCGCGTTGATTTTGATGTTTTTGTCCAAAATTGAGCTAAGAACGATTTTTTCGACGTTTTCGCGTTGATTTTGATGTTTTTGTCCAAAATTAAGGAAAAAAACGCTTTTTTCGAGGTTTTCTCGTTGATTTTGATGTTTTTGTACAAAATTGAGGAAGAAACGCTTTTTTCGTCGTTTTCGCGTTGATTTTGATGTTTTTGTCCAAAATTAAGCTAAAAACGCTTTTTTCGACGTTTTCGCGTGGATTTTGGTGTTTTTGTCCAAAATTGAGCAAAAAACGCTCTTTTGGAGGATTTCGCGTTGATTTTGAAGTTTTTGTCCAAAGTTGAGCAAAAAACGCTTTCTTCGTCGTTTTCGCGTTGATTTTGACGTTTTTGTCCAAAATTCAGCTAAAAACGCATTTTGGAGGTTTTCGCGTTGATTTCGATGTTTTTGTCCAAAATTGAGCAAAAAATGCTTTTTTCGACGTTTTCGCGTTGATTTTGATGTTTTTGTCAAAAATTGAGCAAAAAACGCTTTTTTCGACGTTTTCGCGTTGATTTTGATGTTTTTGTGAAAAATTGAGTAAAAAACGCTTTTTTCGACGTTTTCGCGTTGATTTTGACGTTTTTGTCCGAAACTGAGCAAAAAACGCTTTTTTCGTCGTTTTTGCGTTGAATTTCATGATTTATCCAAAATTGTGCTAAAAAATTTTTTTCAACGTTTTCGCGTTGATTTTGCTGTTTTGCTCCAAAATTGAGCAAAAAACGCTTCTTTGGACATTTCGCGTTGATTTTGATGTTTTTGTCCAAAATTGAGCAAAAAAGGCTTTTTTGGAGAATTTCGCGTTGATTTTGTAGTTTTTGTCCAAAATTGAGCTATTAACGCTTTTTTCGACGTTTTCGCGTTGATTTTGATGTATTTGTCCAATATTGAGCTAAAAACGCTAATTTCGAGGTTTTCTCGTTGATTTTGATGTTTTTGTCCAAAATTCAGCAAAAAACGCTTTTTTCGAGGTTTTCTCGTTGATTTCGATGTTTTTGTCCAAAATTGAGGAAAAAACGCTTTTCTCGACAATTACGCGTTGATTTTGATGTTTTTGTCCAAAATTAAGGAAAAAAACGCTTTTTTCGAGGTTTTCTCGTTGATTTTGATGTTTTTGTACAAAATTGAGCAAGAAACGCTTTTTTCGTCGTTTTCGCGTTGATTTTGATGTTTTTGTCCAAAATTAAGCTAAAAACGCTTTTTTCGACGTTTTCGCGTGGATTTTGGTGTTTTTGTCCAAAATTGAGCAAAAAACGCTCTTTTGGAGGATTTCGCGTTGATTTTGAAGTTTTTGTCCAAAGTTGAGCAAAAAACGCTTTCTTCGTCGTTTTCGCGTTGATTTTGACGTTTTTGTCCAAAATTGAGCTAAAAACGCATTTTTGGAGGTTTTCGCGTTGATTTTGACGTTTTTGTCCGAAATTGAGCAAAAAATGCTTTCTTCGACGTTTTCGCGTTGATTTTGATGTTTTTGTCCAAAATTGAGCAAAAAACGCTTATTTCGACGTTTTCGCGTTGATATTGACGTTTTTGCCCGAAATTGAGCTTTTAACGCTATTTTTTATGTTCTCGCGTTCATTTTGACGTTTTTGTCCAAAATTGAGCTAAAAACGCTTTTTTTGGGGGTTTCGCGTTGATTTTGATGTTTTTGTCAAAATTGAGTGAACAAACGCTTTTTTGGAGGTTTTCGCGTTGATTTTGACGTTTTTGTCCAAAATTGAGCTAAAAACGCAATTTCGTCGTTTTCGCGTTGATTTTTACTTTTTTGCCCAAAATTGAGCAAAAAACGCTTTTTTCGACGTTTTCGCGTTGATTTTGATGTTTTTGTCCCAAATTGAGCTAAAAACGCTTTATTCGACGTTTTCGCGTTGATTTGACGTTTTTGTCCAAAATTGAGCTAAAAACGCTTTTTTGGAGGTTTTCGCGTTGATTTGGACGTTTTTGCCCGAAATTGAGCAAAATACGCTTTTTCGACGTTTTCGCGTTGATTTTGATGTTATTGTCCAAAATTGAGGAAAAAACGCTTTTTTCGACTTTTCGCGTTGATTTTGACGTTTTTGCCCAAAATTGAACAATAAACGCCTTTATCGACGTTTTCGCGATAATTTTGATGTTTTTGCCCAAAATTGAGCAAATAACGCTTTTTTCGACGATTTCGCGTTGATTTTGATGTTTTTGCCCAAAAATGAGCAAATAACGCTTTTTTCGACGATTTCGTGTTGATTTTGACGTTTTTGTCCAAAATTGAGCAATAAACGCTTTTGAAAAGGTTTTCGCGTTGATTTTGACGCTATTGTCCAAAGTTGAGCTATAAACGCTTTTTTTTCCGTTTTCGCGTTGATTTTGCTGTTTTGCTCCAAAATTGAGCAAAAAACGCTTCTTTGGACATTTCGCGTTGATTTTGATGTTTTTGTCCAAAATTGAGCAAAAAAGGCTTTTTTGGAGGATTTCGCGTTGATTTTGTAGTTTTTGTCCAAAATTGAGCTATTAACGCTTTTTTTACGTTTTCGCGTTGATTTTGATGTATTTGTCCAAAATTGAGCTAAAAACGCTTATTTCGAGGTTTTTCTCGTTGATTTTGATGTTTTTGTCCAAAATTCAGCAAAAACGCTTTTTTCGAGGTTTTCTCGTTGATTTCGATGTTTTTGTCCAAAATTGAGGAAAAAACGCTTTTCTCTACAATTTCGTGTTGATTTTGATGTTTTTGTCCAAAATTGAGCTAAGAACGATTTTTTCGACGTTTTCGCGTTGATTTTGATGTTTTTGTCCAAAATTAAGGAAAAAAACGCTTTTTTCGAGGTTTTCTCGTTGATTTTGATGTTTTTGTACAAAATTGAGGAAGAAACGCTTTTTTCGTCGTTTTCGCGTTGATTTTGATGTTTTTGTCCAAAATTAAGCTAAAAACGCTTTTTTCGACGTTTTCGCGTGGATTTTGGTGTTTTTGTCCAAAATTGAGCAAAACACGCTCTTTTGGAGGATTTCGCGTTGATTTTGAAATTTTGTCCAAAGTTGAGCAAAAAAACGCTTTCTTCGTCGTTTTCGCGTTGATTTTGACGTTTTTGTCCAAAATCAGCTAAAAACGCATTTTGGAGGTTTTCGCGTTGATTTCGATGTTTTTGTCCAACATTGAGCAAAAAATGCTTTTTTCGACGTTTTCGCGTTGATTTTGCAGTTTTGCTCCAAAAATTGAGCAAAAAAGGCTTTCTTGTAGGATTTCGCGTTGATTTTGTAGTTTTTGTCCAAAATTGAGCTATTAACGCTTTTTTCGACGTTTTCGGGTTGATTTTTACTTTTTTGTCCAAAATTGAGCAAAAAACGCTTTTTTCGAGGTTTTCTAGTTTATTTTGATGTTTTTGTCCAATATTGAGGAAAAAACGCTTTATTCGACGTTTTCCGCGCTGATTTGACGTTT